>CM020179.1:25200950-25214438 GCA_009805545.1 Oryza longistaminata | reverse complement strand
CGCCGACTGGTGTCTCCGCCTGCACGGCTGGCCTATTATGCCGCCATTGTTGGGTGTCTACGTCTTCACCGACCGGCCGCCTCGTATGACGCCAACTGGTGCTATCGTCTTCACGGCTGGCCATGTTGCCGTCACCGTAAATAGGCGTCATCACCTTCAACGCAAGCTGTCTACGTCTATTGCCGACTGGTTTCTTCAATTCCATGGCTGCATGATTCTGCCAGTGTTGATTGGCCTTATCATCTTCACCGCCGGTCATCTCGTCTGCTGCTGACTAGTGCCCTCGCCTCTACGGCTTGTTTATATTGCTACCACTACTGATGGAACTCATCGTTTTCATTGCTGGACGCGTTGTATGACGCCGACTGGCTTGTTCACCTCCACGGCTGCGCGTCTTCATCATCATTGACCGGCGTCATCGTCATCGCCGGTTTGCCTTCGGCGCCGCCTATGGTGTCTTCACTTTCATGGCTGGCCTATTTTGCCGCTGTTCAAGGACGTCTTCATTTTCGTCATCATTCTACTTCTTCCATCGCCGACTGGTTATGCCGCCGTCGACTGGTGTTTTTATCTTCACAACTACGCGTCTTCGCTACCGGTTTGCTTCTATTGCCGTCGACTCGTGTTCACTTCATCACGGCTATGCAACTTTGTCATCATGGTGGAGCAACTTCATCTTCATTGTCTTCTGCACCGGCAAACCCAATTGCCGCTATTTCGAAAGTTTTGCTACTTCACCAGCCACGACGGCTACATGAGTCTCGACATCTCGGCATGCGTCACGAAATTTGACGTCGTGTTAATCTACTACAAGTGGTTCTCCAATTTTCAAGAATTCTACTGGACATCTTCAACACATATCTTCAATCAAGCAATGACTACTCGATGACAAGAAGCTATAGTTCTCGACTCTATGTTCAGTTGTTTTCCAACTAACCAAAGAGTCGGGGGCTACACAAATACAAGACTCAAAATTCGTTAGATGCTATGTCAACATGAAGCAATCAATTAATCAGCCAATGAGTTCTATGGAATCTACTTTAGGAGTCATCAGCTTCGTCCTTGCTCCAAAGCAGGCGTTCTACTTCAGCAATTCCAATTATTTTATTGGCAATTTTGGCTTCTGGATGCCGCCACAATCTACTTTAAATTGCTCAATTGTCAAGTTTGAGATTTAATATACATGTCCGGGAGTTTAGAGTTATCAACCAATCAGCTCAGTTTTGACGAGTTGGACAACAGCATCTACATTCCTCCAAGTGAAGCTTCTACAACAGCTATAACATCAAGTTCTACTGTCATCTTTATAAATCAAGGGGCATTGCATCAGTCTTCGTTATGCACACACTCGCATCAAGGAAACTACTCGAACTTCGATATCTTCTCAACAGTTTGATAGATTATTGTCACTGACATCATCACCAGCACCTCCACTTCATCAGCCTTGACATCTCCACCGCTGCTAATGGGCGACTACGTCTTCGCCTCCGGTTGCTTCCGTCATTGCCGATTTGTTATTTCGCCTTCACGGTTGACTTACTACGCAAACGTTGATGAGTGTCTTTGTCATTTTCATTGGCTGCTACACTGCTATTGACTGGATCAACGACATCGTCATCTTCATCAACATCCTGTCAAGCCTCTTCAACATAGCCTACTCTACTGCCGTTGATGGGCAACTTCATCATCATAGCCTGCCATCTCTGTTGCCGCTAATCATTATTACTGTCGGATGCATTTGCCGTCGCCGACTATTTTCTTCATCTTCATGATTAATGGATTTCGCCATTGCCATTGATGAGCATCTACATCTTCACCACCGGCTTGCCTCCGCCGCCGTCCATGGTGTCTTCGCTTGCACGGCTGGCTTATTATGCATCTACTGATGGGCGTCTTCATCTTCTTCTCCGGCCACCTTGTCTGCTGCCGACTGGTTTCTTCATCTCCATGGCTATGCGGCTTCATCACCTTTGATTGGTACCATTATCTTTACCACTACTAACATCTTCGTCAGCTTTGATGGGTGATATCATCTTCACGTTGGTCATTTCGTCTCCATGCCGACTGCGTCAGCTACCATCAATGGACAATTGTGACTACAACAGAAGGATAAGCGACATGCTTAGGGGCTCATCAACACAAGCACGAGGATTATATCTTCAATTTAGACTTGTTCTGGATATATTTAACATGGATCCATGGTCATAAATCGATTTCTCATGCTCAACAACTGGACCACTCATTATTCCCTACGAGGGCCATCAGCCGAGTACTTGCGCCAGTTGGGATTTGATTTTCACATCTACTTTGGTATTCCCCATGAGGGATAATTACTCGGATCAGAAGCCACTTAGATGAGATACGCTTGATCTACATCGCCCAGGAGATTTATCATTCAAGATCATATTAATTGGCGTGTTCTATACGTCACATTTTAAGGGTATCGTTAGACATACTTTAGGTCTAGGCCTAATATGTCTGCAGCCCATATTTTCAGGTGTGGCCTGTCACGTTATTTTAGGGACTTAGGCATCTTTTTGCTTAGGCAAAAATGCGCGTGATTATGTGCCCAATACCTTAAAATCCTTTTATACCGCAGTTACTCAACTTTTTAGGAGTTGGTACAATGCATTTTAAAAGGTGTCCAATAGTGAAGTTTTTCATAGCTGCCCCACTGACTTTTTTATATAGTCAAGGCGCTGTTTGGGTTTATACAGCAATTGATTGCATACAATATCATTGCTTTTTGCCACGTAAGTGTGCATTTTTATTGACCAATATTATGGCTTAGGCTGATTATATATTTTGGTCGTTTTCCAGGTGGTTGGTAAATCTTTTATGAGTTTATTTACTCGGATTATACACCATATATGCCGTATATTTCCGAGTGTGGTGAAACCATGTGTCTTTTAGGAACTTAAGCACATCTGTTAAAGCAGTGTGCGCATGGCGTATGCCCAATACTTTCGAATTTTCTTTATACACAGCATACAAGCTTCTTTATAGCTGTTTTGCTATGTGAATTTTCAAAGATGTTGTCAATTCTAGGTTGCACGCATCATATTTTGCAAAGCAGTCGGTATATCACTTGGATCATGTTATTCAGGGATTCACATAGCATATGCTACATATTGATATCAAGTCACTTGGTTGATTATAATTATCAAAAATCACTCAGTTGGTTGGATTATTTACTCCTTGACTATATGTTCAGTTTGCTCAACTAACCACATAATCGGGGGCTACACCTATTAGGTGCATCGACTAGATGCACCTAAGTTTACATTCAGTTATTTTTCAGCCCTCCATAGTCTTCAGATTTGGTAAAAGTACTCGGGAGACCATGGCAAAGATGATTGAAGCACTTGGCTTTGGAGTAATCTAGTTCGAGAAAAGATTATCTTTTCAACTGTGAAGGTCTCAGGGGCTACTGCGGAGATTATGGGTACCCCACACCCACACGGCAGGGTTATCCGACTGGTTATAGGGGATAACTTATATCTATGAAATATGTAACGGATCATGACTTGGGTATTACGTTTCCTTGTATATTACGGAACGGCCTAAAGTCCTGGTTTGATGATATTGTAAAGTAGATTTAGGAAATCGATACCGTATTAGTTAAGGTTTCTATCTTGTAATCCTGCCCCCCATCCTATATAAGCTGGGCAGGAGGCCCTCTAGGGGGCATGACACACAACTAGATCGTCAGATCTATAATACACCCGACGGATTAAAATCCCCAAACAGGAGTAGGGTATTACCTCTTATTGAGAGGGCCTAAACCTGTCTAAATCCTTTGTCTCCGCATCCATCCACTTTTAGGTCTCGTGCGCTACCCCTTTTATTATTGCCGAATTCATGTTTCGACAAATACCAACAAGCATTTCTGGCGCCGTTGCCGGGGAAGATTCATAATAGAGATTACTTGAACTAATACTTTATATTTACCTCTGCATAATCATTTCCTTTGTAGGCTAACCTTGGTTGTTTACACTTTTTGTTGTGAAAACAGGGTAGTGCATGACTGGTTTCAACTTGCCGGAAAACTTCAAAGAAAATCTAGAAGCTTTCTTCCGGAGCGTCAGGCCGCGAGTCGTTGCTCCGTAGAAAACTCTACCGACAGTGAAACCAACCGTACCAGCGCCACCGACCTTCAAGACTATGGCGAGCAAGACTCTTCGCGAGTTCGCTGTTCCCTCTGCTGATAATGTGGCCATTGGGCCGCAGGTCAACATAGGAGACGTGGATTTCGACTTGAAGTCCAGTCTTATCACGATGGCGCAGGCTAGCCCGTTCTGTGGCAAGCCTAGTGAGGATGCTGATGCTCATCTTCAATAGTTCCTGGAGATATGTAGCACATACACCATCAAGGGCGTCAGTTCCGACGCCGTCAGGTTGCGGCTGTTTCCGTTCTCCCTTCTCGGGAGAGCGAAGCAGTGGTTCTATACCAACCGTGCTGCTGTCAACACCTGGGACAAATGCTCTACGGCATTCCTCTCGAAATTCTTCCCTATGGGCAAAACCAATGCCCTTCGTGGAAGAATTTCCAGTTTCCAGCAGACAAGGGACGAATCTATTCCGGAAGCATAGGAGCGTCTGCAGGAGTATGTGGCCGCCTGTCCTCATCATGGGATGGACGACTGGCTGATCCTGCAGAATTTTTACAATGGACTCACCCCAATGTCCCACGATCACCTGGACGCGGCAGCTGGAGGAGCCTTCTTCTCTAAAACGGTTCAAGGAGCCGTTGAACTCATAGAGAAGATGGTCTCCAATATGGGTTGGAGCGAGGAACAAATCCAGACCCGTCAGCGAGGCATGCACATCGTCAAGAACACGGAATTACTTGCTGCCAAGCTGGACCTTCTCATGAAACGCTTGGACGACCACGAGAAAAGGCCACAAGGCACCGTCAAGGCCTTGGACTCACACGTCACGTGTGAGGTCTGCGGCGGCACGGGTCATTCTGGGAATGACTGCTTGGAAACCCGTGAGGAGGCGATGTACATGGGCAACAACAACGGGTACCATCCATAAGGAGGTCAGGGGTGGAACCAACCACGCCCATATTATCAAGGAGGTAACAATAACGGAACTAATGGGATATCGAAAGAAGCGCCATCTATTGACTCGGCTGACAAAGAGGTTCAGCTAGAAAAGACAGGGTCGCAGGAGTACTGTGACACACGGTTGCTGTCGTTCCCCCAACGGATGAGGAAACCGTCAGTGGACGAGCAGTTCGCTCGCTTTGTTGAAGTGATCCAAAAGATCCAGATCAACGTGTTGTAGTTGAATGCTATCAAGTGCCGACATACGCCCATTATCTCAAGGATATACTCAACAACAAGAGACTGCTCCCAACAACGGAGGTGGTCAAGCTAACGGAACAATGCAGCAACGTCATACTCCACAAACTCCCGGAAAAGAAGAAACATCCTGGGTGTCCCACAATCACCTGCTCGATCGGGGTACAGCAATTCGACCAGGCCTTGTGCAACCTTGGAGCCAGTGTCAGCATCATGCCAAAAGACGTTTTCGACAAGCTCAACTTCACGGTGTTGGTACCAACACCGATGCACCTACAACTGGCTGACTCGTCAATCCGTTACCCGGCAGGGATAGCGGAAGATGTGCTAGTCAAGATACGGATTTCTTCATCCCGGTTGATTTTGCGGTGCTCGACATGGAGACGGGGAAGGAGACGCCGCTCATCCAGGGGCGTCCGTTCCTTAGCACCGCAGGAGCCAACATTGACGTGGGAACAGGGAGTATCCATTTCCATATCAACGGGAAGGAGAAAAAGTTCGAGTTTCAACCGAGGACGGAACAATGCTCCATGGTCAGAATAAAGTATGGGCCAAATCCTCAAAATATTCAAGTGGTTGAAGTGGAGCCACCCAAAACGGACAGCCTGGTGAAATTTATGCAAAACTTCCTAGAAAAGGAAACAATGATGCCCAGGAACCGTTATTGGAAAACGCCGGTAAAATCACCCGTACCGGCCAAAAAGTTAGAGCAGCCGGCACAAAAGAAGTCGTCTTCCGCACCAAAACCAAGGAAGGTGTGGAGGGAGAAGCCAAAGACGCCCGCTCCATCACCTCCGGAGACGGGGGCAAAATCCGTGAACTAAACAGAAAGGAGGTACGGTCTTGCACGTCGGACTTTAAATGACGCGACCTTCACCAACAGGTAAATTGGTATGTATCCGCATATTTGCTTTCAGCAATTTGAATTTTTGCATCATCACATATTTGAATTTCAAATCTGCATTTATGATTTTTGAATTTTGAGGAAATTATTCAAATGATTTTTTTTGAGCAAACCAAAATAAAATTTTCAACAAAAATTCACTGTGCCACGACCACACTGACCGTTGGAATCCAACGGCCGAAAGTGGGGCCGGTTAGGCCCACCAGCGGTTCGGCTGAACACCCTGGTTCGGCCGAACCGGCTAGGCCAACGGTCGGCTGCCTCTTCCTTTGAGGCAACGGCTAGTGGGCCCCACAGGTCGGTTTTGACCGTTGTGGGTGCACTATTTAAGCCAACCGGCCAGAAGAGGGAACTCCACCTCATTTCAACACATTTTCATTCCCTCTCCAAAGTTTGCTCTCAAGTTCATTCAAGCTTTGATAGTTTCCCTCAAATTCAAATCTTTAGTTGCATATATACAAGTTCTTTGGTGAAACTAACCGGCGGGTGAAACTCTTGTCATTTCTAACCCCCGCTGAGTTAGTCCGTTCTTGCTTCGTTGTGCAGAATGAGGAGGCGATTGTCTCGTCTGTTCAAAGGGTCCGGATCTTCATCAAATCATCATGACTGGTCCAGTACTCGTTCATCAGCCGATGTCTCGATGGAAGACGCCAAAGCTCCGCGAAAACTCCTAAACGACACTGACCTCGACCTTGTCAATGATCGCGAGAGACAAGCCTACTACATGCTGAGCGACTGGGAGTATGCTCACACACGAGAATACTCACCGGAGTTGCTGAAAAAGATAGGTATGAATGTTGAATTTCGTTCTATTTGGAAAGCTGCTGGTTGGCAGAGATTTGCTATGGTAGATGAGCCTGGTTCTCGTCTGCTTACTTTGCAATTTCTATGCACTTTGAAAGAAATAGAAGATGGTATTTCTTTTCGCTTTTTCCGTAAGGAGTTCACACTCACATGGAAAGGCTTAAGTACACTTCTTGGTTTTCACGATTCCTATAAAATCGATCTCCAGAAAGGAATTTCTGGGTTCGAGAAAAATAGGTTTTAGGAAGATATTTCTAGTGCTCCAATTTGCAAGAAACCTAGAACGAATGATATCCATAATCCTACACTTAGGCTCATGCACAAATGGATTGCTATGACTTTGTTTCCTAGAAGTGATCTGAGACCCATTAGGGGAGATGAATTAATTATCATGTTTGCCATGGTTAGAAAGATCAAAATTGCTCCTGTGAAATGTATGATAAGGCAATGGTTAGAAAGTATAAAGTTCTCTGCTCCTGTTGAGTGCACTTCTCTGATCACTCGGATAGCAAAAGGGCTAGGGGTCGTTAGCGACCAAATTGCTTTTATCTCAACTGCTCGTCCGCGTATTGATGAGGCTTATCTAGTGCAAGGGCATATTTTGAAACATGGAGTAGATGGATCTTTGATATACTTTTTCCCCGGTTGTACAAATGAAATCCCGTTGCCAAATGCGGGGTATCATTTGTACAACTGCCATGAACTAACCATTCCCCTGCGGACCATAGAAGAATCTTGTGCAGGTGGAACATACAGGGAGACGCGCAACATGACAAGGAACGAACGAGAAAGTTCATCATCCTCAACACCCGTGTAGATGTATGACGCAGGTTGGACACCAACTGGGGATGCACCCGAATAGACCCAAGCTCCACACCATAGCATTGGAGTCTCAACCTGGGCAAGTGCCAATGAGGACCAATGGCATGCGCCTCATGACATCCAATGGGGGGACAATCAACCCTCCAGATCAAGTGGTGTGCCTCCATCTCCAAGTGAATGGCGCTCGAGTTCCTCCCGCTGGAACTTGGGTGAAATCACTAGGAGAATGGACACCCTTGATATGCAGACAGGAGAGATCTAGCACAACCTCACGAAACACATAGCTCAGACACAAGAATGGCAACAATCTGCTGATGCTCAGTTCACCAACATCAACAACCTGATGCAGCAATAGCATGATGACCTTCAAGCGTACTTTCGCTTTCAGGTGTTCAATCCTTATCAAGGACCCTGAGCGAAAGCCAAGCTTGGGGGAGACATCGCTCCCCCCACTGAGGTAACTTGTATCACATTGCATATTTCCCTTTCCAATTGCATATTTGCTTTCCAATTGCATCTTATAAAACTTGAAAACAACATAAAAATTAGCAAAATAGAAAATACCAAAAAGATGGGATAGGTTTGAGTCATGCTAGGTAAGACAAGCTAGTTCTCTTTGTTGAAATGATGAATAGTTGCTCCGTTTTATATCTCTTATATATGGGTTCTTGGTAAATACTCTCTCACAGGTTAAATATAAGTAGCCAACAATTATCCGGGAACCTGAGGTAAATGGGCTGCACTTGCTGATCTAAGTCTATGTTGTTGCGAGATATGAGATAGTAAATAAGAGTTGCTATGATCCTGATACTAGTTTGACTTGAATTCCGGATGTTTTGTTTTTCAAAATGATAATTTGAAAGTTCCTCATTTGATATAAATTCCTACCAGAGCCAAAAAAATGCTATCATGATTAAACCATATACATTTTGGTTACTTGCCATTCCATTGAACTTTGTCAAACTCTTGTGACTTGTCTAGATACTTCTCATGCTCTATGATCAAGATCATACACCCACATATATGCACATGCTAAACTCCTACACTGGGAGCTAAGCAATATTCCATTCCATTTCCATATTACCACCAAAATAAACTCTCCATGCTTTCATGAGCTTTCTTCTCCTAAAAAGAAAAAAATCTTTTTGAAAAAAAAAATTAAAAAAAAAGAAGAGGAGGGAAAGGCATGGTTATGAAAAAATAAAGTTATGCTCCATCAAGCATGAGCATATAAAAAAATAAAATATATAGCCATGCCCTCTCCTAATCAATAAAAAGAAGGATTTTTAGGAGAAGAAAGTAAGCACAAAGGAGAAGCATTTTCTTTATTTTTCCTCATATATCATTTCCACCATACGCCACACACAATTTTGCACGATCTTGATCTTGAGTATGATTAGTTATCTGCTCTAGTCTAAGTTTTTGATAAAGTAATAAATGTGAGTGCAAGTATGCCATGTTTGATCCCTACCGAGCTCCACATATAAACCTCAGAGTAGGAATCAACAACGCAACATTTGGTAAGGAATTCATATTGATACACTTAGAGAGACTGAGTGAATCAATTGAGGAACTTGGTTTTCTTTTCCAAAATCATTTGAAAACTTCCGGAATAAGAGTTGAATAAAGATCGGGTGATTCGTGCTCTAATTGCTGTTCTGTCTTTCAACCGCCCAAGGCAAGGAGAACCAGTTTCTCGTGGGAATCAGGGGTAAGGGTAAGCCACCGTGCCGAATATTATTTGATCTGAGAGAGAGTACATATACCTTGCACCCGTATCTTTGAGATATGCAGCATAGTAGTAACTCCTGATCAACAACCAAGTCTTTGTTTCCTTTCGTCCTTCACTCGGGACGAGCAAAGGTTCAAGCTTGGGGGTTTTGTTGACGGTCGTTATCGATAAGTTTCGACCGTCAATATTACCAAAATAAAGGAGAACTAGTGATGCTTGCAATGCATAAATATGTTAGAATAATAATATTCCACTAGTATTAGGAATACTAACTTTTTGCAGAGAATGACAATAAAGTGGAGGAGAATCGACATCAACTCAGACGATACATCAATCGGACGATGTCGAGAAACAGACTTATGTATGAATGGGCCAAGAACTCAGAATTGACACGATGAATTGGGCCAAAATTCACAAGCCTGCGGAGTGGAGCAATAGAGGAGACCACCAGCCAAAATTGGGCTGGATTGGGCCAGCCCTAGGTTCGGCCGAACCTGGTGGTTCGGCCGAACCAATCCTGGCACCGTTGGATCCAGGTTTTGGCGTGGACATCCAGGATTGCACCCCCATGACGGTTGGAGGGCACTTCCGACAATTTCCCTTCCACAACCGTCATAACCACCTCTATATAAGGAGCTCACTCTCTTCACTTCAACACACACCTCAAGCAATAGCTCTCTCATTTCTCTCAAGTTTAGTTTAGTAGTATCTAGCTGGTGGAATAGAATTAGAATAGGAATCAGGAGTCCGGAAGTCTTCGGAAGAGTTCGGGTATTGCTCTAGCAGCTTTCCTTTCCTCTTTTGTAAGCTTTGTACTTTTATTAGAATACTCTTCTTTATACATTTATGGTATTGAAATACTTTCCGAGTATATGAGTACCTACTTTACATTATATTCATGTTATGCTGAATATACGGCTTGCTTATCTGGGAGATGCTTCGGTGCGGGTATAGTGTTTGCTTATGCAATTACTCTATGTCATGACGATGATATTAGAGTAGTATCTGGTAGTTTAGACATGGTGTCTAGATTACGGGATATCATTATTTGGGGTTATATATTGCGGATGAGAGGTGGGCTGCTGATGGTGACAGCTCAGTACGGGTATTCCTCCACGCCTATATATAATCCTAAGTTAATTTCCTGGGGAGGGTGTTCCTCCGTATTTAGCCTCGGTTGTATGGTAATGACAGGCTGTCGTAAGGAACTCGGCAGTCAGGGGTGGCTTCTCGAAGTACCAGGAGGGCATCGGATAGAGGGTATTAGCTAGTATATCAGTTAACTAGAATGTATGTATACTATGTATATTAAGTATAGAAATAGATTTTCTTTCTCTTTTCTTTCCACGTAGCTTAGATCATTTATTATGAGAATGAGTTGTTAATGCTTGTGTGTCACTCTACCCCTTGGATTATCTTAACCCCTGTTAAGAATATGATTGTTACAAGTAATATATAAATAGTTGAGTTCTCTCTACATGATCTTCCCACGGGATAAAATAAATACGATACCCTTGGAATACTCTCGGGTGAAATGCTACAATGGTATATCCGTTCGCTTGCGGATGAACTCTATAACCATAATATACCAGAAGTATTTCTACGCCATTGCTGGGAATTATATTTCTAGTAATGTCATTAAGAAATTCCAACGGTGGTGCCCTTCTAGTATTTTCACTAAGAATCAGAAAAGGAGGGTCCAGAGGATGAGAAACAAGGAACAGTTCCAAGAAGTTCAAGAGGAGATTAATCATCGGTTGAAAAGACAAGGCAAGAATGTCGTGTTAAGAACAAAGTTGTTTCAGCTCACGAGATCGAAGCCGACAAAACAAAAAGGTCCGGCCGAGCACTAGCTCCAACCAGAAGGTCATTGAAGGGCTCCCAATCATCATCACATACTCCCTCCGTTTCACAATGTAAGTCATTCTAGCATTTCCCACATTCATATAGATGCTAATGAATTTAAACATATATATGTGTCTAGATTCATTAGCATCTATATAAATATAGAAAATGTTAGAATGACTTACATTGTGAAACGGAGGGAGTAGAAGGTAATACTTAGTTCCTCCCTCCGGGTTCGTTTTAGACAAGTGCACGGTCTCCAAAAAACAACTTTGATCATTATTTTCCATTATAATATGTATAAAAGTGTTAACAAATATATGATTTTATCAAAGTACTTTTTAAAACTAATCTATACATGCAGGCACCATATTTGAAAGATAAATATTTTAAAAATGATTCATAATCAAATATTCTAAAAGTTTGACCTCGCCCTTGTCTAAAACGACAAGTATTATTAGCCCGGAGGGAGTAAGTACTTATTTAGATGTGACCTAAACCATTGGTACGCGCCGTGTGACCAATTCGTTTGATCAACCATAATTATGTTATGCTAGATAGCCGTCCAATATTTGCGTCGGAGTCAGCCAGTCAGGCAAATTGCAATTTGATAGATTCACGCATGTGCCATATGCATTTATCGAAGACGACTTTGAAGTCAACGCATATACAATCTATATCTTCAAAAGGATGGCTCTGATGGACCATCATAATTTTATAGACAGATTTTCCATAATTTTGACATTTTCGCCTTTTTGCAAAACTTATTTTATAATTAGACAACTATTTTAGACAGTGAATCAAATAATCTCAGCGTCGGGGCAGTGGCATGAGCTTCAACAGCTCAGCGCTGAGTTCATTGGCGCTGACATGCAGCCACGTAATTAACATGCCATATATCGTATCGAAGTAAATATTGTGTGGTGTTATCTCTTGCAATCTCAGCGCCTCGTGGCTTAGCGCTGAGATATAGGGGTAGTTTTGGTTAAAGTTTCTGTTACGGTCTATTTGTAAAATAAATTTTAGAAAAGAGTCATAATATTAAATTTTCAGCATATTTTTACCGTAAAATTACGCTTTTTATGAAATGAGGGTGTAGTGATTTAAGATTTCAGTATTTCAGAGCTATCCTTTTCAGGAAGGAGGGACTAGTGATTTAAGATTTCAATAATTCGGAGCCATCCTTCGTCCTTTTGAGGATAGAGATTGTACTCCCTTCGTACTTGTAAACGAAGTCGTTTAGGACAGCGACACGGTCTCCAAAACACAACTTTGACTTCTTATTTCTATAAAAATATTTATTGAAAAGTGATATATGTATACTTTTATGAAAGTATTTTTCAAGACAAATCTATACATATAATTTTTACATTTTCAAACTCAACAACTTGAAAGCTATTCATGATTTATATTTTTAAGGTTTGACTTAAACATTGTCTTAAACGATTTTCTTATAAGTATGGAGGGACTTTCTTTATAACTATGGAGGGAGTATATGCATTGGCTTCAAAGTCGTCGTCTATGAATGCGTATGGCGATGCATGAATCTATCAATTGTAGTTTGCTTGACCCCGACGCAAATGTTGGACGGTTATCCAGCATATCGTAATTATGGTTGATCAAACAAATTGGTCACACAGCGCGTCCTAATGGTTTAGGTACTTAACTAAGTACAGCCTCCATTCTCAAAAAGATGTTAGGGGGTGTTTATCTAGGGGTGTAAAGTTTTGGCGTGTCACATCGGGTATTATATAGGGTGTCGGAAGGGATGTTCGGGCACTAATAAAAAAACTAATTACAGAATTCGTCAGTAAACTGCGAGATGGATTTATTAAGCCTAATTAATTTGTCATTAGCAAATGTTTACTGTAGCACTACATTGTCAAATCGTGAAGCAATTAGGCTTAAAAGATTCATCTCGCAAATTAGTCGCAATCTGTATAATTAGTTATTTTTTAGATTATATTTAATACTTTCAAACTTTCGATGTGACATGGTGAAAAATTTTAGGGTGGGATCTAAACATGGCCTTAATTTTAGACATCGACGTATAGTGCATTGATGCACTTGTT
>CM020179.1:25133575-25200905 GCA_009805545.1 Oryza longistaminata | reverse complement strand
ATACAAATATGCTTTTCATGACAAATCTACAAATACGGGGTTTATATTTTAGATCATTACATCTTTTATCAATAAATGATTTACGATTTTAAGATTTCAGCTGTGCATGTATCATAGGGCATCATTTTAAGAATGGATCTACTATATGCATGGACTTGGAAGTCTTCCTCTCTCACTACAACAGAAATGTTTTGCAGAGATATTTTTATACTACTATAGAGAGATCTTTAGGATGCCTCTACGATGATGTAGAGGCGTTTTGAAGATCTCCTTGTAAGTGTTTTTTTTTAATTATATATATAGACACAAAGAGATATTCTAAAAAAGTCTCTATGCCTTATGGCATTTTTTAGAGATATTTTTATGCCTATAACAAAAAATAGAGGCACTTTCTAAAGGCATTAAATTATACGGTAACTATAGAAAATTAGTGGTTAAAAAGAGAAATTATTATCCGAATGCCAAATAGTGTGCTCACACTTGTATTAAAGACCCACCATCTTGGTATATGTAGAAAGATACAAAGAAAAAGGTTTGTTTGCAGCACTACAAAATTAGGCTTACTGATAAAAGTAATCCTAAAGCTGAGGAAGTTCAAGAATAATTTAGGGTAAAAGTTTCCAGCTTTCTTTGCAATATTAGATAGGCATGTGTCGATGTTTTAGATCACGACTATAGTATTTGTATAGTATGGGGATTGTTGGTACCAAGATATATGCAAGATTGAGGTAAAAGAGACGGAGGCAACTATTTTTATATAGATTCGGGCCCCTTCACCGGAAGGTAATAACTCTACTCTTGTTGGCCGAAGCCGGTATTGCTCTTATTCATCAGAATTACAAAAGTAAAATATTTGAGATAACCTATCTAGTTGTCGTCGACATGGTGGAGTGAAAACCAATACGTAGTCGACAACAGGGTAGTCTTCCTCCTCTAATATGAACTCGGCGAGATCAGAGATGGCGCTAAATCCCTCTTGTCGGCCTCCGCAGGCACTAGATTCGGTCTGTCTAGGCAGATCTCTGATGTTGATGTCTGGCGGCGTGTATTGGTGTCTATTCTAACAAAGCTTGTTGGTTTTTCTAGGCTTGTCTTGGTCGCTTTGTATCCCCCTCTCCTCCTAGGAGGTCTTGTATTTATACCCATAGATGTCCCCTTGTCCAAGTAAAACTACGGAGACAAGTATGAATACAATCCGAATAGTCCTTATAGTTTCCCTGTAGAACTCTGCTTATCATTTCTTATCCGGAACTCCTTCTATATACAAAGTATGATTCCGTATAAGACTTGGTATATGGTGGGCTCCACCGAGCTTAATCAACTACTATTGGGTATGTATTATCCATAACCCTTAGAGCATGGTACTCAAATAGTTCACTTTATCTAGGTCAAACTCAATTGATGCATAAAGTCTAAAGAATCGGGCTCTTGATTGATTTTCTGGGTGTTGGATACCTTAGTTAATCTAAACCAATGAGAATTGTTTAGCCGATATCGACCAAACCCTAAAAAGATCTGGCCAATACAAGTAAAAAGAGTCATCCACTTAGATTAACTAAGATATATGATAATTCGGTGCTTTACATAGACACGATTAGAGTGTCGAAAAGATGTAAGCACTAATCTCGATAATGCAAACCGACATAACAAGTCTTACCTCTCGTCGGAGATCGAAACCAATGCAACCAACTCAAAACAAGAACTCGTCGAGAAAAATGAAAGCAAAATTGTGGTGATGCACCGAAAGTGTTTATTGAACTGTTGTTGTTCATCTTACAAGACCCTGGGCATATATTTGTACCCGAAACATACAATCTTGTCCATATCGGACGCGACTCAAACTTTCCTAAGTACAAAATAAACATACCAACCCATTACGGACTCTAACATAGATTTGTGGACACAAAGAAAACTAACACTTATCCTAATTAATAGATACAATTATCTCCACTGGACTCGATCCTTGTTTGAAAATATCTTCAACTCCCTCATCCGAGTCAGATATGAACTTGTCCTGCCTGTATCGGCCAAGCTTGTCCGATTCGGTGTCGGCCAATACAGCCCCGCAGCCAACGCACTGTTCTGTTTTTGGAAACCGGATTATATCCTCAAAATCTGCTCATCGTTTATCTCCATGTATGTTACCAAATTTTATTGTTAACAATTCCCTATCATAAAGAATTTCATGCATTTTTAAATTCCAACTAGTAGCCCTCTTGCTGTTATTATTTATCACTTGATGCCCTGATGGTTGGCTTCTTCAGTATACCTAGTCTTATTTTTAGCCTTGCCCATATATGATTCAGTCTACAGCATTGTATCATCTTACTATAATTATTTGAAGCCTTGTTATAATTGTTACTATCTATAATGCCTAGACAATTCTATTTTCAGTTGTGAAATAGCTACATGACATGGTGTCACCCCAATTTATGAAATTATGATCTGATAAATACATACTTCTCTTTTGTATCTACCCAACATGCTCAGTGTTCAAGCATAAATTTTGCTAGATCACTTATTACAATATTCACTGCATTATGTAAAATTCCAATGTTCTTTGCAGCCTGATGATGTTAATTCAACAATTGGAATAGGCCAACATTCAGATTGTGCATTTTAAATTGTGGCTGAGGGAATGTTTGGTGGTGCTGTAAATTTCTCACCATCAAATGGTAATCTGGATCCATTTTGAGTCAAGATCCATGTCTGCCAATCTTTATTTTTTATTGAATGCTATAAGCTTGTTACCAGACTCATTGCTAATTAAGTTACAAGCCGTGTTGGATAGATAGATGGCTGCATTCTTTGCTTTGCAAGGAGCGGGTTTTTTAGATGAATGCACTTTCCTTTTGATAGGCAGAAATCTTGAGGAGCAATTAGATTCAATTTGTGTTCGGTATGAGCACAATTTTTTAAGCTACAGAGTTAATTTTCTTGTCCAAACATTGTTTTATCATATGAATTCTGTGATACCAATTATATCTGAGATTGTATAACTAGGATCAAGAAAAAGACATAACACACGGAAGAAAGGTGGCCGTTCGATTAGATAGAAAAATAAAAGTAATGCCGGTAGATGTCTGTAGCCTTCCAGTGACTCAGAAATCAGAAACGAGAGAGCAGCGAAGGAAACAAATACTGCAACGATACTCAGGCTGCCGTTGATAGTAGGTAGAGTGAATTTGGGCCATCTTTTATTACCGTAGTTTTAGTTTAGAACACCCCTAATTCAATATTTTTACTTTGTACCAGTAACAATTGAACAAAATAGATTATATTGAATCAACTAGTACGGCCTCTATTCTCAAAAGGATGTCGTTTTAGATGTCACCGTAGTTTTTAATTAATGCAGCTGTTTTATCATTATTTTTTAAACTATATATTTATAAAATGGTATTCAATATAAAATTATTCGAATAAGAACATTATTAATGTTATAAGATTATAAAAATGTTTTCTCGCACATATGTTAGGACATCATTATCTTTTAATATTTACACCTCCGTACCAAAATAAGCTCATTTTCACATTTCACACGTACCAACACAAAATAAAAAAAAAGACTAGAATATCCCTATTTTATCAAATTTCAATATAACTATTCCTCACTTTATCTACTATCAATACAATTATTCTTTACTTTTACAAACTCCGATACAATGATTACTCTAAAAATAAATTTATTTAAAAAAATAAAAGAAACTAAAAATAAATATTACTCTACTCTCAATACAATTATTCTCTACTTTTACAAACTGTGATACAATAATCCTAGTACCGCCGACGCCTCCCACACCGATGCGTCCACTACCTTCCGCCGACGCCACCCTGCAGCCGCCGGCACCACCCGTGCCAACCTCCCGCTACAATGGTGACGCCCATGCCAACGCCTCCACGGTGCCCTGACCGACACATCCAACGATATTTTTGTGTTTTGTTATCCTCAATTTTACACGGTGAGGAGTGTGTTATGAAATAGGTGTGATAATTATACGTAACAAGACGATCATTTCTGAAGCTACCAAAAATTAAGCTAAGTGTCAAACACAGTTTTAAGAAACAATTATTATATATTTGTTCAGTTATCAGTGTATGCTCCAGTTGTGAAAATGCCATCGGATTTGGCTGAATTGCTAATATGCCACTGGATTCAAGAGTAAGGGCTCCTCCGGAATGTTGGATAGAAAAATTGAAGTAGTATGTGCTTTGAATAAGAAAAATTCGGGAATTGAAGTAGTATATTTCTTCAATCCTACGTGAATTCAAAGCACATGAAATAGGAAGAGATGCCCTTTGATTTGAACAAATGAAAAATTGAACCAAAAGAAAGAAAAAAGAAGTTCGCTTCCTATATATGGAATTGACCATAGGAACGTAATTCTATGAAAAAATTGCTAACCCTTTTCTATAAATTAATGTGGTCTGTAGGAATAAATTCAGAAGGAATTGAATTCTTCAAAAATCCTTTGCCAGTCCTCTACTTTATAGGGGCCCTAAGTTGCAAAAATACCACTAGGACGCGGTATAAGTAGGGAATTGCTGACGTCTCCATCTATTAGAGGCCAAACAAACACAGATCATCATGTCATCGTCCTCCATGAGAGTTGCTCACCATCTTCCATCATTGCTTACCGTGCTGCACGTCCTCCTGCAAGCCCAGGCCACCACCACCCTCGCTGATCATCGTACGAGCTCCTCCGTGCCACCACCCATTCCGTGCCTTCCGGACCAGGCCTCGGCGCTGCTCCGGCTGAAGGGCTCCTTCACCGCGACGGCCGGCGACGACTACTCCACCGCCTTTCGGTCATGGGTCGCCGGTGCAGACTGCTGCAGCTGGGAGGGCGTCCGCTGCGGCGGCGCCGATGGCCGTGTCACCTCCCTCGACCTCGGCGGCCAGAACCTGCATGCCGGCAGCGTCGACCCTGCACTGTTCAGGTTAACCTCACTTCAGCACCTCAACCTCTCCGGCATCGATTTCAACACCTCGCAGCTCCCATTCGCGGGGTTCGACCAGCTCACCGAGCTCACTCACCTTGACCTCTCTGACACCAACACTGCCGGCATGGTGCCGGTCAGCATAGGGCGCCTTACGAACCTCGTGTACCTTGACCTCTCCACCAGCTTCTACATCGTTACTTACGACGATGAAAACAACAACATGAGGTATGCCTCACAATCCTTTTGGCAGCTCTCAGCGCCAGACATCAAGACTTTGCTCGGAAACCTCACCAACTTGGAGGAGCTCCACATGGGAATGGTGAAAATGTCCGGCAATGGAGAACGGTGGTGTGATGATATAGCGAAGTCCACACCTAAGCTTCAGGTTCTAAGTTTGCCTTGGTGTTCATTGACAGGTCCCATCTGCACATCGTTCTCTGCAATGCAATCTCTCACTACGGTCGAGCTTCACTACAATTCCTTGTCAGGTTCAGTGCCAGAGTTCTTGGCAACCTTCTCCAACCTCACTGTTCTTCAGTTATCTAGAAACGCGTTCAACGGATGGTTTCCTCCCACAATCTTCCAGCACAAGAAGTTGACAACAATAAACATCATTAATAATCCGGGGTTGTCTGGTCATCTGCCCAGTTTCTCGCAGGCAAGTAATTTGGAGAATGTTTTTGTCAGTCTCACAAACTTCACAGGTACAATACCGAGTTCCATCAGCAATCTCAAATCTCTTAGGAAGTTGGACCTCGGTGCTAGTGGCTTCTCTGGAATGCTGCCATCTTCATTAGCTACCCTCAAATACTTGGATTTGCTAGAAGTTTCTGGGTTACAACTAGTAGGATCCATTCCATCATGGATCTCAAACCTGACTTCTCTCACAGTTCTCCGGTTCTCTAACTGTGGACTGTCTGGACAAGTGCCTTCTTCAATAGGAAACTTAAGGGAATTGAGAAAATTAGCACTCTATAAGTGCAAATTTTCAGGGAAGATGCCGCCCCAGATCTTAAATTTGACACGGTTGCAAACTCTCCTGCTCCATTCGAACAATTTTACAGGCACTGTGGAAATCACCTCATTCTCAAAACTAGAAAATCTGTCTGTCCTGAATCTCTCAAACAATAAATTACTTGTGGTAGATGGAGAAAATAGTTCATCAGTGTTGTCCTTCCCAAAAATAAATTTCCTTAGTTTAGCATCGTGCAGCATATCTACCTTCCCCAACATCTTGAAGCATCTCAATGAGATCACTAGCCTTGACCTTTCATGTAACCAAATCCAGGGAGCAATACCTCAGTGGGCATGGGAGACATGGAAAGGATTGTACTTTTTCCTGCTGAACATATCACACAATAACTTTACGAGTCTTGGACATGATACTTTGCTTCCTCTACATATAGAATACTTTGATCTCAGTTTCAACAGTATTGAAGGGGCCATACCAATACCACGAGAAGGTAGTAGCACGTTAGATTACTCAAGCAACCAGTTCTCATCCATGCCTCTTCATTACTCAACATACCTTGGTGAAACTCTTGTTTTCAGGGCCTCCAAGAACAAACTCTCAGGAAATATTCCATCATCAATCTGTACCACTGTTAGGACACTGCAACTCATTGATCTCTCGTACAATAACTTGAGTGGTCCAATTCCATCTTGTTTAATGGAGGATCTGACTGCATTACAAGTATTAAGTCTAAAGGAAAATAAACTTGTTGGAAAATTACCTGATAGCATTAAAGAAGGTTGTGTACTTGAGGCACTAGATTTAAGTGGCAATTTCATTGAAGGGAAGATACCCAGATCTCTAGTTGCTTGCAAGAACTTGGAGTTCCTCGACATTGGAAGCAATCAGATTAGTGATACCTTCCCATGTTGGATGAGTGAACTTCCCAAACTTCAAGTCCTTGTCCTCAAATCTAACAAGTTCACTGGACAAGTAATGGATCCTTCATATATGGTTGGTGGGGACACCTGTGAATTTACTGAACTGAGAATTGCTGATATGGCTTCAAACAACTTCAATGGAACATTGCCAGAGGCATGGTTTAAGATGCTCAAGTCCATGATGGCCAGGTCTGATAATGAGACATTAGTCATGGAAAATCGATATTATCATGGGCAAACATACCAGTTTACTGCTACAGTTACATACAAAGGGAATTCCATGACAATTTCCAAGATCTTGAGGACCCTTGTGTTGATTGATTTCTCAAATAATGCATTCCATGGCACGATCCCTGAGACTATTGGGGAGCTTATCCTTCTTCATGGGCTCAACATGTCGCACAATGCCCTTACAGGACCAATTCCACCCCAGCTTGGCAGGTTGAATCAACTTGAGTCATTGGACCTCTCCTCAAATAAGCTTTCTGGGGAGATCCCCAATGAGCTAGCATCACTGAACTTCCTTTCAACACTGAACTTGTCCTACAATGAGTTGGTTGGAAGAATACCAGACTCATATCAGTTTTCCACATTTTCCAATAGCTCCTTTCTGGGAAACATTGGCTTGTGTGGACCACCATTATCTAGACAATGTGACAACCCAAAAGGGCCAACTGAGATGCCATACACTTCAGAGAAATCCATAGATGTTGTACTTCTCCTCTTCACTGCATTGGGATTTGGGATTTCTTTTGTAATGACAATCCTGATTGTCTGGGGAAGCCACATGAGAAAGCAACATTGAGTACTTTTGAGAGAGGCCAGTTATTGTAATTTAAGTTATGACTTTTGGGTTAGAGTAATAATGCAGACACCATACTAAATAAAATGAATCTGTATTTGCCAGTTACCTAATGTATTTGGTTCTTGTAATCATGTCTTGAATAAGTCATTTTCATCAATGATACGTGTATGACTGGGTATTTCTTTTACAGAATTCTCGCCATAAATCACTGAAAACGTTGGTAGGGAACAAAACAAAAATGTATTTTGTCATTTGTTCCGATTTATAGTGCTTTGGGTGATGTTAACATATACCAACATCAGCCTTGGCTGATCTGCGCTTCGAGTAGTTAGCATGTTTTTTGCACTATTGCTAAAAATTATCACCATAACAGCCACATCAGAGTAAACATCACACCACTGACCTCAGCTGCTCCCGAAGACCGGCTTTGGTCATCATCACATCACAGGATGGCATTCAATGCGTAAACACTGGATCGAACTCTCCAGGCCCTCCTAGGCAAAACGTCGAACAGGGCACCTGCACATCGAAGACTGTCAAAATTGGTGCAGAAATGGATGCAACATCGCAGCATCCTGAGCGCAAACCGATCAATTTCCCCAACTCACTCGCCTCTACGAAAGAAGACGATTCCTCCGGTCACAGCCCGCATCTCATTCCCCTCCTGCAGGCTGCAGCAAGCGGCGAACGAGGGATCACATACACAATGTCAAGGCGCCAAATCATGGTCTCCACACACACATCTCCCGCGCTCACCTCTCCCGTGATTAACCTGCTGCGTGGCGGGCGACGAGTACGTCCCTCTCGACGTCCCTTCCCCTCCCCCGCATCCTTCGCCGGTCGCCGGCGGCGGCCCGCGCACCACGGTGGGAGTTCCCGGCGGGTGGGAGCAATTTGCCTACTCTCCCCTTTTTAACAGAGTTAATTATAGGCGTATTTCTTAAGCACTTTATATATTTTTTACATAAAGATACGCGGCGTTAATCATAGGCATACGCCGCAGTATAGATATAATTTTCTTTAAAAAATATTATCTTTTTATATTTATGGTACTTAAAAATTATAAATTATGTAAGTTGGACCATCTATATCTAAAACTAGTTGGCACCCCGCATCTTTGCCGCGGGTTTTGTAGTTTATCATCAAACGAAATCATACTTTTAAATAGTTAGATGCAACTCTATGTATATACAAAATATATGATAATGTGGAATTATATATGTCTTATGTTATTACAATACAATTCATGATTTATTTTTCCAAGCATCATTGTGTATTATTATAATATATGAATATTATTTTTATACGTAATATGGGTATCGTTGTAGTTAGACAATTTGCATATCTCTACTTCACTTAAGTTTTTTCTGAAAATGGATTCAGATAATGATACCTAATAATCATATGCTATCTTATCATGCATAATAAAATAAAACACATATATTAAACAATAATTTGAGTTGTATTAGGAAAATATGGTGTTATGCACAAAATATGTAATAGTGCTATGTGTGACTATGAGGTAGAGCAAAAGAAGGTGAATGGATAACTAATAAATGATTTAATTGGATGAATAAGTAGCTTCTTGATCCAACGGTTGTTATCTTTGTACTAATATGATCTGATGGCTTAAAATTGTTGATGATGTGGCTTTTTACATGTCTTGCTTTATAGGAGTAAATGCCTCTTAGTGGGTATCAACTATATAGGAAGATAGGATGTTGAATATGCCACTGGCATTATAGGAGCCGACCGTGAATTGCGTCCACCTTGCAATACACAGTGGAGATGTAAAATTTGGTGGTACCTTTTGTTAAATTGGGTAAAATTTGATGATTCGACACACTAATACTCTATTGGTTATCGCCTTGATTACGTTGACACTCTGTAAAACGACATGTGAAACCATCTTAGGTTCTTAGTCAATGACAGTAGACTGGTGATGTCAAATAATCAAAGCACAATTTGTAGTGTCAAAAATATCAAATATCTAGTTTATTAGTACCATGTAAATATTAGCAGTATAGATATAATTTTCTTGATATAATGTCAGGTTAGAAAAATGGCTGTCAACTCTTAATGTGCAAAAATGGCTGAGGAATAAATCGGACCATAAATGTTCAGGAACCGTAGCCTGATGAACCAAAATGGGTTGAGTTTTTCAGCAGTGACTACTAGGTGTTCAAAATAACACTGCCAACTTCTGGTCAGCTTTGCCAAAATGCAGCTGTATGCTGCCCAATTGAGTCAGCAGCACAAATATCAGCATTCAGAGGTTAACTAGTTGTTTCTGCAGTTATATTACTAGCATTTGCTCTCTCTATCACTTGAAAAACTGCTATTTCAGCCGTCTACTCCTTTTCCTCGTTGGTACTTGGCTCTGCTCTTTCAGCCTTTTCTCCTTGAAGGCCTTGACCATGTTGTACACCTGAAGTGAACATTTATCTTACAACTTTCACCAAACTCTGAAGAAATACTTTTACCACATTGATATTGTGCATACCTTCCGGATCCCTGATGTCAATCCCATTGAGTCGACTGCATTTTCATCAATGAATCTCAGTTTGCTGCTATCTTGTCCCTCCATGCATAATTCATCCCCATCATCTACAGTAAAGAAATTAGGCAACTACATGGAAATGAATAGTAGAATGTAGCTAAACAGAAATGAGTAACTGTTAGTATGGACAATAAATGATTACCTTTGAGGTTCAAAATCATCAGCTCAACAAACATCGTCAGACGAATGTGTGAGAAAATGTGAACATGTTGGCCAACATCTTCCCTGAGGATCACACTGGATCTCCTTTTAACATCTATGCCAAGGAGCTGCTTCAAATATTTGTCCATCTCTTTTCTCCTATTCAGCGCATCAGTCTTCCCTTCATTCACAAGAACAGATGGGAACTCCCAGAGCCCAGCGAGCAGGCCCTCTTCTGGCCTCTTGATCAGTAGAAAGAAATTATCGTTGCCTGTTGCGTCTGCTATACATTCATCCAAGCATTGTGCAATTTGAACAACACATACCGCGGCAAAATCAGACCGTGGTTTGGCTTTTGGAACGACTCGTGGGTAGTCTGTAACTTTTACTGAAGCATTTTGGTTGGAAAGTGCGAGTGCTTGGCAGTGGCTGGAGACAGGGCACTGGGAGCAACCAGGCTTCGTCTTGCTGCAGAGTGTTGCTCCTAGTTCCATCATTGCTTGGTTGAAGTCTCCTGGCCTTGAAGGGTCGACCAGTTCACCAGTGAGCTGCCTGTGATCAAGGAAATGATCAAAGGCTATGCAATTTGGAAGTTTTCAGATCAATATAAAGCTTCTTTTTTCTAGTCTTTTCTTTTTCTTTTTGTTTGTTTGTTTTTGTGTGTATATTGGTTATGAAATGTAGAGTATATGCATTCATGTAACCTTTGGTTGTGTATATCCATTTATGGATGTAGAGGCTGGATTTCTATCCATTATCTAAAAAATATATAAAGCTTCTATTTCAGAAAGAGCTGTATGGGAAAGCGGTATGATAGGACAGTTCAAAATACAGCCATATACAGATAAGGTTTGCACTTGGATGGGGTTCAGAGAACACATTGGTAATATGAACATACACATTTTGGCTGAAATCGTATATCAGTATAATGCCAGTGTTGTCCAAAATAATGATAATGCAGTAAGATGTATTACCAAACTCAATGCTATTTTAGTGTAAGTCATGGGACATACATGATACATGGATATGTATTTGTACAGTTTTATCCTAATCATTAATCAACAAAGATAGTTAGTTACCAGAATCTCTTCACCGTTGAGGATTCTTTTGGGTTATCAGGAATAGCATAAAGTCTGCTGATAACCCGAACAACATTTCCATCCACAACAGGGACAACCTACATTAGCAGGAAAGTTGCATAATCATGAGAATATGTAAGAGATACCCATGGTGATTTGAATAGGACATAAATTATATGGAACCCAACCTCGTTGAAGGCTATGGAAGCAATGGCTCCAGCTGTGTAATCTCCAATACCACGGACCTCACGTAGTGCTGATGCTGTGCGAGGGAACTTGCCTTTTTCAACAATTTGCTTTGCTCCCTACTTTTCAAGAAAAGGGTAAATCTTATTAACCTGCAAAATGATTCATCAAAATGCATGCCCAAAATATTACCTTGCTCCCCACTAACATATCTATTAGTTGATTGACATCATGTATATAGATGCATATGCACTTATATGCCTCTCACAATATTAAGTACTATCTAACTTCCTACGGCCATGAAGTACTAACTGTTGGTTGAATATAGAAAAGAAGAAAAGGATCGTTTCTGTTCAACTCTTGTCAGTTGCCAGTTCCACCCTAACTACCCAAATTGTCACCAGATGAACTGATATCTTGACATGAGATTGCCAGCAATCGCAATGCAGAAGACATCACGAACTAGTACCCATAATTCCCTCCTCTGTCAGACACAGAACAGAGTGCAAATAAAACTCTCTCTTTCAGACAAAACATCGAACAGTTCATGGGCGCTATAATAAGTTGTCAAATTCTTGCGCAGAACACACTGAAAATTACCCTCCCCAATCCCTCTCATCAAGAGCAGAGCCAACCATGAATTCGTGACCAATCAACTTACTACTCACCTCGAGAAGAAATCGAGCCCTCCGGTAATACCCGAGCCCCGCCCACATCTCGTTCACCTCCTGCAACAACAAGCGACAACCACAAACCAAGAACTCCATTACCACTCTCGCACACACCGCATCAAACATTGCATTTCCTTTTCCAGCAATGGTGGAGGAGAGATAATTTCTCTTGTCTCACCTCCTGCGTGGCGGCGGCGAGGCTGTCCACGGTGGGCCAGCGGGCCATCCACCGGGAGTAGTAGTCGATCACCACGGGAACCCGCGTCTGCTGCAGCATCACCTCCGACACCCACACCGCGTACGCCCTCTGCTCCTCGCCGCGCCCGCTCCCGCTCCCAGCCGGCTCCGTGGCGCGCCGCCATGGCAGGTCCGCCGGTTGGCGTCGTACCACCGCAGCAGCTCCGCGCGCACCGCCGCGGCGGCCGTGGTGGGCCCCACTGCCGCCCTGCACCCGGACGGCGGCGCCAGGTCCTCGATGTCCGCGGAGGAGGCGGCGGCGCGAGGTCGCCGCGTCGTGGGGCGGCGGTTCTTGGCCGCCTTGGGGTTCTTGGCCATGGATGCGAAAGGGCGGAATTTTTTTTTTTTTTGAATTTTTTGAATCGACAAGGTTGGCCTCTTGGCGCCAGCGAGACAAAAACCTTATCGAGCAAAGAAATGAAATAAGTATTTCCGGAGGGCCTTAACACGTACTCCCTCCGTCCCACAATATATCCAACCCTAAAATCTCAAGGCAATTTTAGAAAAAGTAGTAAAAGACTAAAATACCCTCAGTGAAAGTACATCCAAATATCCAATCATTGGAGACAAATAAAATAGTAGTACTACTCAGCCACCAAGTTAGATTAGCGCATTCCTGCTGCAGCCATTAAGTGCTCAATATACAAATACTCCCTCCGTTCTATGATATAGGGCGTAATTGGTTTTTTAAGTGTACCAGGATATAGAGCGTGCATGCACATGCAGCAAGCAGCATTAAAACAAAAGCAAAAGCATGAAACGTCGACTTCCGTGCTCATGCATGCACACGCTTTCAATGCATGGAGTTAGCGCTTCGTTTCTTGAGTTGCTTATCTCTTCCAGATGTGAAGAGCTGCATGCATGCTCCACACGGGCAGATCGAAGCGTTGCATGCGTCGTCACCCCGAGAAAACAGTTAAGCCCCCTTGGTATTAGGGTTTGGAGCAGTTGCGCCCTATATTAAGGAACAGAGAGAGTAATACACAACGATCATGGCGCCAAATAATTTGAATCTCAGCATTGCTTCATTGGCGGCAAGCATAACAAATCTCAGCACACCCCACTACAACAACCCTATATAAGTTTGAAATGAACCTCAATTTCCACCATGGTGTGACCGGCCGTTATGCACTTGTGGGGATCGATGCATACTTAAGTCAAGCCTCATGGTAGAAACTCGGGGCAGGAGATTCTTCCAATGTGCAAACCTTGATCAGGTATCATTCATTCGTTACAAGTTCAATTAACTATACTGAACACATCAAAAGCTAACAGATTTCTACTCCATCATAACATCTTACGCAGACATACCGTACATTGTGCAACTACATTGAGTGGGTAGATACAGAGAACCCACAAAACGACGGAACACGTCCATATGCACGTAGTGAATCAAGATCGGACTACCTCAGGCGGAAGGATGAGCATGAACGTCGGATTGCTGCAGAAGCTTTAGAATGGCAGGTAAACCCCCTAGGACTCCCCACATGGCGGGAACGTCCAGAGTGTCGTTGTGGTGATCGTTGTCAGGTGATAAGGTCCGTAAGACAACGAACTCGAGGACAAAGATGCTTCGTGTGTCCTAACATTGACGACGATGATTTCGTCGTAAGTATCTTTTTTTTGGGTACCACTAATCACTACTTTCATGCACTTACCTCTATTTACACAAATTTTCAAATAGGAGGAGGTTAGGAAATGTCAATTCGTATAATGGATCGATACGGTCAGAGTTACTTCCATTGGTCAAACGATAACGCAACCTGAGACGACCATGCAATTCATTCAGGCATGGATGGAGTACGAACGTCAGGTACAAATTGCAAGCTTAGACTGGAGGAACAATCTATTAGGTTTACCTAAATGGTCGGAGCGTCCAAAGTGTGGTTGTAGAGATCGCTGCCAGGTGGCTACCTCGTTTGCAGAACAAACAATTGGCAGGAGATACTTTGTCTGCCCCAATGTAGACGACGATTTCGTTGTATGTATAACAAATTCCAAATTTAAGTAGAATCTGCTTATTATTACTATCCTATCTGAATAACTATGTTTGTTTCTCAGGGCAATCCAAGGAGGTGCGCATTCACTTTATGGATCGACAATGTCAATCCTACATATGATGGCCAAAAGATAACTGAGTCTGAAACACAGGTAGAGTACCAGCGAGAGAAGGACCATCAAAATGCAATACATGTTGAACGACGCGGAAGCGGTCGGTAGATAAGCTCAGGCTCGATTTGTCAGGACCGACAAATTTGTATCTTTTATCCATGCTATCTTGTCATTATAATATTTAATTACTATGTTGTGCTGTTGTATGCGTCATGAATTATAATTTAATGTGACTGTATCGTTCCGATTTCTACAGTTTCTTTGACGCCACGATACGTTGTATCCTTATAATTTATATGTACCTGCTTATATTTTTATAACTTCCACCTTCAATTGTGTACATGATTCAACATACACGAGAATTATGCGTAACTTACAATTTATAGGTAACAAACCCCCTCATAGCCCTCCAATTTATATGAAAAATTAAATTATTAAAATTTTGTAAAAATACACGTACTTTGTTCGTTTCAAAACGATACTTTACTTAATTTTAAGTGCTAAAAATCAGGTTTATATAAAATACCTATTTCGTAAAATCTTAAGTGCAACATAGTTAGATTTATGTAGTTTGAAACTATTCCTCCTTCGACTTCGAAACGATGATTTATGTAGTTTTTGCAGTAACAATTAAATATTTCGGTGTAAAAACACCCCTTGTTGGGCTCCAAACCGCCGAAACAACGTACCATTCAATTCTAATAATGTTTTTTTCTTGTTTCACAATTTTAAAAGTGATGATTTACTAAATTTTCTAAATACACCGAGCTAAACACCTGGGGATGCTCTTAAAGCTGGCGGCCCCAGCACTCGCCGCCGCTTCTTGTCGTTGTCCCGCCACCATGCGCCGAGAAGAAGGAGGGGGGAGGGGGGGTGTTATTAGAGGAGGGGATGACATGTGGGCCTAGCTTAACTTTTTAATTTATTAGATGATTAGGTTGCCATGTGTACGCCATGTCAGCGAAAACCACTCTTAAAACAACTGAGGGAGTCGTTTTAGACGGTTTTAATAGTTGGAGAAGTCATCATATCTGGTTTTGTGGTTTAGGGATACGAATTAGATTCGACGTATATTTAAAGGAGTCAAATTGGACTTTTTCCGGTACATAACTACCTTGCCTCGCCTTGCTAGGACTGGAATACTCTAGCATTAGATCTGGGAATAAGTTCATTCTAGGTTTCTCATCTTTACGTTGAGTTTGAGTTTCATTCTTAAATCACAGTACCGGATATAGAGTATCCAAACTATTAAAATCAGATCAATTTACATCCCTAAAGCAGTTTTTGATGGTTGTTTGATCCTACGTGGCATTTCAATTACCATAAATAAATTTAAAAGTGATGGACCCCAATTGTTAGTGGCACATCCCATTTCTATCTTCTCCTTCCTCTCTGAAGCAGGGGTGAGTGACGATGGAATGGCCCCGCGACGCCCGTTCGGCGGCGGTGGCAGGAGGGCGGAGCTTGGAGCCGAGAAGCTAACATCAGCGGCTGGAGAGCGTTGGGCCGCCGGCGATGAGGATGGGGCTCCAGTCCCCCAGCCACCTTGCGGCGCAGCTCAAGCGGAGACAGTGGAGTACGCGGCGCCACCGGCGATGAGGACGATGCTCCAATCCCCCTGGCGGTACGGTGACAGAAATGGCCGCAGTATTTATGAGGGGGCAAGATTTAGAGTTTCGGGTGGCGCACCAAGGGAGAAAAAGAAGCCTTGTAAAAATCGTTTTTTGGAGATGGCACCTTAAATGATCTGCGTGCAAAACGTGAAGGTGCTCCTAAATTTTAAATTTTGGAGAGCACCGTGACTAAATCCTTATCTCCTCCTCATTCCTCAGCCCCCTCTCTCTCATCACTTGCTCCCTCTCCCTCATTCCTCTCTCCCAGGTTCTCCTCCATCCCATTTCCATCTCTATCCTAGGCCTCCCTGTGAAAATCGTCGATTTTTGCAGACCTTAAATGGAAGGCGGAACATTTGACCATTTGTAAAAATGTGTTTTAGCTGCTTGTAAAAACAGTTTTTTAGTGTAGGAAACTGCACGATAGCATCATCATGAAGACACGATTCGACCTCCTACTTAAGGAATACTGCTAAACTTGCTATAAATACCAGTCTTGGAGTACATATATTCAAGAAATCATATTGTATGAAGTCGTGCAAGTGGCTAAATTTTGACCAGATAGTCTGTTGCTGTTGCCAATTTCCTCGGCCCAACTTGCTCAAATGAAAGTTAGCCATCTACTGTACTTTATCATACACTTTTTCTCGTTGTAATGGACTGGCTTTTTACTAGTATATATGTAAAAGCAGGGAAGCATATTTTGGGTAAAACAATGATCTTTATTGTATAGGCAGTACAATACAGACAACAGTCACCGATAAACGAATGTATGACATACAACGAGCAATTCATCCAAACAGGTCAATATATGCTGGTCAAAACTATCAACCAAGCAAGTGTGCCCATTATTTCCTACCAACTGGACCAGATTATTCTTTGAAGGGGGTGAGATCGATCTTGAGTGGCTTCTTTCCCTTGGTGACTCGCTTCAAAGAACGAAAACTAAAGACCTTTAGCCTAAATATTTGTGTTTGAAAAAAAATTGAACCTCGGTGTAACTTACAGCAATTGCAATCAACTCCTCCAATAGTTCCTCCAAATTGCGAAGTGGCTAACAAAAACACATACAGATAATATTATAACATGTGAGCGTACCAAGATTAGCATGAATGTTGCAACGTATGAAAGAAAATATTGCATGGATGAACTTTCTTGATAAAATATGCAGAGGTTTACCCATTGAGTTGGGCCATCACAAGGTGCATTCAAGGGATCATCGTGTACCTGTTGCAGGATTATATATCAAATTAAGTCCCAAGAGTACAATATCATCATTATTTGTGGAGTGTCACTGGGAAAGCAATGTAAGAAACAAAAGGCAACATTATAGCTTCCTCTTAGGTTTTACCTCCATGAAAATACCATCAACTCCGACAGCGACAGAAGTCCTTGCGATGCATGGTATTAGTTCTCGTAAGCCCCCACTTGCAACACCTCCACCATCAAGCTTACAAAAGAGAACCAAATATGCACAATTTGACAACCGTCTACTTGCACAAATACATAGATATTTGAGGAAGGGACGGTAACATGGTGTTCAAAAAACTATGAACACGAGTTGCATGCAAATTTACATCAGATATAAGCTATAGATAGTTGTTAAAATATGGACATCCCCATAATGTTGATTCCTTTGTTGGTCAATATAGGATTTGAGTAGCACCAAAGTCGGCCGTTAAACTAGGAATCTTGCCTAAACCAGCAGAAGTGCATTGCAATTGGTAAATATACCTTTTTTCCAGCAGGCTGTTGTAGAGCATGCGTTACATCAGCTACCTGAAATGTAATATCCATCAATGGTCCACGTACTATACCATAGTTGATAGCTAATTCAAAGGTCTATGAAATTATTGGGTTAAGAGAATAAAAAAAATAAATGCATGACAAAATTGGTTTAGTATGAGAATAACACATGAATGTATGACAAATTTAAACATATTTCACAAAGCATAATAAGATAGAAATGCAGTTACTTTCTGATGAAAAAGATAACAAAAATCTACTCAATTGAAGAAGTCTGCATCTTCGATTGCCTGTTATGTCCCATGTTTCCTTTTTTTTTTCTATTATTCCTTGAATTCTGTTGGTGTTAGGAATGTACAGAATCCAAACATACATTCCTCAAGGAATTCTGGTGAATACTGAAAAGAGAATAATAAAACTACTAAACATAGGTTCCTTGTAAAATCCTAGGTTGATTTTTCCAAATATTATTCCATCAGCCAATTTCATCAATCAGAAGCAAGCAGGACAAATCAACACAGAAGTCATCAGGTAGATTACGCAGTTCTGCTTCTGCACAACAATAAAGTGCTAACACTTACAACTGGACAATTAGCTTCTCTCAGCCACTCAAAATTCCTTGGATCAACAATTAGATCATCTGTGTCGGAATGAAAACAGAATTCAACCGTCATGAAGCAATCAAAAACATAATTTTCTTTGGAGAGGGTGCAAAAATAAATATTAATAAACAGACAATGCTAAAACTGGGCATGCGATGAAAGGGAGCTGGTGGTGCTGGCTAAACATCCAGTTGTTTGTTTTCATTCAGAACCTAAATAAGGAGGTCTGAAGCTTGTGCTTATCCATTAAGTGGCCCTATTGCTTATTTGCATGGCAATTAACCTACAGCTACCCTGACATGGACGAGTTGCATGCAAATTTACATCAGATATAAGTTATAGATAGTTGTTAAAATATGGATATCCCCATAATGTTGATTCCTTTGTTGGTCAATATAGGATTTGAGTAGCACCAAAGTCGGCCGTTAAACTAGGAATCTTGCCTAAACCAGCAGAAGTGCATTGCAATTGGTAAATATACCTTTTTTCCAGCAGGCTGTTGTAGAGCATGCGTTACATCAGCTACCTGAAATGTAATATCCATCAATGGTCCACGTACTATACCATAGTTGATAGCTAATTCAAAGGTCTATGAAATTATTGGGTTAAGAGAATAAAAAAAATAAATGCATGACAAAATTGGTTTAGTATGAGAATAACACATGAATGTATGACAAATTTAAACATATTTCACAAAGCATAATAAGATAGAAATGCAGTTACTTTCTGATGAAAAAGATAACAAAAATCTACTCAATTGAAGAAGTCTTCATCTTCGATTGCCTGCTATGTCCCATGTTTGTTTTTTTCTATTATTCCTTGAATTCTGTTGGTGTTAGGAATGTACAGAATCCAAACATACATTCCTCAAGGAATTCTGGTGAATACTGAAAAGAGAATAATAAAACTACTAAACATAGGTTCCTTGTAAAATCCTAGGTTGATTTTTCCATATATTGTTCCATCAGCCAATTTCATCAATCAGAAGCAAACAGGACAAATCAACACAGAAGTCATCAGGTAGATTATGAAGTTCTGCTTCTGCACAACAGTAAAGTGCTAACACTTACAACTGGGCAATTAGCTTCTCTCAGCCACTCAAAATTCCTTGGATCAACAATTAGATCATCTGTGTCGGAATGAAAACAGAATTCAACCGTCATGAAGCAATCAAAAACATAATTTTCTTTGGAGAGGGTGCAAAAATAAATATTAATAAACAGACAATGCTAAAACTGGGCATGCGATGAAAGGGAGCTGGTGGTGCTGGCTAAACATCCAGTTGTTTGTTTTCATTCAGAACCTAAATAAGGAGGTCTGAAGCTTGTACTTATCCATTAAGTGGCCCTATTGCTTATTTTCATGGCAATTAACCTACAGCTACCCTGACATGGCTTTCAATGCCTTGTATTAGTGAAATCAAAGATCCAACAACGGTTAGGGAACACACAGATACATCACATATGTTAAGAAACATTTGGCCGTTCTGATACTACTAGATTGACCTTTCATCTATGGACTCCATGGCAACCATTAGTTCCAGACCATTGCACAGCGTACCACAGTAAGTATGTGTTTCTAATTATCCAATATCATATATTTACATCTATGACTTTTCACTTTGTGTTATCTTAAATTGAGCAATGTACAGAAAAGATAGCCAAGAGAATATATATTCCTTAACTGTAGCCAAACATGGTGCCACGCTCACAGACCATAACATTTTGATTTCCAGCAAGTCTGATTTTCTCTGCAGAGTTGGCCATAACCTGGAAAGATACAAGTTTATTATGACAGACATAGGCTAGAGATGCCTCCGAAAATTAACATAACTGGATGTGACAAAGGGATTTGCCTGAAACAGCAGGTAATTCCTAAAAGGACTTTACTCAAATGATTGCAGATATTTCATGTTTCAAAGTTCTAGACTTCTAGTAACAATTATTTTTTTTTGACTTACAGGCTTGTATTATTAAAATTGTAGATGTTTGGACCAACATTTATCCATAAAAATAAATAAATTATCAGCTTATGAATTAGCATGCGTGTCTTCTGTCTGGAAAAAAAATAATTATAACACAAGTTATCTGAAGAGAAATATAAATTCTTCTTGAAAGGTAACTGGTTTATCTGGATGGTGACAGGTTGAAAGGAAACACACAATCCACTTTTCCTGTTTTATTATATTTTTTCTGCTTAACTAAGCTAAGCTGCTATGCAGTGTAGGATCCTGAAATTAAGGAAAGGATCCTGAAAAAATAGCTTCCATATTCTCTCAACAGTTAACCTTGTATATATTAAATCAGAGGAACAGAACCTTTACAGTACCAACATAGGAGACTAGGAATCCATTTTTAGCAAGACTAAGCTGAAAGTACAACTTACAGAAGGAGCACAGAATTGTCCTTTCTTGATGTTGATAATTTTTCCAGTCTTGGCAGCAGCCACTAGAAGATCAGTCTGTTAACATGATAGTATGTGTTAGGAATGCAGAATGTGAAGTAAACTACAGAGTCGTGCTTATACTGCTGGTAGCACAATAATTCGCTACAAAAAAAATCCATTTGTCTCATTTGTACCTGGCGACAGAGGAAAGCTGGAATTTGTATGATGTCGGCCACTCTTCCAACGGCTTCACACTAATTTGGTAAGTTAGTTAGAAACCATATCCTCCTTAGAGCAAGGATATGTACTGGGCGATTATAGACATAGTATATTAAAAGACAACAGTGCAGGAAAAGCGCAACAAACACATGCAGCATAAGGTGATCTATTCTCATGGAGTAGAAGTGGCTAATGGCAATAATAATAAGCTCCACATAATTTCTCTAATGGTGCTACATAGCATAACTTACAAGAAGTAGTAGCACTAGCAATATTAGCAAAAGGACGATTTCACTTTGCTAACAAATATATACCTTGTTTTTCTGATGATATTCAAACTGGCAAAAACGACTGGGACATGCCTTATTGAAATGAAAGAACAAGTAGCATTCCAACAACATTTTCAGACAAAACAATTGTATCAACAGAAAAGGATATAACTAGTAGATAGGATCTGCAGACAAAGAAAGTAATGCAGCAGAATTTGGTCTCAAAACAGGACAATTTTCCTTGGATACAAGATTAATGCAAATCAATCTAAAAAATGATTGACAACTGATACCTGGTGGCTTTCATGCACATCAGTGACCACTGGAAGGTCATATGTTGCTTTCACTTTTTCAAGTATCTGATCAGCAAAATTAGTAATGCATTAATGCAGTAGGGAAACCAACAATGTTATATACATGAAGAGGCAAAAGAATAAACAATAAAATACAAAATACACTTCTGCCACGTTGATTAGATTAGTTGTTGGCATGTATATTATCACATTAAACACACATGGCCCTTACAGAACAAAAATATTTATGAATTGGCAACAGCTCTGAAACAGATCTTTTTGTAGGACTTAAATCTAGGACAAAATAACATGGCACACTGGGTATACAACCAGAGTTTGAAAACTGTGCACCTGCAACCTATGAGTACAGATAATCACACATAGACAGAACAGCACAGAAAGCAGATATCATCTTCCATTCAAAAATAGAAGTGGGCATAACATAAGTGTATATGAATTTGCAAGGTACTAATCGTCTGTGCATTGTAAGGAAAACTAATTTTATCTAAATTAGGAATTTCTGAATTTCCTAGTTTGAAACGAATTGACCCACCTTCAGGCCTTCCTCCAGACCAGGACCACGGAAGGATTTTGATGATGTACGATTTGCTTTATCAAAGCTGGACTTGAACACAAGTGGCAGACCAAGCCTATTGTGGAGGGCAAATAGCAGGAAAACAGATTCATATATATCCAAGAAATAACTCAAATTACAATAGTTTGCTGCTCACTTGGTTGTGATGCCTTTGATGTGTTTTGCCATCTTCAGGACATGCTCCTCTGATTCAATCACATTAGGCCCAGCTAACAAGAAGAATGGTTGAGCAGCCTGTTGTAAGAATCAGAGGGTTCAGTTCTCACAGAAAAATAACCTGTGTTTCCTCTAAATAAAACCAGGCATTGAATGTGATCACACCAATAGTATATTTGTAAATATCAGTCAAATGATGAGAAACCAAGCAAAATATAACAGGCGCATGGTCTCTGTCAAGATCACCATTGGGATCTTTCTATTCACGAAATACCAAGGCCTCGATCTCAGGCTCTCAGCATACTACAGAAAATGAGGTAAAAAAATATATAGAGGTTAAAAAAGAAAATTAGTAAACCAATAGAGCCACACAAACAGAAACAAGTACTGAACACATATCAAGCAAGAGAGAGAGCACTATATCCTGGAATTCTTTCCATTCCTTCGAGCAACTCGTCAAGAAGAACATTTTGCCAATATAACACAAATAAGAGCACCCTTTCGGCTGCTCATCACAAAGGTAAATACAGCAGAAATGGAAAGCCCTAAGGTAGAAATCTGTGCATAATTTCTCACAGAGAAATATGTATTAACCCCCACAATCTTGGAGACTTCATGAAACTCGGAGATTGGAACCCGCGAACAAAATTGGGGTATCATGCGGCTAAAATGGCTCAATGTATTACAACCAATGCTGCTCAAAGTCTGAAATTTATCATATGCAGCACAGAGCATATGCTACCAAAATTCACTTCCTATGATTACCACCAATCAGAACTACAGTCCACTCGACCACTCCAGCAACGCAAGATCGAAAAACTATTCCCTGAAACGCACCACCGGCGATGAAAGGGGGGCCGAAAAAAAAAATCTGAAAACCCCACACCACCGCCGCACGCGCACGCTGGGTGATCGACGAAATGCCGCAGCAGACCAGACCAAAGAAACGGAAGGAGAACTTAGGAAGGCGATGATGGATTGGCACCTTGAGCTGGCCGTAGAGCGCCACCGACGAAGCGTCCATTGCCTCCGACGCCGCCGCCGCTCCCAGTCCCACACTGCAGGAGGCAACAAAAAGAACACCAAAGAACCGCCTCACTCACCACTCGCTCCAAGAGGAAAAAAAATCCCCACCAAGAAGACGAGGAATGCGGCGGCGGAGCCACTGACCAGGGTGAACTACGGCGAGGTAGAGCGGAGGAGGGAATCGAGATTGGCGAGTGGGATATGGAGGAGGAGATGGAGCAGGAGGAGGAGGAGCAGAGGCGACAGGATGGCGACGCCCCGTGTGGCCGTGTCGGCGAGCACGACGATGAGATGGATCGTGGTGGGCTGGGCTCGTCTCACCCTTATGGGCCGTGCCAAACAAAAGAAGAAGAAGAATTAGTTGTAATGATTGCAAAAAGAAAAAGAAGAAGTTGTAATGATTAAAAGAAGAGTGAAATATATGGTCTGAGTCCTTAAAGTTACACTGGGGGCGCTGATCCGCGACCAATCGCGTGGCCACGCGCGCGATCAGCTGCCCCGCCCTCTAGTCTGATCTCTTATCCTATGGAGTACTACTATACGTATACAAAGTTTATACGTATGTATATATAGGGTTTAGGGTTTAGGATTTAGTGCATGTATACGTATGTATGTATAGTATATACATACTATGCACATCTACATAATTTTTATATGTATACACTTTTAATGTATAAAAGATACACATGTATATAAAGTTCACGTATACAAAGTTTGTATACGTATGTATAAAAACCAAAAAATACACGTATACAAACTTTATATACACGTATGCAAAAGTTTGCATGCGTGTATATAAAATTTATATACGTGTATATAAAGTTTGTATTTGTATGTATACTCTAAATAAAACCAGGCATTGAATGTGATCACACCAATAGTATATTTGTAAATATCAGTCAAATGATGAGAAACCAAGCAAAATATAACAGGCGCATGGTCTCTGTCAAGATCACCATTGGGATCTTTCTATTCACGAAATACCAAGGCCTCGATCTCAGGCTCTCAGCATACTACAGAAAATGAGGTAAAAAAATATATAGAGGTTAAAAAAGAAAATTAGTAAACCAATAGAGCCACACAAACAGAAACAAGTACTGAACACATATCAAGCAAGAGAGAGAGCACTATATCCTGGAATTCTTTCCATTCCTTCGAGCAACTCGTCAAGAAGAACATTTTGCCAATATAACACAAATAAGAGCACCCTTTCGGCTGCTCATCACAAAGGTAAATACAGCAGAAATGGAAAGCCCTAAGGTAGAAATCTGTGCATAATTTCTCACAGAGAAATATGTATTAACCCCCACAATCTTGGAGACTTCATGAAACTCGGAGATTGGAACCCGCGAACAAAATTGGGGTATCATGCGGCTAAAATGGCTCAATGTATTACAACCAATGCTGCTCAAAGTCTGAAATTTATCATGTGCAGCACAGAGCATATGCTACCAAAATTCAGTTCCTATGATTACCACCAATCCGAACTACAGTCCACTCGACCACTCCAACAACGCAAGATCGAAAAACTATTCCCTGAAACGCACCACCGGCGATGAAAGGGGGGCCGAAAAAAAAAATCTGAAAACCCCACACCACCGCCGGATAACCTAGGCCATGGCCCGGGCCCTGGGGCAAATATCCAATGGACAATCACAAATTTTCACCATGTTAAGGATGTGTTTGGATGGTGGTCAAGCGTGGATGGGATTGGGCCATCCAGTTTTCTAGGGATATGGCCATCCAGTTTTTTGTTTGGTTGAGTAGATGGGATGAGCCAAGTTTTTATTTGGTTAGAGGGACAAAAGGTGGATATGGTGAGCCAATTTTTTGTTTGGTAGGATGGATGAGTGTTGTCATCACCTTTTGGATGGGAATGGTGAGATTACCTCCTACCTGGTATACTTGGGAAAATTGGATAGTTGCATGTACAAATAATCAACTGCATCACGTATTTGTTGTCTACCTTGAGAACAGAAAATTAAAATTAAACAAGATGTTCATGAGCATTCATGTTGCTTGTCTGCATATTTGTCCATGGATCATGAGCCCAAGATAATTTTTTTCAGAAATTTTTAACATGCATATGTGTAGGGGAGTACACACATACAACACACCATATGCTCCCAGAAATGAAATTTGCAAAAATATATCAATTAACCATCATCCATTGCAACCACCACATCTAAATTTTACCATCAGCCATTACATCCATAAAAGTGACTGGTTTAGATACAAAAGTAGGCTAGCACAAGCCTATTACCATCTACCAAATACCATCACACTTAATACTCACAGTTTAATGTCTGAGTATGCAAAAGAAGGATGAATGCAATCCTATTACCATCTAACAGCTACCATCACACTCAATACTCATAGTTCATTGTTTGAGTATGCAAAAGAAGGTTGAACACAGGGCTACTACCAACAGCCATCAAACAACCATCACAACACAGTTCACCCATTAAAAGTGGTGGCAACATATCTTGCAACCCAAGTGACCTTGTGAGCAAATTCAAAGGTAACAAACACTCTTGCAGTTGGAGGATTGTCAACTAGATGTGCATGGTAATGAGCAAGATGTGTATCTTCAAACCCTGGAATGCTATGCACACTCTCATATAGGTTATCGGGCAGCTCTTTGTTAGATTTTGCAGCCTCTTTTCCAGCTTCAACTATTGCTCCAGCAAGCTTGTCACCAACAGATTTAAATGCGCCTATCAGCCCTTCCTCTTCAATTGCAGTAGCAGTCTTAGCTTTCTTGGGTTTGGGTGCTGAAGATGATGCACCATTTTCCTCATTAAGGGCATGAACTCTACTAGCTGATCCAGTTGCTGCAGCACTTCCAATACCAATTTCAACTTCATCATCATCATCGATGGGAATAGATTCAGTGGCTAGAGGATCACCAGATCCTTTTGCATATTTTCCTGTAGCCAAGCTATTGCCAAATATCACAAGCATCTTGCCATAGTTGTGAATAGGTTTGTTCAGATATTCAGCATCAGCCTTGTGATCCTACAACATGGTGTAATAATAAAACTAGTTTCAGCAACTAATATAAAGTTCAGCAACCAATACAAGTTTCAGCAACCACTACAAATTTCAGCAAGCACTATAAATATCGCAACCACTACAAATTTCAGCAACTACTATCAATTTCAGCAACCAGTACAAATTTCAGCAAACATATAAATTTCAGCTTGCATATAAATTTCAGCAACCACTACAAATTTCAGCAACTAATATAAATTTCAGCAACCAATAACAACTTAGCTTGTAACAATAAAATGGTGCAAGTGTGGTTGTGGCATACCTTGATGTGGTCTGCATAATGTTTATGATCAAGTGATATGATAAAATTTTCATCATCCCAAAGAGCAGCACTCAACTTCCTCAAATCAGCTATCTTAGAATATTTCCTTTTCCAAGTCCTTATGTGATTAGTAATATGATCTGAAGTCAAATTAATATTGAAGTGATCATTCAAAGCTTTAGCACAAGCCTTCAAGTGGACTTGCTTAAACCCCGAGGAAGTTTTGTTCCCACTAGCAACAATACCCTCGAGGTATTCAAGCATGTAGGTAGACATTGAAGATGTCCATGTAACATGTCCACCCTTATCACTTTGTCCACTTCCCTCCATTGCCTAGCATGTATAAAGAAATTGATTTCAGCAAACATATAAATTTAAGCTTGCATCTAAATTTTAGCTACCGCTACAAATTTCAGCAACCAATACAAATTTCAGCACACATATTAATGTCAGTTTGCATATAAATATCAGAAACCACTATAAATATCAGCAAGCATACAAATTACAGCAAACCTTAAATTTCAGCAAGCAAATATATGTCAGCAAATACATAAGTCTTAAAAAGGAGTACATAAGTCTTAGAGTTCCATACAAATACATAGACTACAAATCTAAAATTTTCAATTTCCATAGTGAGCTTGACGATCTTCCCACATTTGGTCTGCGGTATCCTGCCTGAACTGAACCATGTATGCATGCTCACTAGCTTGCCCACTTCTTGATGTTGCATAATTGTAGTTGGCTATCCATTCTTCCTCTGATATGATAAAATCATCACCACCATCTTCTATAATCCAATTCTGAATAATACAACAAGCTACCACAATATCCACTTGAGATGGATAGGGAAAAAATGGAGTAGCATCATCTAAAATTTTCCACCTCCTCTTGAGAGACCCAAATGCACGCTCAACGGTCACCTGAAGAGATGAGTGCCTCAAATTGAATAGCTCCTTCTCATTCTGTACAGGATTAGTACCCCACTCATTCAAGTGATACCTCACACCACGAAAAGGGGGTAAAAATCCAGGTTTTGCTCCATAGCCCGCGTCAACTAGGTAGAATTTTCCTAACATATAAGGACAAGTTGGTGAAATGTGTTTTTGACAATAATTTTTCTATGCACAAGTTGGACTTACATTACCTTGTGGGACACGAAGGCCATCTGTACGCTCTATAGCATCACGTAAAACTACAGCATCATGTGCTGTCCCCTCCCAACCAGCCAACACATACGTGAACTTAAGGTCAAAATCTATAGCTGCCATTACATTTTGAGTAGCATGATCCTTCCTACCACGAAAGGAAGGCTCCATATCTTTGGTAACAGAGACTCGTACATGTGTGCCATCAATAGCTCCAATACAATCCTATTTGGTGAACACAAAAGGTAAAAATTTTAAAAGGAAATAATTTTACGTCTACAAATAATGGTATACAACTAGATGTGGATCATACCTTAAAATAAGGATCCCACCTTTCGTCCAACTGGACGGCGCCAGCCTCTCTGGCGTCGTCCCCCTGCCGACGTGGCGGGGCGATGCTGAGGTGGCTAGGGGGAGCGCGCCACTTTGTTTTATTTGTTTGATATTTTTTTCACGCTTAGGGACACACAAGAACCAACCATAAAAAAATTAAACTCAAATGGACGTAATATGTGACCTGTAGAATTTTTCCTCTCCTCTCCTCTCTCTCCAAACTAGTGCAGAGGAGAGATATGTGCAACTTTTTTATTTTTATTTTATTTTTTTGATATTTTTTTCACACTTAGGAACTCACAAGAACCAACCATATAAAAAATAAGCTCAAACGGATGAAATATGTAGCCTGTGGAATTTTCCAAAGCTCTACCGAAAAACTTCTCTCCTCGAAAACACAATCTTGCAAGCGGAATTTGAAGGTTTTAATATCGCCGAACCCGGCAAAGCGGGGGAGAATCGGATGTAACTTTTTCTGTAAATGTCCGTGGATATATTATTTGCCTGATTCCGAGTCCGTATGAGAAAGTTACGCCTATTTTAATAAATGACACCCAAATGACTTTTCAGTAGAGCTTTGAAAAATTCTACAAGTCACATATTTTGTCCATTTGAGTTTACTTTTTATATAGTTGGTTCCTGTATTCTCCTAAGTGTGAAAAACATATCAAAAAAATAAAATAAAAATAAAAAACTGCATCTCTCTGTACTGTTTAACTTATGGCTATCATTTCATATAGTTATATTTTGAATTAGAGATTAAGTAATTTCATATAGTGGTAGTTATGTTTAACATGCTGATCAATGGGTTTTACTAAAGGAGTTATGATCTAATTTTGATAAAGGTGCAAAGTAGGCTAAGTGGTATGCTATTTTCGGATATCTAAGCGGTATATTCCGTTCGATTTTAATTTTTTTTTATGGCTGGTTGTATCGTGATCCTAAGTACGAAAAAATATCCGAAAAAATAAAACAAAAATAAAAAAGTTGCAACTCTATATAGCGAAACAAGAATGGAGGCGAGGGGTGGTGGGGGGAGGGGGGCGGCGCCAGCATGGTTGGCGCCCTCCTCCCTAGGGCGGCGCCAGCCATGTTGGTGCCCTTCTCCTGCCACGTCGGTTCGCGTGTGCCACGGTGGCAGGAGGACGGCGCCAGAGAGGACGGCGCCAGCCTCTCTCGCGCCCCAAAAATGACCATTTCTAGGATAAGTTTTTCTAGGGATCTATGCAAAATAAGTTTTTTAAAAGGATCAAAATGTGAAAAATCCAGTGCTACAAATTAGGCCGAATGTAAAATATGTGCTATCTCGGAGTGTCGTGTTGACAGTAGTACACCATCAAAGGAGGTTAATTTGGACATGCTTGGATGCATTAAACCATAATCAATTATGGATCTAAATATGCATTTTACAATATCAGCAACATAAGATGTATTTCAAACCGGACTATGTATTTCAATTAAAAAGGAAGAAAAGTAGGCGTGCATGTACGTATATGCATGAATATTTCATAGCTTCAGCCCGTTGACGTGTATGCCATCAACATTTTACTCCTACAAAGAAATGTAATTCTAACATTAAAATTTTTGTCAAAAAAGTAATTTTAGGTACTACAATTTTTCTCTAAGCACCCATTAATATTTTTCCTAAATAATTACCCCTGACCACCTTCCTACTCTCAACTATTTGTTATTTAAAGGAATATCTAAGGGTGTGTTCGACACTCCCCTTTTCCATCTTCTAAGTTACTTGTTTCTCGAACCGCTAAATTGTATGTTTTTTCCATAAATTTTCTTCTATAGGAAAGTTGTTTTGTAAAAGAAAATCATATTAACCTATTTTGTGCTAATAAGCTATCTCATGCTCTATGCAGTGACAAGTTCCCAACTCGCCCTGAACAAAGCCTAAGCCGTTTTCTTACTTAGTAATTTATCTTTTAAATTTTATAGTTGTATTCTTTTAGATAGATGGAGTATGATTTGTGGTTAATGTTCTTTTCATATTATTTACGGATTATTGAAGCGATATTGAAGCAAATGATTTACTCATGCTTCGAAAAATATATTTTCTTAAAAAGACAATTACTCCTAACACAGTAAACAATTTATTTTTAGTTATTCATTAAAATATTTAATTTATCATTATAATCAGGGAGATACTTCTACAAAATAAGGCTGTGTTCAGTGGTGGGTGTTGGGAACCCATCACCCACGCACGGAAAACGGAGCGGTTCATTAGTGTGTGATTAATTAAGTACTACCTCCGTTTCAGGTTATAAGACTTTCTAGCATTGCCCGCATTCATATATATGTTAATGAATCTAGGCACACATATATGTCTAGATTCATTAACATATAAATGAATGTGAGCAATGCTAAAAAGTCTTATAATATGAAACGGAGGAAGTATTAGCTATTTTTTTTAAAAAAAATGGATCAACATGATTTTTTAAAGCAACTTCCATATATAATTTTTTTTTTTAAAAAAAACACACCGTTTAGTAGTTTGAAAAGCGTGCGCGTGGAAAATGAGAGGCGGAGTTGGGAACTCCTGGTATCGAACACTGCCTATAAGAGCAAGTTCAATAGTATAGCCAACTACTAGCTCCAATTCTTCTATAGCCAATCTAATAGCTCATTCATACCATAGTTACATACTACACTATTAATACCTAGTCCCCACCTGTCATAGACACACTGCGTCTTGGAGTCCGTGCTACAGCTGGCTACAAATCTGTAGCCCGCTGCTCTTCTCTCTTCTAAATTATCTCCTTAAAATATGTTTGCAGCTGGCTTATAGCCTGCTATTGTACCTGCTCTAAGTCTAGCTCTCATCTAAATATCACCCGTCGGATGCCCAAACCTGCTCCCATATGCTCATGGCATTATGCTCGTCGGCGTCGTCGCATTTGGACCTGCCTGCATATAAAAAAAATTGCGATGCAACTAGTACGGATTTGACCATCTTAGATAGATACAGGCAATCTAGCAAACATTTGGCTAGTATTTTAATCTTACACCTTTTCAAGGTCATGGTCAGCGATTACAATATACTATAGCAAACATAAGAAGCTACGAAAACTTAACATAAACAAATAATCGTGCGTGCAATTTGCTTTAATTATATTATGCCAAGTTGCTCCAGTAGTATATACCGGCATACCGCACATTGCCAGCTAGAAATTATCAGAAATACTCGCAACTAGTAGCAGTTTATTATAGTATCGGTTTACGTACACAAACTATCCATCACATGTTTTTCATTATTACAATATTGGTTTGCGAGTTGTAGTTCACTCAACGAAGGCATATACTCTCTATGTCCATATAAGTACAAATACAAGAGATTTAGATCGTTTAGTAAAGTTTAAGGTTGAGGTGAAATTACTTAGGCTGTGTTTAGTTCCACGCCAAAATTGGAAATTTGAAAAAATTGGAACGATGTGACGGAAAAGTTGGAACTTTTTGTGTGTAGGAAAGTTTGATGTGACGGAAAAGTTGAAAGTTTGAAAAAAAAAGTTGGGAACTAAACAAGGCCTTAGATCCTCTTAGAAGTTTAGTTGATTGACATGTGTAGCGATGCAATTATTATTGAGCAATGAATGCAATGTTTCATGGACTAGGAATTACTACCTCCATCTACTAGTACAGAAATGATTTTCGCAAGGGGACTAAAACTCATTTTCGTAAGCGGCTAGCGGCCCATCTCCGCTCATGTATCTGTAAAAATTAGCATTTGTTTTAGTCGGGTAGGGCACCCTCGCTTGAAAAAATGATTTTCCCAGTCGGTTAGTTAAGCCACCCGCATGTGAAAAGAAAAAAAATCACAAAAAAAAAGAAACCCTAGCTAGCTCTGATTCACCACCGCAGTCGTCATCATCGCCGTCAAGCTCTTGAGTGACGGATCTATCATACATCGCTATCGCTGCCATAGGTCCCACAGCTTCCGAGGCCGACACCCCCATCTTCGTCATTGCCGCTAAGGCCCCGCAGCTCCCGAGGCTGGTGGCACCGGATCCGCCGCCACCAAAGTCCCGAGCGTCAGATCCACCGCCACCAAGGTTGAGGTCCTGAGCATCATATCCGCTGCCTCCTGAGCTCTCAGCCCCGCACACGCCATCGCTGAGCTCCTAGTGCCACACCCATTGTCGCCACCGCTAGAAGCTCGTCGTCACCACCTCCGCAAACCTGCCCTCGGCCCCACTAGAAGCTCGCCATCGCCGCCTCTGCAAGCCAACCGTCATCGCCTCCACCTCTATATTGTTGCCGCTCGGAGAAATGAGGAGAGGAGTGGAGAGAAAGGGAGAGGAGTGGAAGAGAAGCGGAGAGGTAGGAGAAAATTAAAGGAGAGAGATTACAGGACAGTGAGGCCGGTGCTATATTTTCGTATACGTGCCTGATAAGACATGGAAAATCAATTTTTGCAAGTGGGTCTTTTCTGGACATCCATAAAATCATTTTGCAAATGTATTTTCTTTTGGTCTGCTTGTAAAAATAATGGGGGTGTCTGCAAAGATCTAGTAGTGATATCAAAATATAATATTTTTTAGCTATAAATTTAGACAAAGGGGTGTCTACATATATTTGTAGCTAAAAGTTACTTTTCTGTACCAAAATATATGTATTTTTTAGGTTAGTACGTGTATTAAGAAAGTATGTGTTAATGATTGGAGAAAAATTGTGACGGGTGGCGAAGAGAAAGTATGTGAAGGAGAATGATTGTGGTTGGTTCAGAGGAGGAGGTAGGTAGAGAAACAATTTTATTTTGGGACAAAATACCATGCTAGAAATAATTACATTTTGGAACATAAGTAGTATTATATTTTAGGACGTAGGTAATACTGTTTAAAGTTGTGAAGCGAGCGCAACTCAATTAGTTAGGTTCCTTTTGGTGAAACCAGCCCACCCGAGTTACAAATTCTTAATTTGACATGGGTGTTCGCATTTACGGCTAATTATTGTTTTCAGTGGTAGGCGACGTACCCATCGACCGCGAAACGTATGTGACTTTGTCAATCTCAAGATATGACAACTCAGTCTTCCTGATATGCTCATAGGGGTAGTCTTCCTGATATGCTCATAGGGGTAGGGTGTGCATGTGTGTTTATAGGTGTTAGCGCGCGCATGTTACGGACGCATGCGTTTGTACTGTGTTTTAAAAATAGTAATACTATTTAAAGTCATTTATATTTATAGAGAAAATTTAAACCCAAAATTTCTAATAGTTACGGACGGAGGGAGTATATAGCTTTGTTTTGCCCGTGATTTGTACACAGTACGAAGCAAACATGTGATCTAAGGCTGCGTTCGCAAGGACGCACGCAAAACGAAATACGTATTATTGTATAATTAAGTAAGTATTAATTATTTTTTAAAAAATATAGATTAATATGATTTTTTAAAACAACTTTCATATAGAATCTATTATATACTAAAAGTCCATTAAACTTTCTACAAACGCTCCTAAACCGCCACGTGCACTCCTAAAAAACGCTCTTATATCGCCACGTGGCACTCTAATAAATTGTAGAAATTCTAAGGAAAAAACAAAACATCTAACCATCGATTTTCATTTAATCTGGTGGACCCACTATTTTCAACCATTAGATCTATTTAAAAACTTCACATTAATTATGTGGATAGGTATTCCTGCCAAAAAAACAAACGTACGCACGTACGTACTCCCAGTTGTACATCCATATTTTTTTTCTCTTTCCTATTTAGATTAGATGAAAAGATGACTAATCCCTCCAAACACCCCGTGCACAACAAACGTACGCTGACTAATCCCTCCTAACACCCCATGCACGCACAAATTAAGGCACGTACGTACACTTACTCCGTGCATCTTCCTATTTTTTCTAGCTAATAATTTAAATTTAGAAAAAAATTTAATCATTAATGTCCATTTAAATTGGTAGATCCATAATATTAAGGGATTATCTACGTGGCAAACAGCTGAATTTTTTTTTTTGCATTTTCAGCCGTTTTTCTCCTCATCGTTCGATCGGGGTGTCTTTCATCCTATCCGTACGCGAAAAAAAACTGCCCCGCCGCGCGTGGGGCGATTTGTTGCATCGTCATGTGGGATTTGTTGGCCCAAGGCCAGCAGCTCTCAAGCCGCCATATGATATTCTAGAAACGCTCTTTAACTTGCCACGTGTTACTCTAGCAAATTAGAGCAAAAAACAAAACATCTAATAGTTGATTTTCACTAATATACAATCAGATTGATCTAAAGAGGAAAAAAGAAAAGGCCCACACCCCACCTCCAGCCATCAAAAGAAAAGGCTCATTATGTATACGTATGTAGTTACGTACCATATACCACACCCTGGCCTCACGTGATGCACGAGGGAGACCTCCCCTCCTGTTTTCAAGCAATTATTATATATATAGAAAACATATTTTCTCATAAAATTTTTAAAACAACTGTATTGTCTAAATCATAGAGCTGATTTTTTTTATTCGTGCATGTCATGGGATTATTTACAATAAAAAGTTTAGAATTCAATTTCCAAATTAACTATATTTAACAAGTACAATAAATGTATTACTTTGGATCCTATATGGCAAGAGACTAGCTATTGGTCACTCCATATATTTTTAGAAAAACTCACATAGATTTTTAAACCATATGATTAGCATCATTTAGCTTATATTAGAAAATACAACACCTGATATATTTTCTCAGAGATCTAAAATTATATCTATCACTAAAAAATAAGAAATAGATAACTCAAAATTGAGACCTGTTGGAATATCTCTTACAGAAAAAAAAAAATCTCTAGCCCTATTCCCGCTGTACCTATGGTTCTCTCCCTTCTTACTCCCCTCCTCTCCTCTTCTATTTTTTTTAACTAACAACATAATATAAAACAACGTACCTAAACGATTTATAGTATCTAAAATTATATTTGATTTTTAATTTGTTTGAACTATTTTTTATTTACAATTAATTAAATAATTAAAGATCCATTATAGCTGTATTTTACTATACAAAAATTAAAATACTCTGCATGGAAACTAAATGACAATGGAACATTATAATTTAAAAGATCAAAATATGTATTATGTCATATTAAATCATTCTACATAATAAAACCAATTAAACAGCCTTTAGATCACACTTAAGTCACCATATGTCACGTCTTAAAATTACAAAATATTTCAATTAAACCGATGACCAATTATTTTTAACTATTAGATCTAATTTTAGAAAAATCTTACGCTGCCACGTATTATGTCCTAAAAATCATAAATAATCTTAGAAATTATGAGGAAAATAATGAAACCTATCATTATTGGTTTTAAGTTACATTATTTAGAAAAGGTTAGAAAAATAAATCCCATCCACCTCTTCACCCCAATCACATGCGCACATCATTGCATGTCCCCTCCCTATATTTAGCTATTAAAATATAAGAGAAATAATCAATAATTTTAGATATTAAAACAACCATAACTTAAGTTACACATCTTATTTCCTATATACAAAATATCGCATTTAGCCACATTCGACCCATGCGCTTTGCATACCATCCAAATATAATCGAAATACCTCAAACAAATTGACTGCATATATTACGTCATTTTACATCATTCCGTAAACATGCATAGCTAAATTAAACCAATAGTATCAAAATAAAAATTACAAGTGAACTGTCGTACATTTTATTATTGAGGTGGAATACCCCTGCCCTTTTACATGTCATTTGAATTGCCATAAAAGAATTTTGAAATGATCTAACAACACAGGTTGCATCATCATATGTTGTTTTTGCAAACACGTGTAGCTAAATTAGATATACAGTATCTAAGAAAATAGAACTAACTATAAAATATGAATAGTCCAAAGAAAATCCAATTCCTTAAAGAAAACCGTAAACAACGAGTTTAGCTAGGTCTTACGTTTTCACCAATGGACCCAAAACATTCAACTAACAAAAGAAAAAAAATGACTTTCTTTGAATTTATACTTAATTTATTTAACATGTTTTATAAACAAACTAAGTCTTAAATGATGATGAAGATTATATATAATTGCTTATACAGTTAAATTAAATATTATATATAATATAGGTTAGAGAAATTATCAAAGCGATACGGACGATGAATATTTGTCGAGAAAACATACTCTCAAAACATTGAAGAGGCTATTCGATTAATATGATCCATTCTCAAACGCTGCTCACGATGCATGCCCGCGTGAATACGCGGGCTATCTTCCTAGTTTTTTTAAAAAACACACTGTTTAGTAGTTTGAAAAGCGTACACGTGAAAAACGAGAGAGGTGAGTTGGGAAAACTGGATTATTAGATTCTTGTATATAAGGAGGGGAACATTTTGATGGTACCCAGTAATATCATAAAATTTTTCCACCTTCACAAAGTACCACAATGCAGAACCATTTATTCCAAAAATACCACAAAAATTAACTTAAAACTGGACAACTTTATTCTGTGAACAAAATTACCCCTTCCATGTTCTGTTCGACCACTGCCACCGCCGGAGCTGATTACCACGGGACCCGCGGGTTACCGCAGCCACCACATGTGCAAAGAAACAGGAGGAGATCCGCATGCAAGGCTGTCACACTGGCATAGTCGAACGTGGCTTGGCAGCCTTGTTTAGTTCGCGAAATGAAAGTTTTTTTTAATATCACATCGGATGTTTGGTCGGATATCGAGAGATGTTTCCGGACACAAATAAAAAACTAATTTCATAACTAATTTCACCTAGAAACCGCGAGACGAATCTTTTGAGCCTAATTAATCCGTCATTAGTACATGTAGATTAATGTATCACTTATGGCTAATCAATTGTGCAATTAGTTTTTCTTTCGATCTATATTTAATGCTTTATGTATGTGTCCAAAGATTCGATGTGATGTTTTTTGGGAAAAACTTTTGGGTAACTAACGGGGCAGTCTGGTGAACGTAAGTACGAGGATTGATGTGTGTTTCCTTCTCTCCAACTGCTTCTTGCATGCCGGATTTGCTGCGCAGGATGCTGGTGATGTTGTGTAGGGCTGTCAAAAAAGCTCGAGGCTCGTGAGCTGTTCGAGTTTGGCTCGTCCTAGGCTCGATAGCCCGAGCCTTTCCCTAAGCTTGCGAGTTTTGTCGAGCCGAGCTCGAGCTTTCAACGAGCCTACTAATATATGATTTTTGTTGTTATTTAATAAATTAGGAGATCAAATATGTTATTTGTATGTCTTATATTGACATCATATATTTATTTTATTCTTTTTTTCTCTTCTATTAATATGATTAACTAGAAATTAATTATTTTTAAAAGATTATCTTTGAAATATATATTGTTTTACTTAAAAATCAAGCTTGGCTTTGTCGAGCCGACCTCGAGCTTCTAACGAACCTAGTAATATATGATTTTTTTGTTGCTATTTAATAAATCGGTAGATCAAATATGTTATTTGAATGCCTTGTATTGGCATCATATGTTTATTTTATTTTTTTTCCTCTTATACTAATATGATAAACCATAAATTAAATATTTTTTAAAAATTATCCTTTGAAATATACATTGTTCTAATTAAAAATCGAGCTCGGTAGTCGAGCTCGAACCGAGCCTGTTTGAAAACTCGAACATTTTATAGGCTCGGCTCGAGCTTGTATCGAGCTCGAGCCTAAGCAGACGAGCTCGCTCGAGCTCGGCTCGTTGACAGCCCTAATGTTGTGGTATCTTTGGAAGAAGAAAGAATTCGTACTCCATCCGTTAAATATTTAACGCCGTTAACTTTTTTAAACATATTTGACCGTACGTCTTATTCAATAATTTTTGTAAAATATTTAAAATTATATGTATATTTTGTAAAATATTTAAAATTATATGTATACATAAAAGTATATTTAAAATGAATCAAATGATAAAAAAATAATTAATAATTACTTAAATTTTTTGAATAAGACGCATGGTCAAACATATTTAAAAAATCAACGGCATCAAATATTTATAGATGGAGGGAGTATTAATTAATTACTTGGTAACCATCAAAATATGTTTAATTTGTAGTATGGATGAAATTTTCTAATACAAGTGAACTCTACATGCATGCACTGATGCACTGCATCATGGCAGAAGATCTTCAACCTACTGCAGCCGTGTCGGCAAAAGCCACAATGATCAAGCCTAGCGATCTACCGGTAGAAAGTTCGTTCGACGAATATAAGCCATCAGAATGCAAGTCCTGTCGGCAAAAAGAGAATTATTTCAGAGCAACAGATTTTTTTTGTTGTCGGCTGAAATGTACTGTCACCCTCTTTAGGTACACACATTGGACGCACACGATCTGTACACACTCCCATATTCCTTTTAAGATATTTATTACTAAGGTATTATAGTTGAATAAATAGACACATACAGTTAGTTAATGAAGTGAATAAACACATATTTATAGTTACGAAGCTAACGACACCGTTAAACCCAAACGACTAATACATCCGACCTGCCTAAGATGGTGTAGCTTGACCACCTGAACTAGTGGTCGGTCTTTTATTTGTGTCACTATGAGTTTAAGACATTAACATGGGTATACATAGATTGGTAATATATTTTGTTTATAATATTACAATCGAATAATATTGACATGATATAGATGATATGCATACATAGTTCCACTGAATCTGCATGCTTTCTTAATTGAAAATGTACTTGGCCAGCCGGCAGGTTCAATGTATCAATCAAAAAAATATGATATTATTCCAACAAGAGTTCGATGAACATCACCTTTAGGTTGTGAAGAACTTGCATTTGTTCACCCTGTCTTGGTTGGTTGAACGAATGGTTGGTCACTCGATCTAGCCATCAGGTTTTATTCCCCTGGTACGTGCGATTAAGGCCCTATTTCTTTTAGCTTAGGATTATTATAATCCAGATTATAGAGTCAGATTACTATAAGCTAGATTGTTATAATCTGTAGTAGAATAAGCAGTTAGTTGTTTCTTTTCTAGATTATTAGAGGCTAGATTATTGGGTTTGCAAGTCTAAAGAGCGAGTGGGGTAGCATGGTGGGTAATTTTTCACCCAATAATCTGGAAAAAGCTCACTTAAATAAGCTTATCAGATTATAATAAGCTGGACTCCAGATTATAATAAGCTACTTCAATAAGTTGGTTGTTTTTTTCAACTTACTCCCAATAATCTAGATTATAATTAATAATCCTAGGCAGAAAGAAACAGCGCCTAACTTGCTGTCATTTGCTGGCCGTGCTTTCAATTCACCTGCTCCGATCACGTTGAGAAACGTACGGCGGCAGTATAATTTTGATGCTGCTTGTGCTTGGCTTTGGGATTAGTGTGACGGCAGCGGTGCTTGCGTGTTAGCTTCATATTTTCTGTTCCTCTCTCTTTCACTCACCGATGTATTTAATACTTTTATTTTAGAGCATGTATAAAGTGAGCTCTTATATAATAGCTAACCCATTTTATTTTTCTCTCTTTTTCTTTTTCATTATTGCTTGTTCTGCCATGCAAAAGAACAATCAGAGCAAAAGAATGCAACTTAAACTCACATATAATGGAGTGCACACCAAGCATCGCTAACATGATTCGGCCAATAGATGAACTTAGCTACTCTCAGTAACTTCTGTGAGTTCTCAAAATAAAGTACAGATTACATCTCTATTACCCATGCGCCATGGTCAACTCCAAAAGACACGGAGATTTTCATATTCTCAGATCCAAGTACCTTCAAAACGAGCACCTGAACTGCTTACTACCAAGGTAATGGAGGAAAGCATCTTTCCATCAAAAACCATCAACTACTACATGATCAACTCTTCATAGGCAGCAAAAAGGGGATGCCAACTCGCTAATACTTTGGATGCTCATACCCATCGTTCTTGGTCTTGGCCTCAAGAAACGAGGCACTCGCCTTGTCCAAAAACCAAACCAACTTACCGTCCGTTGGCTGAACCATTCTTGCAGGAATTGATGGAGCATCAGGACCCTCTGCACCGTCAGAGATGGCAAAATACACAGCCTTTGCCTTGTCTTCTCCGGTGGCCACTACAGCGATGTTCGATGCCGAGTTTATCACGGGAAGGGTGAAGGTGATCCTCTCCGGTGGCGGCACCGGAGAGTCGGTGATGTAGGTGACCCAGTCGTCCTTGAGCTCAAGTGCAGGATGGTTGGGGAACAATGAGGCTACATGACCATCAGAGCCGATGCTAAGGAGGATCAGATCAAACTTGGGGCAGTCGTTGCTCTCTGAAACTCCGACTGTGCGAATCTTGACCAGCTGACGGATGACGAATTCGTAGTCCGTCGCTGCATCCTCCACCGTCACATTGTCATTGATGGAGTAGACGTGACCATTAAGAATAGGCACCTACAAAACCCAATTCAGATGTAACAAATTCATGGTTCACTCAAAAGAAACCTTGGAGTGCCTTATATTAATTAACAAGTCACAGCTACATCGTACTTCCAACAAAGCTGTAAGTTTGTGAAGTAAAATACTTAACATAAAACCTAATGTTAATGCCACCAGTGATTTGTAGAACCAAAACATAGAGAGACCTTGCAACATCCTTCTTTTTTACATTAATTATGACAAAACCAACAAATGCGCCAACTTATCTAAGGCTTTGATGTGCAATTGAGCAAATGATCCTTTGTTAAAAGTTCAGGTAGATAAACTTTTAACAATATGACAGGATGGCAAGCAGATACAGTATAGCTATGAAATCTAAAACTGTGTTGTAAGCTCTTTAAACTTCACTGAGTGTAAGATTACCAAACCAAGAACCATATAACTGGTATATACCAGTGTGGTTCAACTGACAAGATATTTTCCTGTACCAATAATGCACACTCATTTGGATAAGCTCTTCAATCGGATAACATCTGCTGGATATAGTAATGAGAAGATAAGCAAATATGTGGTAGGCATGCAGCTGGCACCCCCAGAGTAGTTGGAACAACTACAACTGTTGGTAGGCCGAATGTAGCCTTAATGCGGGTTAATTATTGAGAAAAGGATTTTGCATGATCTGGACAGACCAGACCACATCCCAAGTCAAACAAAAAATATTGCTCGGAAACCATTGTGTAAACAAAGCATTTACTTTTGGATTAAATAATATTGCATCTATGTTTTCCGATCAGATTGCAGTACCAGATTACCAGATCAGAGCACATGTATTGGTTTCATTATTGCTTATCAAAATGTATTTGATGCAACTGCAATTTTTTTAGATAATGGAAATGGATTACATCTCCGGCCTCAACTGCAATGCCTGGGTGAAATATAGAAGGCAAATAAATTACTATCATACACAGAGTTTTGAACCAGGGGACAAGCATAGTTTAGATTAACAGATATAAACTTCCACAGATTCTCATCTAAAAATCCTTTGTTTTTCTTGTTATAGTGGCATGTGTATCAGTACACATGCACAATAATTAACTCAGATTGGTGAAACAAAGAAACCGATAAACAAAAGGATGGACTATACAAGCACCCTAGATTACTTTAGCATATGGAGTACTTCTTAAGCTGATATACCTTGGAGAGAAAATCTTCTTTTGTTGATCTATAGTAGCTATCCACATGGTTCTTAGCCACCGCACGTTCATCAGCCCAGAAGATGTACCATTTAGACCAATCCAGGGTTTTGTTGTATGGTGCTTCACAAAGTTTCCTGTTTGAAGGAAAAAAAAAGCAATTTAAGTACAGAATCTTGAAGGCACACATACTGGAAAACGCGAACTGAAATATTAGTTAGTGAAGCTAATGGAAGCAGTGTTACCGCATAAAACTGATAAGAGGCCCTCCAGACAGGGCAATAGCAAAGTAACCTCTTTCCTTAATAGAAATTTCTGAAACTTGTGAAATATACTCAGCCAGATCTGTTGCCATCTCGTCTGAACTCTCAAACATCCTGATTTCGTTATTCTTCTTGGGTTCATATGAGGCCACAATTTCCCTCTCCATTGTTCTATTTTCTGTTGAACTTGAATGCCAGCTATTATTCCAACTGAGCATCCCTATGTAAGAAGTACGTGAAGAGATGAACTTTCAACTTGGCACCCCAGAAGGCAATGTCCAATTGATTCGGAAACATCAATAAACAAACATGATTCAGCTTCTAATTCTTTACAAGTAAGAAGGAAGGTCATATATTTAGTGTATTTTCTTGTTATGGGCTTATGGCAAAGAAAACAAACATCTGCATTGAATTCTTTGACTACCAAATATCCTCCATCATTTATCCTTCAGAATCATTTTGTCAGAGTTTTCTTCATCAGAACAGATATTTGAAACCTAAGCATGATGTATACGGTCAATCTCAACTGATCTATATTAGCCCTAACATGTAATAACTTGTGTACACCGCTATATGTTGATAAAGACAACAGCTTATTGCTATCTAACAAAATGTTAAACCTGAAAATTTTCAACAAGATGAAACATAGACTGAATAAGTAAAACGCTACACAGCAAGGTGCTTCTCTCTGCTTAGAAAAACAGTGTACCTCTTGAGTCTGGAAACACAATGTTCAATATCTTGTTGGCATTTTTTTTAATAAAAGATATCTGCACTAGTTGTAGTAAAAGAGCTTAAAACATTTGTCCAGCAACAGAGAGGTGCTTCAATATGCATGGTTTTTTTTTATAAAGATAATAAGCTTGCTAAATGGAAAAAAGTGTTGTCTCTAATCGACTATATATGCATTCACAAACAAAAGACTAGAAATTTTAATAGAAGAAATTGAGCAGCATAAGATCGCTAAATAACTATGACGATTGGAACATGCCACTAGAAGACAATTGGATTTATTCAAGATTATGATGTGACAGAGATATAGTATAGTATGCTAACCTTGCGAACACACCTCTTTTTTGTTTTGTGAAAATAATTTAGCAAACTATGGCCAGATAGAAAACCGTAAATACACTCATGTCACTCAAAATCTGAAGTCCCAATACATTGTCAACAGAACAAGCATCTATTCCATTCCAGCCCGGCAGAAATGATAATCAAGAAGTATAGCAGGTTAAGACGAAGCCACTGCGTAACTAAAATATTGTGCTGCTTAATGGTTAGACATGAACATTTAAAAAAACCCCAAGAAAAAAAGGTGTAAATAAGAAATATTTTTTAAAAACCATTAAGAGGTGTTCATCTGAAAAACATTATCAAAGAACCAACAATGTTTTGACCAGCAAATTATACTAGCATGAGAAAGGAAGAATAATTTGCTTAAATGTTCAACTCTCAAGGAAGGGGAAAAAGCTGACAAGAACTGTAACGGGAAGTGAGGGGAAGCAAACAAAGCAAAAGCTATGTTGCCACTGCAAGCTCTAGCAGCCATCATTTGGGCAAAGAGCTTGAGAGCACATCAAAGATTCCAAGCTTTTTTGTTTTCAGAATCACATAAAAAAGCATCCAAAAGGGAAGCAACTGGTAACTAGAGAGAGAGAGAGAGAGAGAAAGGAACTATTCTACTCACTTTACTACTACTTTACCCAGATCAAATTCAGAAGGGGGGAAAATAACAGTACAAATCAACCATAGGAAACTAGTACTGAATTGCTTCCAACAGCCATTGCTCAAGAAACGAGAAGAGCTTAGCTACCTGCACGAATCGAGCTGACAAAACAGTGAGAAAAGAAAAAAAAATCCAAACTTGTTGGGCAAATCAGCATCTAATCAAGTAAAGAGACACTCATTCGACCACCAATCTTGAGAGTTGAGACAGAACAGCCCCACAATCTAATCAGCAATGCCGTAACAGCAGAAGAAGACGGTAACGATCCGTCAGAAAAAGTAAAAGGTGAAGAACACAAGTACGCCCTGGTTCTTGGCTCTTGCAGCAGCAGCACCGGACTGACCGAGTGACCAACAATCCAACCAAGAACAAACCCAAGCCCCAACTCACAAGAACTGAAGAACCCACCTGCGGTTAGCATTTGCCCCTTCTCGAAGACTCGCCACAAGCCAACAAAGCTAGAGAATAATAATAATAATAATAAAAGAAGCCAAGCGAATCAAGAAAGCTGCAGATAAAATACGCACGCACGGGGCAGGTATATGTGCACAGGATGACGATGAGAGAAGAAGAAGATAAACTTATCGACAAGGAAACGAATTAACGAACCTTTTGTGTGTGTGTTACCGCTATTTTAATCCCAAAGCCCCCTAATGGTAGGGATTTCGATCCGTTGTTTTTCCTCCAAAAGCTGTATCCTTCTCCTTTCTCTCGATCTCTCCAAACTCCAAGCAAGAGAGCAGAGCAGAGGCGTCTCGCGTCCGCTGGGTGGGAGGGATTAAAGAATTGGGTGAATTCGGGCGGGTCCAGCTGCAGTGAAATGCAGCGCAGGACGTACGTGCGGGTGCGCAGCTGATCCTTATCACGATCTACCGACCCCTCGCTCTCATGTCTCATGAGTGATGATGAGTCCCTCCTCTCTCTCTCTCTCTCTCTCTCCTTGCTTCCTTTGATTGTCGATGCTTCGAATGTTCTCGAGTGTTCTCTTTTTTCTTTTTTTGTTTTTCTGTTTTGAAGATTATTGTTGCCGGTAACAAACCGTCTCTAATATCCGAAATTTTACGCAATATAAATATTTCTAGAACATATGATTCAAATTCAAAGAAATCTAAGCATTTCTTTAGCCAACCAGGTGCTTAGGAGGAAAAATTCAAACAATTCAAAATATTACAAGTAAGATGACTGAAAAGGAATGTTCCCCATATTCTTAATATTTGCTAAACAAAACTAAAAATGCTTATATAATCCATATTTAGGAACCGATGGAGTAGTCATTAATACGCTGCTACCTCGTTGGTAGAAGTAATAAGTAAGGCGAGCGATTATTGTTCTCAATTTGATTGAGTGAAATGATTTAATCCACCAGTTGATCCAGGTAACCTTTTAAGTTTTTTTTTAAAAAAAATACTTTGTGGGCCATTACATAGAAATGTACTTTTTTGGTATATTTTATGTACACGATGATAATGGACTCCAATATGAGCATTTCGAAGAGAATCAAAAGGAGTCATAAGTGACACTAAAATCAAAGTTTTTATGTGGTTGCTGCATAGAAAAGTAGTTCTAACAAAGAATAACCTTGCTAAAAGGAAGCATTTTTGCTTTTCCAATATGCAAGAGACAATTCAAAACCTTTTTTTAACATCAGGTTGTTCATTTTGCTTAGCGAGATGTGTTCTTCTTTTAACATCTCTCCTTCTCATTATATCTGGAACTCCCAAGTTTATCAATCCAAGAAATTGTACTCTCTCTTTTTCTCACAGTATCAACCCTCTCTTGCCTTCGTCATGATCTGGAAGAGTAAGTGTACAATGAAAATCAAAGTTTTTCTCTGGCTCCTTCTGATGAACAGGCTAAACACCCGAGAAATGCTCCAAAGAAAACAAGTAAATCTCCAAAGTGGGCCAAACTGTGTCATGTGCACTCATGCAATGGTTGAAGATGCCTCGCATCTATTCTTTACATGCCATTTTTCTCAGCAATGTTGGCATCTCTTGGGAATTTACTGGAACCTTAATATGGAATTCTTACACATGATAATCACAGCTCGATGAGACTTTGTGCACCCCTTCTTTGTTGAAGTTATTGGAATTGCCTGCTGGAACATCTGGACAAGGAGGAATGACTTCATCTTTAACAACATCCCTGTCTCCTTCTCTACCTTGGAAAAGTGGCTTCAAAGGAGAGTTTGTTCTACATATGCATAGAGCATAAGTTGTTGATATCCCCCTCTGGCAATCATGGCTTAGCTCCCTCAATTAGCTGCTCCTCTCTTCTTTTTTTCTCTTGTAAATTCTCTCTGTCCCACCCCCCCCCCTTAAATCCGCTCATATATACACACACGCGCGCGCGCAAGGCTCCTACTGTTTCACGTAAAAAAAAACATCTCTCCTTCTTGAAATGCCAAAAGTATTTTGTTAACTAGAAGGACCTCTTTAGGCCTAGAGGGAGGGTGAATACGCAATATAAAACTTAGTACGAAGCGGAAGCTAAAAGGAAAAGTCGGATATTCCGAAGTGTTAGATATTCTAATACAACTAGCTAGAAATTCTGATATGAAAATCGAAAATTATAATCTGCACAAGGAAGCAAGCTAAGCCAAGGGAGCAACATCCTGGCTTTCACAAACTTCTCTCAACCTACCACACTCGGATCGGTGGCTCAATGGTGACACCTAAACATCTAGGAGTTTTCAACCTCCAATAGTAATAGATGTAACAAGAACTCCTTGAAGTTGAAAAGCTAGTGCTCAAAAGACCAATCCAGAACTCACCAAGCACAAGATCTTCCAAAACCAACTCATTCGCACAAAATCAAATCGTGTAGAATGAGAGAGGATAAGGTTTGGAAAGTAAGGCTCAAAGTGAATCTCAAGAAGAGGAGGGGGTATTTATAGCCCACTCCTAAATCTACCGTTGTAGGCAAAGATTCTTCATATTGGATATTCCGATGTGATCATGAGAAATTCCAACCAATTTGAATTACGTCCTCCAACCTAGCCAAAAACCAACACATCGGATACTCCAATAAGCATATCGGAACTTCGGGCATGTTTGGATTGATGCCCTACCAGAATTTTGGTAGTGCCAAATCTTGGGCAAGTTTTGGCACTACCAAATTTTGGTAGGGTAGAGTTGAAAATGTTCATTTGGATTGAAGCCAAAATATGCTCATAAGAGACAAGTTTATGAGCAGAGCTAAATTAGTGGCATAAGTAGTGTTTTAACAGAGGTCTACCAAAATTTTGGTAGGGTAGCAATCCAAACGGGCCCTTCCTATATTTCTCCATACATAAGCATTTTGCGCCCAAAGCCATATCGGAAATTCTGATCCATTGAAAATTCTAGCAACTTGAAAGTTTTTCCAAATGAAACACTTTGCAAATAGATTTCAGTTTTTCAACCATATATTTCAAAGCGGCATATCTCTTTATAGTATGGCTTTTGCTATGGCTAAAAAATGAAAAAGGATTACCTCCGAAAACTTTTGCCATACATTTCATTCCAATTGAATTGAATCGCCAAAACAATTCTTTTCATGCCATTTGAAAGACTAAAACACTATACACATTCTCAATAAACATTGTTAGTTCTTCCTAATTAGAGATGGCAATGGGGATCCGATCACCAATTCCCCGCGGTGAATTCACATATTAGGGGATGGGGATGGTTGATATCTACCATTAGTGGGAAATCTAATGGTCCAAAACTCATGACCATCGGGGATGGCGGGGGCGGAGATGATGCACCACTCCTCATCCCCGTCCCCTGCGGTGACCCGCATGCACTGTAGCTAGGGACCAATTCTAGACTTTATAGTCGTTTTGGCCCATAAAATTGAAGCCCAATGACCACACATCTTCTAATCCTAGTCAACCAGTCAACCCTCCCCATCTCCAAATTTTTCCAGACTCCAATCTCCACCTACGCACAATGCCACAGCCTCCCCTCGCGTGAGCGCGGTCCCACCCCCAGCCGTCAACACTTGCGCGTCGCCTCTGGCCGTTGTCGCGCGCCCGCCTCCTCTGCCCGTCGTCGCGCGGCCCGCCGCTAGCCAGCACGCCATCTGCCGCCACCGATTCCTCTACCGACATGGCTTCGGCCTCTTGCCCCCACAAGCTCCGCCGACGACGAAGTAAGGTGAGCACATGCTATAATCCCTAGTCCTTTCTCTGTACTCCATAAACGCATTGTACTCCCCTCATTTCCTTGCTATCAAATAATTGACTAATGCCCATATATTTTGCTTGTTTTTTGCATGCAGGGACTTGTACTAGTTTGAGACATGAAGACAATGCCTTCTATGCTAATGTGTGCATGATGCCTATTTGTGTATTTTGTTTATTGTGATGATCCATTGGATGATGGAGCCCCAGACTCATATGTTGCTGACTCCGACAACCACGCCGGATTCAACAGGAAAAGAAGGAAAGAGGAAGAAGAAAAGAAGGAAAGAAAAAAAGAGAAGAAAGAAAGTAATTGGCGATTTTGCAAAAAGGCCCCTGGATTTTCTGAAAATTGTGCGCATATCTCTCAGCATGGAGATTCCTTCGCCTAGATCCTAGAATTTCAGAAATTTCCATTTTTATCCCTCCACCACATGGAAACTTAGTAAAGGGCCCCTGTACTTGCATATTTCACCTATATTTCATATTTAAGCATTTTCTTTTTATGTCTCATGAATTGTTGAATTTGATTTTCATGAGGCATTATTTATTGTTAATTGATAGTTTGAAATTTCATTTTTCAGTACTTATATGAATATATGCACCCTTTTGTCCTCTTTATATGAATATTTTTATGAATTTATGTGAACCCTAGTATTTCTTTATTGAAAAACTTGCATTTCCTATGTATAATTTGCATTCCCTATTGAATAATTCGCATTTCCTATTGAACAAGTTGCATTCCCTAAGAATATAAATATTGGAAAATCATGAAATATTGGCATTCATATTTGCAACCATGTTACTAGTAGTAACTTATGAATATTTTGTCACTTTTGCAACGGAATGTCAGGAATCATGAACAAGAAGTTCGCCGAACTGGCCCAGCATGGCCAGAACTACCTAACCTGGGCATCATATGTCCAGATCGTCCTTGGAGCCAAGAAGCTCCGCTAGACGATAGGGATGGGCGCCCCGCAGGACCGTGTGCCTACCCCTGATGAGAACGATCAGGCGTTGCACTTCTTGCGACACCACCTCTGCGCCACGCTTAAGAATGAGTACATGGGATTGTGGAGCCCACTCACTCTTTGGACCACACTCAAGAAGCGGTTCGAGAAGTTGAAGTACACGATCCTACCCCAAGCAGAGCAGGATTGGGCTCGCCTGAGGTTTGCCGACTTCAAGAGCGTCTCTGAGTACAACTCCACACTGCACCGGATCTGTACTAACCTCTCCCTCTGTGGCAACGTTGTCACCGATGCGGAGAAGATCGAGAAGACGCTCTCTACCTTCCACCCTAGCACCGTGTACAGCGCTCGTAACTACAGGCAGACGTCATACAAGGAGTATGACGAGATGATCGATATCATGCAGGTTTCCGAGTCTCATGATGAGGTTCTGCGCAAGAATTTTGTCTCCCAGCCACCTGGCAAGAGTGTTAGCCTTGAAGTCAATGCTAGCAATTGCAAGGTCCGCAAGCCCACCCAAAGGAGGAGGGGCAAGCGTGATGGGAAGAAGGCATCCGAGAAGTCAGAGGAAAAAGCTCCAGCTGCCCAGGGAGCACAGGAAGGTAAGGGCAAGAAGGAAGCCAAGCCACCTCGCAATTACAAGCCATATGGCCAGCAGGACCAGACATGCTACAAGTGTGGCATTTGGGGCCATTGGAGCCGTATTTGCGAGGAGCCTTAGCATGTCGTCGATGCATACCAAGCCAGCAGGAAGGCCAAGGCGTCCGCAGAGGCACACATGGTTGAGGCTCACACTACGGCTACTCCCTCCACCACTACTCCACTTGACGCCCCTGCAGCTGCAGCAGGCACAGCTAATGAAGAGGCCGTCACACAGGAGCAGATCTTTGCAGAGCTCGATACTCCAGTTGATTCCTTTTGAGTATTTGATGCCCCTACTTTATCTCGTGAGCAAAGTTGCATTATGAACAATTTGAATAATGGTTTTGTAAGCTCTATGAAAGCATAACATTTATTTCGTGATTCGCCTTGCATGGCTAGACTTTATTTCCAATATTTTGTTGCATTTTGCTCTACGATAAAGTTTACTCCTTGTCTTGATATAGTGATGTTTTACTTTATCCACATAGACAATATGCAAGACCGGAACCAGGCCCCCTGCCGGTCCGATCCCCTTAACAGAGAGCGTGACTAAGTTGCATTACCTGAATACATAGTTATTAGGACCAGACCGAACCGCCGGTCCGGTCCCCTTAACAGATCGGACATGCAGTCAGACCGGATGAAACCGGTTAACCCGGGCGGTTTTTTGTATAAACTGGAGAATAAACCGGGCTGGTTGAACCAGTAATGGGCTGAGGGAGGGCCCAACTAGCTGCCACCGACGGAGGCGCACCTGAAATCGCAAGAAAAATGGTGGAGATGGGGATTCGACCCCTAGTCGTGGGTTTGAAAGCAGCGCGCGCTAGCCAAGCCATCGTTGTACTGCTTGTGCAATTAGAAAAACATACATTCTATATTACTAATCAAACCGCGGTTGGACCGGTCAACCCAGTGGTCCGACCACTAAACCAGTGAACCAAGAGCTCGACCGGTTCATTTACTGGTCCGGTCTTAATAACTATGCCTGAATATAATGCACCGGAGGAGGGTGAAATACCGAAGAATGCAAAGGTATACCTCATCTTGTCCAGATGCCTCGAGAAAAATAATGGGACAAGAACTCCGGCTTCTTAAATCCCTAAAGTAACCGGAGACGTCTAGTGAAAACGAGACAAAAAGGAACTCTCGAGCTCATAGTTACTAAAAGTAACCTCAGAATTTGAAGGGGAGCCAGTTCAGAGCTCCCAAATGGTATGGAACCTCAGAACAAGCATACCACATCTTCCTATCAAGGAAGAAAACCAGCAGTTGGAGTGCACATCAACGCCAGTAAAATGAAAGAGTCATGCCCATATCAAAGAATAGAAGCATAAGAAAATTGCATATCCCCATATATCCATCGATACTCGCATAAGTGTCACATACAATCAATAGGAATTGGTAATGAGACCTGCTATGGGCAATATTCTCTTCATAAAACAAATCATTGGCAATCAACCCGGAGTTGAAAATCAACTAAAAGATCAACCCGCAAAGTTGACCTATAGTTGACAATGAATGGCTAAAGAAATTTTGGATTGGGCACTCACATACAAGCATTAAAAGTCCCAAACCAAGTTGATGATCCGAATATCATCACATAAAGAAATAAAGCTCACTCTTTCCGAACGAGTTTGAGATAAAATAGGTAGAAACTTATGTTGCTTAGGCCCGTAAACCTACAACACATGAAGAATTGACCCATAGTATATCAGAATGTGAAAATACATACGTTCCTTGGATATAGTTCACCATTTCTAACAAGTAACTTGGTTCGAGCTTTGTGCAAACCTTAAAATCATTATCAACAAGATAATGATATGTGCGTCGCACCAGCACTAATAGACTATACGAGTTCTATAAGTTATGGAAAAATCATGCAAGATTTAACCATTGAAGCATCACTCGAACTATTTTTTGAAAAGATATGAGCAACGAGTTTTGATGGTTCACACTTAAAAGAGATGCAAAATTCAGGGGGATAATTCTGCTAGTCTATTAACAAAAGCTTGAACTGAAGAATCAAGTACCCAAAACCGATTAAGAAAATCAATACAAGAATTTGGGTAGATTGTACTCTTTTTTCCTTAGATAAGTTTTCCTGCAGTTTCTTATCAAGGTTTTTAATGAGGCAATCTATACGACATACATACATATGCTATGTACTCTTTCTCCAATTTTTCCTACTGGGTTTTTATGGAGTTTTAACGAGGCATGGACATCACGCGGTGAGTGCCAAGGGGGAGTGTTAAGAAACTTTGGGCTTAGCCCATGAAGGCCTGGCCCAAATACACTTATTGGGCCCATCACCGAACCTTCCATATATTAGAATGCACTATATAAAGAGAAGAGGGGGACTACTCATTAGTACAGTTGATCGGAGGATTGAATAGAAAAGAGAGTCACCCCTAAACTTTATGTCTCCACTTTCTGTTTAATTACGAGACTTTTTTGGACTACTTTGTGTAGTAGAAGGGTTGCGTAATACTTTAAGCGACTGTCTAGGTATCACTGGGGTGTTTTTTTTTTTTTTTGAGAGGGTGATTTTTTTTAGTTGCACTCAAATTTCTTGCCGTGCGATAGAGAAACGTGGAACGATCTTCCTCTCCTGAACAAGACCCTCCTTATTGGGTCGGATCTATCCATAGTGCACGCGGAACTGTAAGTCTGTAATTTATCCTTCTTGGGTCGGATCTATCCACAGGCCCGTTTTGTTAAGCCCATAATATGTGCTCGTTTTGTCCAAAGAAAAGCCCCAAAGATTTGCAGGTCTGTTTTTCTGTGCCCAGATTGCATTTGTCCACATTGCAGGAACAAACTGGACCTAGATTTACAGGGCAATAAGTTCACTTTGACTCCCTTAACTAGTGACAGAATCTGATTCGTATTCTTGAACAACAATACCGGATATCTCGATCCCTCAATTATCAAAACCGGTATAATTTGACTTCCTCGGCGGTTTTGGAGCACGGTTTTGCTGACGTGGCGCCTACGTGGTGGTGTTGACTTGGTTTTCATCCTACGTGGCACATGGCATTAGAATTAAAAAAATATATGTGGAACCCATTTATCATTCACAAAAAATATTGTGGGACCCACATGTCAGCCTCCCTTTTTAATCCCTTTCTCTCTTTCTCTTCCCCTTTAGCCATGGCGACAATGGAGTGGTGGCGGCGGGCACTGGAGCAACGACGGTGGTTGGCGGGCGAGGGGATTGCAGCAGCAAGCGGTGGCCTGCTCGTCGTCGTGCCACTGGATCGGGAGGGGGCCGCCCACGCCTATCGATCTCCTTGCCCATCCGCTACTACCGCCGGCTTCCGTCTCCTCCGTCCCCAGATCCATTAAGGTCCTTGTGATCTCGATGAGAAGAAGAAGAAGTCCCCTCCTAGTGGCGTCGCCGCTGGCGGCCCCTTCGCTACTCCATCAACCATCGACCATCAGCCGACCCCTTTGCTTACAAAACTAACAAAACTAGCTATAGGTGGTAGCTCTGAAGTAAGCATTACTATTAGCTAACAAAACTAATCTCCATTGACTGAAATTTGCTAGGTACTAACAAAACTAAAAAAAAAGTAGGAGTTTTACAAACAAAACTAAAAAAAATTACTAATCTCTATTGATTGAAGTTTTATACTAGGTACTAACAAAACTAAAAAAAAAATACTAATCTCTATTGACTGAAGTTTTATACTAGGTACTAACAGAACTAAAAAAAATGTAGGAATTTTGCAAACAAAACTAAAAAATTACTAATCTATATTGCCTGAAATTTGTTAGGTACTAACAAAACGTACAAAACTAGTACTATGTATTCATAGACTACTAGTTTCCTCTGAATTTTGTTAACAGACTATGCATTTGAAATATGAAAAAACTCAATTAGTTTATGTTGTACAAATATTTACAATTAAATTGTAAGTAATTGTAGAGGCTGAGAAAACTAAGTATTTATTGTTAGTAAATGACAAAACCCGGCCTACTTACAAAACTTACTATTTATTATTAGAAGACAAAACAGATCATGCGTTTGGCTTATATAAGAGGGTATGTTCAGTGACAAGAACTCACCTTGGAAGAAAACAGAACTTGTATACTTATGACCTGTCTATACTAGAATGATCGATTCATCGATCCATAAGTGAGAAGCAGTCCGATTTCAGTACAATAAAAATTGATTCTATCCAGCTTCAAATGCTACATGCTCCATTCCCCTACAACAAATTCAGATGTGAAAAAAAAAGCCAAAATCCTCCCGGTCTACATAAATCAGTAAAATCAAACACATAGCAGGGACATAAACTACAGATCAACTAATTAACATTAATGAATCACCGTGGTCGATACATCGGCTGCTTCCCGAGATCGAACAGCCGCAGGATATACCATGCTCCCTCACCACCGGCCGCAGGAGCCGCCGTCGATGCTCCAACGATGTAGCCGTCTCGCCGATAGCCGCAGCAGCCGGCGTAGCTGCCTCGACGACTCGGCCTCGGGCCGCACAGAAAATGGGTCCGAGTATGCTCCGGCCTCCGGCCACAGGCCCGATAACAAAAGACAGCACGAATCCTAGCATGATCGAATGGGCAGTAATTCGAGTGCAAACCTAAAACAAATCACACGAGTGATAGATAGCAAATCCTACTGGATTTTTTATATTTTGGTTCTTTTGAAAAATTTATTTCGCAAATAGACCCCTGAAAAAACTTATCCCAGAAATGATCCTTTTTAGGACGCCAGAGTGGCTGGCACCGTCGTCCAACTGGACGGCGCCACCCTGCCGACGTTGGCTGGGCGATGCTGAGGTGGCTAGGGGGAGCGCGCCAAAGTGGCTAGATATATTTGAGAACCAACTAGATATCTGGTGATGGTCGTAACTCGTAAAGTTTTCAACTGATCGAGTGTCTTCTCTGTATTAAGTGGCATCCTTTTTTCATCGTTTACTGTTTTAGCTGTATATATAATTTGAACTTTTTTTAGTATCGTATTGAATAGTTTAGTTGATTAATATGGTCAATCACCGACTGAACGAGCATAGTTTTCGTAAAGATGTTGCCGATTCACTGATCTAGCTTTAGTAAGAAAGCCCCATAAAACAACAATATAAGACGGTAGCATATATAAAAAGGAAAATGTTGTGGGGATCCAGAAAACAAAATAGCTTTACAAACCTCACAAACTTCTAAATCTAGTGGAACAAATAGGCAAACCTCGTAAAGATGTTGAAATTTCTTATGTTTAGCCTACTTGACCCTGGTTTCTAGCTTCTTCCCGCACCTTGTTATAATCTTACTCAACTTTATCAAGACCTAACAAATAGGCAACACTAGCCTTTTTAGCATATCTAAAAGCCGAATTGTGCAAATCTTAAATCAGCTAATAGAAATGGTCAGTTGCGATTTAGTATTTGGCTTTAGAAGCTGGGTGCCTCTCCTTTTTTCTGGATCATTGAGGCACCTATCTGTATCTCACCTTAACAAGCATATTTTTGCTGTATTTTCTGCTGCATGATTGACCACAACCACATCATTCAGAATCAGATAACGACCTACACAGATCACCACTAAGCTATCTGAATCTTCCAGTGACCAGCTGATCATCAGTCAGTCATGCCCCTCCACACCATTAGCTGGCAACTAAAGCCAAAAGATCAGCAGCACCAACTGCATTTATGTGTATGGCACACCTGACCTGACATGACCATAACCTCAGCTGCCAATGATTAGCCCCATAGTGCCTCATATCATAGGTCCACAAATCATGTAGTTTAGTTTAAGCTTGATGCATGCATGACCAGCTTTCTGCTACCTAATGCATATGCTTCTGAAAACTAAACAAACATGGCATGCAAAATCTTCTGCAGGATTGCATACAGCAATGGATGCTATCCTCGGAAGATTCTTTACAGGATTACAGTCTTATTCAGGATTACAGTAGTGTTTGGTTTCGGGACTAAGTGGGATGGGATGGAACCATCCCTGATTTTTGGGTTGGGATGATTCCACTCACATGTTTGGTTTGTAAGATGGGACGATCCCAATTTTTTGTTTGGTTGAAGGGATGAGAAAGGGAAGGGATGGACACCGTTTGCAATCGCCGTCAACCGATTGCCGGATCTGCCGCCACAGTCCTCCCCATCGCCGGAGGAAGAGCAAGAGGATGAGCCGGCGGCGAGCAAGAGCAAGAGGAAAAGCCGGCGGTAAGCAAGAGCAAGAGGAAGAGCAAGAGGAAAAGCCGCCGCCGCTCCTCCCCCGTGGCTCCCTCGTCCGCAAGCCGCCGCAGCTCCTCCCCATCGCCGAATCCGCCGTCGCACCATCGCCGGATCCGCCGCCGCCCCTCGACCTCTCCTCATACGCCGCTGCCGCTCCTCCCCGCGAGCTCCTCCTCGCGAGCCGCCACAGGCCCCATCGCGCGAATCCGCCGCCGCAGTCCTCCCATCGCCGGATCCACCGCCGCCGCCCTCCCACACCACTGGATCCGCCGTCGCCGTCGCCGATACCCCGCCGCCGCGGTCGTTGTCTCCGAGCCCCGCGTGGTCGCCATCGCCGAGCCTGTCGTTGTCGCCGTCGCCCGAGCCATCTGCCGTTGCTCCCGAGGGCGAGCAGCGCGAGCGCGGTAGGAAGGTGTCGTCACGCCGTTCGCTCGTCCCAGGTGGGACGAGTTCGTCCGCCACATTTTCCCGGATCAGTTGGTCCCGGATCTGAGAGAATATTCCTCTCCAGGGACCAACCCATCCCACTCACCCCTCAACCAAACACCCCTAAAAGTGGGTGTTGCAACTTTTTTGACAAGTCGACAAGCACGATCGCAACACCTAAACGCCTTGCGGTGATATGGAGTCGCCAATGACCTCGATCTAGCCAAAGGGCCAAATCAAGATGGGTTTTGCAAAAAGAAAAGCTAAACCGGCTAGCGGAGCCGATTTAGAGATCAAAATCGCCTCTAGGCCGATTTAGATCGATATGAGGATAACTACCCGTCTCGTGGGCCAAAACGGAAGGTTTTCAGACAAACCTACAAAGAGGTGTCGCACTCTCGCAGCGGCGGCGGACGGTTTACGGCGCAAACCGACAAAGATGGACTAAAACTAGGGTAAAATAGAAAAACATAGTAAAACAACGATTCAAGTAAATTGTATTCGGGGGTTTTACGATGAACCGGCCTTGTCCCTTAAATTAGGGGTTGGTCTTGCCCTCTACAGACCCTTTTCCACATCCAACTCGGGATATAAACCAAAGGAAACACGAAACCTGCCTTCCCGAGTAAGGAAACCCATCACTTTCTAAATTTTGGCAATCTTTCCTATTTTAATCATAGGTGCCAAATTTAGGTGTAAACAGTGGGTTCGTCCCATCCCATCCCATCCCATCCCCTCAACCAAACACTACCTACAGGATTACAGTCTTATTTGGGCCTTGTCAATGGGGGTAACAGTGCATGCATGCATGCTTGAAGCATGTGGTGATGATTTGGTGTTAATTTGGTTTTGCTTTAGAAGAGCTTTGCATCTGTATAATGCTTTGGAAACCTTTATGGGAAAGCATGGCCGTATCCTAACCAACCATACCAAAGCTAAGATTATAAAAAATGCATGCTTGCTAGTTGCTACTATGATATGATCCTCAGTTCATGTGCTCAACAAGATCTGATTACAATAACACACTTGAGCAGATAAGAGTAGCCCCTTTTGTGATAAAGATGATTGGCTTGCGAAGTTGCAATGCATCTACTATTGATGTAGATGACCATTACGACAACAGTGCGGTTGCCAATTGTAACAAAGAAGTACACGATTTAACCGAATAAAGACGGTTCAATCCTTTTCATCCCCTCTTGCTTATCCACAGTTTGCAGAAGTTGTATGTCTTCATACTATTACCATGCATCCCTTTACATGTGCAACATGCATCCACCAAATGTTATATACTAGACAAGTCATCAATATCCATCCTAGCTTTCCTTGTAGTGCTACTGATTCTTCCTCCAGCAAATGGAAAAAAATGTGCATCATCATCATCATCCCAACCGCATGACGCTTTCGTTCACGAATCGCGCATCGTTTGTGGATTGGGGATGCGCAATTGCGCATCTCTGTCGCCACCACCATTGTTGAGAGCTTCAGAGAAGCATATACGGTTGCAGTATTGCAGAGCTTGGACCGGTGGATTCACCATTCTTTTAATTCCATCCACAGAGCAGCAGGGATTCCCCTGCCTATTACAGTCTTGCTGCACATCAGCATTGAAAATTGGTCGGGGATATTGCAAGAGATTCGTGATCAGTGAGATATTCGGCTCATCAATATGCTTTTTATTATAGCCACAGATGATCATTGAGCCAATGGTGATGAGGATGTGAGCACAAGTTTTTTTTTCCTAATTTTGATTTTTGATGTATATGCAGTTTTTTTATTTCCAATATGTCAGGTTTTGAAACTACAAACAGGTTGAACCGGCTGCTAAGCTTAGCAGTAAGCAACACAAGTATCCTAAGGTTATTACAACAAAAAAAATACTCTACTTATTGTGGAGTAAATCTAGTAAATAAAAACGCTAAAAGGATTATCGTGTTATGAATCTAATGGTGCCGAGAGCATCAGATTCATAACACTCAGCATGAAACATTCAGATCATTTGACGCCTTGTTAGCAAGCCAATGCAGTGATGTGACAAAAAATTTCTTTTCAGACCAGCGTGACCTACAAATATTTGTCACTGAAAAGTTAGTTCATTGAGCAAGTTACAGAACAAACACACGCTTCATTATTACAAACAATACCCAGAAAATAATCATTGGCATATAAACGGTTATTTTCTTATTAAGATACATATTTTACCTCGGTTTTCGTTCACATGCTTTTCAAAGTACTAAACTGTGTGTTCCGTGCGAAAACTTTATATATAAAAGTTGCTTTAAAATATCAAATTTATCTACTTTATGAGTTCAAAAATAATTAGAACTTAATTAATCAAACATCAATGGATTTCTCGTTTCGCGTGTCTAAACTTAAGCTTCATCTTAAGGACTACCGAACAGGACAAAATGTTAAAAGTGTGACTAGAATCTAGTTTATCTGGATAAAATCTAGTGTGGAAGAATTATCTTGGGTGGAGATTTGCATTTATAATTGTATTAGTGCATCTTTCAGACTATTTACATGGTCATGATAAGTTTTCTATTTTTTATATATTTCTTTAGATGATATCTTCATCTTTTATCAGGAGAAAATAGTGAATGTGACATTAAAAAATACTAACTTTACAGAAGTATGCTTTCCAACCCCACAAGAATCATTATCATGATAGCCATTTCACAATCACTTGAATGCTTTCTACCAAACCGTCACCAACAGAAACAGAAACTGGAATAACATAGATTCTAGTCGCGCTTGTTAGGTCCTATACACTGAATATCATAATTTAATTTTCTGTCCAAAATAACAAAAATGTGTATATCTTTTGTTTTTCTTGTGAAATATGTGTTCTAGTTTTACCCTTGTTAATAAACAAAACAGAATAATTCCGGTGCCCTTTTCTTCTTGCAGTCTTCTTTTTCTCCGATCCAAATCTTATATAAAATATTTGGAGCTGGAGGTAAAGTTTGTGCACTTTCCTTAAAAAGAAAGAGTATCTGGCCTTTACAATATTTATTTCCTAAAAAAAGTGTAAAGTAATCCAAAATCTTAACAACCATTCTTGCTTTTGGCTATTCTGCTCTACATCTTTTCATTCCCCAGCTCTTGCCTCGAAAAAGAAATTCCACCACCTCCTCTCCGTGAGAAATACTCCCATTTAAATGAAGGATTAGTGAAGGCTATTTTTTTTAAGGATTCAGTTCCTTTTTTTTTATAATATAGATTCATTTGATTTATTGGAAATGGATAAAAAAATTTCAGACAATTGCATACCTATGGTCAATTTCACGGGAAGGTTAGACCTCTTGGAAACTTTCTTTTGCTTTATTTTTTCATGTGGTGTAATCGAAGGACATCTGTTCATGTTTCATGTATTTCTAATTCTCTTTAGAATTAAACAAATATGCTACTTTATTTTCTATATTTTTTTCTGTGTTTTTTATCTTGTGTTTCAAAGAGGCCCTTAAACTTAAAAGAAAATCAGATGATAAATATCTTACTCAGGCCGAATACTTCTTGATTGAGAGATTGGATTAATTGATTTCTACTATAAAAAAAGATAATTACATAGATCAAGTGTTATTATTTCATTTTGACCCCTTTATACTTAGTGATAAGTTTTTTTTTGAATTTTTGAATTTTAAATTTTAAAAACAAACCCTTTCAAAATATACATTCAAAATCTAAACCTTTTGCCCACGCTAACCCACCTGGCGTGACGAAATAACACTGACACGCCACCCGCAGTGGATGTGAAAATTTTGTCATACCACGTCAGCGAGGACAGTGTAGCCAAATAACGTTGCCACGCTAATCAGACCGATATGGTAGTCTGGTTTTGCCTTGTCGGTCTTTTAGCGTGGTTATAAGATTCATATCTTGAAAATAAGTTTTGGAAGGTTTATTTTTAAAAATAAAGTTTTAAAAGTTTTAAAAAAAGTGATAACATGTTTAATTTGGACAATGTCTTGATGTATCCTTCCCACTTATCTCCCGGCCCGGTCGTGTGGCCGGGTTAAAGGAGATAGTGACTATACCAACTTAGGCCGTTGACTGCTTCCAAAGTTTAGTCTTTGGTCATGCTGTCGTGTGTTGGCCATCATAAATCAAGGTCTCTGTGTAAAACTGAACGATGTACATATGTTATGTTATATGTGCTTTGGAGAGACATGTTCCTATAAATATTTTTTAAGAAAATATGTAAGCGTGTTGGGAATTAAATACGGAACCTCAGGATTAAAACTACACATCCATTGCTACTAAACTATCAAATGCATCTCCTAAAATGAGTTACTACTAACATTTTCTAATTCTAAGAATTTTTTTTTATCACAAAATCGATCATAAGGTGGTGGGGAACTCGTCAGTTGATCATTGGTTCCCCTTAACGCTGATTAATTAGTTGAGTGATAGATGGTAAATACATTCGCATGAGGTTATATCATTATCATGCAATATACGGGCAGAACGGGCGAATGAAAGGGGAAAAAAATAGGACCGAGCCTCGCCTTCACCCTCGCCCTCCTCGTATATCTCTTCTATTATAAAAATTAAAGATATTTTTTGCCGGTATTTTGGTACGTTATCCGTGTATGAGTCGGTTTTTAAGTTCGTTTGCTTTTGGAAATACATATCCGTATTTGAGTCGGTTTTTAAAATCGTTCACTTTTGGTAATATAGAATGAATCATATAAGAAATCTGTTTTAAAAAAAACTCGCATGCTAACTTGAGACGATCGGACTCCTAATTGCAGCTAATGATTTTAAAAATAGATATATCCAAGTGAACTCCCACAATGAATTTCATCTTAACTAAACCATATAACAACAATAAGACTAAAATAGACTTCATCCGTTGCAATGCACGGGCATTTTTTCTAGTATATAATAAAATTGATACTACTATTTTTCTAATTAAAACAATCTGTCACCCAAAATTCTAAATGGCGTCGTTATGGTAGAAAAACAATCGTGGGGTGGAAAAGGTTTAGCTGATTAAAAAAAAAAGGAGATAAAGGTTTAGTTATCCATACTATCCTGGATGGTGTCCTGGATGGTGTGATAATACCTACTAGCAGCCATGCATGGCATATAACCGCACAACCAAAATATTTTGTTTTTGAAGTTATAAATAGCTTTGTTCTAAATTGTTGGAAGAAAAAAAGAAGTTATAAATAGCTTTGTTTAAGAAAAAGATGACAACTATTGTGCCCGGTTAGTTGTGGACTTGTGGTGCAAGTGCTCGGTGTACTTGTACATTTTGTTTATGGTTTTTAAATCTATAAATCATTTGTACAAAAGCGAAATGCGTAGATGTAAGAGGGAAATTAATCCTACAAATCTTTTAGTTTACGTCACTGTCAAATTATATATGGATATTTTTAAAAGAAAATCTACTTGTACAAGTAGTAGTTCCCTTTTTTTTTAAAAAAAAAAGTATTTCTGGCTAGATAGAGTGGAATGGGATAATATATGGCAAATGTTAGAAGTTTACGAGGGTAACCAAGAATTTTTTTATTTTTTTACACCTTTTATATTTTAATTTTATTAATAGACCATTTTAGAAAATATTTTTAAATCTAAACATTTTGGCCACGCGCCTAACGTGACAATACTGGCCTGCCACACCATCCTCTTGCCACGCCCCTATGGCCGATTTTATTAATAGACCATTTTAGAAAATATTTTCAAATCTGAACCTTTTGGTCACGCGCCTAACGTGACAATGCTGGCCCGCCACACCATCCTCTTGCCACGCCACTATGGCCGGTGTGGCCAAACAACCTTGCCACGCCAGCCGCCAAAAGTTTCAGTTCGTGAAAATATTTTTTGGAATGATCTATTAATAAAATTAAAACATAAAAAGGTCTTATAAAATAAAAAAAAATCGGTAACAAATGCCATAGGGCTTGCGTGACAGGATCTAGTCAGGATGACAGGATCATCGAGGGCAGCCGATCACGATGAAATTCAAAAGTCCTCTAGTAAATAATATTTTTATTCAAGGTTCACCATATCAAGTCATGCAATGGAGTTGACGCCAATGATATTATCGGCTAGTCAGCTGGCTTCACCCTGGCCTGGCTTCAACGAGACCTCCATAGCAATGCGAGAAAGGGGCCATCGCAAAGAAAATACGAGAAAAAAAAAAGATGAGTTATATCAAATGTCATGTTATGTCCTAATTTATACTCCAACAATTCTCTTGGACTCCAACAATTCTCTTAACTCTTGTGAGAACAAATTATATTTGAAATCAGAAAGGGGTATACATTCTTTGAGTTGTGTTTGGTTAATGTGCTGCATGGTAGCCATTGTACATGAGATAAAGTCCACGGTTGCTCTGAGGAGAATTTTGAACTCATGTATAACGGCAGTACAGTTGTTTCAGACGAACATCATTTAATTTTACTCGATCGTGTATAATCCGCTAAAATGAACAATCGCTTGTGAGGATATCTTTTCCCGAGATATGCCAGTACAGTGGTTTCGGAGGAACACCATTTCTTTTATTCAAGATCTCTGTGTCATTTGCATTAACAACATCATCAATCTCAAAACAAACAGTGAGAAACATCAAACCTCAAAACCAACAAAAAAAAAAAAAAACACCCACATATTGAAGTTCCCTCAGGCCATTCCCAACCCAATGACTAGGATGGTGTCCATAACATTAAATAAGCTAACACCTAAGATAAAAATGATGTGACAAGTGAATAAATGAGAAAAGAGAAGGAAACAATATCTTGCATGAGACATAGTTTCTACACAACATCCAAGACATCATGTGAGATAAGTAGCATTAAATTTAAGTATAGAATAGTGGTGTTTGCATTGGAAAAGTAGTGTCTAGTACTAGTATCTGGATGATGTGGAGTTTAGAGCAGGTACAATAGCAGGCTATAAGCCAACTGCAAACATATTTTAAGAAGATAAATGAGGAGAGAGAAGCAGCGGGTTACATATTTATAGCCAGCTGTAGCACGGACTTCAAGACACAATGTGTGTATAACATGTGGGATCAGGTATTAATAGTGTAGTATACAACTATTGTATGAATGAACTATTAGATTGGCTAAAGATGAATTGAAGCTAGTAGTTGGCTATACTATTAAACTTGCTCTTATGGAAACTATGTCTAGTGTGTTGGGTTGGGAATAACCTCAGTATCGACAAACATTTGCATATATTTTTATGGTAACCTCAAACACCCACATAACTTAACTATGTGCCACAGTACTTCATGCACTTAATTCACCCAGGTCAAGCTTAATTATCTCATCAGATGACAACATATTCATATTGTACTAGTAGAACCATGCATGCATATCAAAATGTACAAAATCTCTCGATCTCCGAAACCAAATCAAAGCAAGAGCGATAATATAATCCATGCAGCCCTAGAGAGAGACCAAATGCATATGCTAGTACTTTGATCACCACCTAGGTTTAGCCTTGCACACGAGAGGCTTCTCCATCTCCAGCGACATGTTCAGGCGCTCCGACAAGTCGACGCCGCCGCCGGCCGGCGCCCACTCGAAGCGGTGCAGCAGCTGCGCGAGCCAGAGGTGGACGGTGGCGAGCGCGAGGATTCTCACTTACAGGTTGGACAAAGTACCATTCAATGGACAGTGCTTCAACGATCCTCTTTTGTTGTTTATTGCCAAAGACCCTAGTTCGCAAGCTCCGGCGTCAGAATTGTGTGGTATTTTGCTTTCACAATAAACCGATTGAATCCTCCAAAATCTTAATATTTTTCCTAGAGTGAGGCTACTAAAGGGGGCCCGTATTTTCGCCAGGAGGCTGCCGGACTTGGGTAAGATTCGGTGTAAGCCACTGCTCATAATAGTTGATCTGCTGTGCTTTGATGTGTTTGTTGTGGCTACTGCACAGCTTGGAGGCACGTCAGCCATACCTTCCACCCAGAGGTATGGCCACACTCAGGAACTTAGCTAAAAACCCCACTCTCAGATGATTGTGTAGTGTGAAGCATGTTGAAAATTTGTGATTATCGAGGCTCACAGACCAGTTGCCATTCCAGTATCCGTCACAGTCTATGGAGGCATGTGCTGACTTACCGCTAACTGTCGAGTATTGTACGCCGTGGTTGTACTATACCCTCGGAGCTTGACTGTGTACTGGATGAGAGAGAGACTAACAAATAAAATAGATACTGTTTGTTAGCAGTTATCCGCGCCATTGTTACTTACTTTGCAACTCAATTCGCTTGTCAGCGAGCAGCAACTCAAAGCGTGAACATGCTGTCACGCCGCACTCGTGACGCTGAGTTGATAGGGTTCCGCTACCTGTGATTCTGAGGCTTGATTTCTTGTCACTAGCGTGGCAACCCGCACCTTAAAACAAGGCATGTGTGCATTGCAGTGACAGAGACATGTCGCCGGTAGCGGACGAAGCCATGGCAGTCCTCTGTACGCGTCTGCATGCAGTACAGCGTCAGGTCGCCACATTGTCACCAGGTTTATCCTGCAGTATAAAAATAACGGGCACGGAGAAGCGTTCGTTGTTAGGATCCTGCCATGAGCAACACACCTTGCGCACCAGTAACTGACGGCACGACTGTCTACAGATCACAATTGGTTATGTTAGAGCCAAAAGATGCGGCACTGGATTTGTTGTGTGCCAGCCCGTCTGCCGTGGGGGCTGTTTATGTCCGTGCGGTGCCGCGCTTCGGAGGTTGGTAAGCCTGTCGGCCTTAGGGATGACTCACTGTAGGGCACATGCTCATAACTTGTGCTTGTGGATTCTTGTTGACAGGCCTTTTCTCGTCCGGTTAATGTTTTGGTTGTCTGTTGGTTTGGTACGTCTTGGCAGTACCCGCGCGAAGATGTAGGCCAGGTCGCAATGATGGCGTTTTTGGTGCATTCTTGTGCATGTGTGGTGTTTCTTGTATGTCCGATTACTCGTGCATTTTAGTCGTAAGCGTGTGCTGGTTAGATGTAACATTTTGATAAGATTCCGAGACGGTCAGGGCGCAGATACTTTGTCAGCGTACGGGTCAGTCTCGTTCTTACCTGGGCATGGCAAGAGCGGCTGCGCGACCGCTTTATTTAATCACATGTCCAGTGGTTGGGGTCGTTGGCTTTTTGTTGCCAAATCGAACTTCTCTCATATAGTTCTAGCTTTTAACCACCAGAGCTGGCCTGCTCAGCAGCACTGCTTTGGAGTCATTAAACCCTCATTAGCTGCCATTTACTCTAAAATGAAAGAGATTCCACACAAAAATCAGGGAGATGCTCTTAAGCTTGCGCATTCCTAATTGCTCCATTTCAAGAGGTGCAGTAGGAGTTATTTTATAGAGCTAGCCTAGGATACAAGTTTTAACAGCCAAGTATTTTGAGAAGAGAGATATTGCATAATATGTTGTGCGCATTCGTGGCTTCCGGTCAAATGGCAGCTTGTCCCATTCTGCTGCAAGCCGAGATGGCTCAGGATATTACATGTGTGATGGTAGCCATTTCGTATCTATTATGTTTAAGGTGAAGCAGGCAACTCAATCAGAAAAAGTGCTTTGAAGAGTGTACTCAGTTCTGTGGTCTCATTTTGTTAGTTGTATGGTGAATGGGATTTTATTTTTATTTGTTGATAATTTCTGGGAAGGCGCAGGGCGCAAAATGGGTCACAATATTGGACACTATGGAGAGCAATTCACGATGACAGGCACAAAAACTCAGATTGCTTCATTGATTGTAACAGGTAGAGACATAAATTTCGCACAGAACTCGATGACGCACCAAGCAGTTATTGCATGTGTAATCTAAGAGCTTCGATGTTAGAAAGTAGCTCGCGGAAAAAACCACCTGTCTCCCCTCTGTCCACACCTTATAACTTGGCAGGAAAGCGATTTAGTTTAGCATTCATTAAGCCAAATGGCCAGCTTGTTGTTTAGGATAGGGATTTTTCACCCGCGTGCTCTATTGTGTGTATGTTCTTTTGGGCTCGCTCCATATTCGTTCCAATAAGGTTGGTATACATTGACAACATTTTGGCTGGTGCCTTCTGGTTGCCTGACTTGCTGTACGAATGTGACGAAGATTTTTATCCACTTCTTTGCATGTCTAAGTTACAAAGACAATGGATATATCCACATCCTATGCGCCAACCCACGAGTGAACCTGCAAGAATTGCCATAATCAGATCAATGGGAAAGGAAAGGCACTAACATGCTTTGAAATACATAAGCCCGCCCTTGGTATGCCGTGACATAAAAAGCAAACCCCTTGCGTACATCAAGCTTGTACTGGCTATATCTTCAGTATTATCACGTGCCATCCCTAAGAAATGGAAAAAATGTCTGCGGTCTCGTCTCGCACGCGCATATGCACTCGGCATAAAATCATTTCTAACCATTCGGTGGAGCAACTACAGTTTGGAGAAAAATCTATTGTATATATTGTTGGACGCACTATACTTTCATGATCATGCTTACCTCAACTCGTTTGAATCATGAGCTTGGAAACCTCCTACATGTAAGCACAAGTAACGTTCTCACCTGCAGAAAAAGTCTTAAATTGATTTGGAAGTGATCAAGCGAAACACGTACAGGTGACACGAACTGGACCAAAGCGACGATAATTGGAGCCAGGCGAGTAGAGGTAAGAACAGGGACCCAGTAAGGTCACCAGCAATTGCCGTCCAATCTCTGACCAACCAGCATGAAAATCTCGTCAGCTTCTCGCAACGCTTCCGTCACTTCCTGCCTTCCAGCCCTGAACCCCAGTGCCAAGCTGCGATTCGCCTCGGCGTAGAAGAGAGCCAAATGCTTCACTTGGGGGGATTATTTAAGATAGCTTATAAGTCCTAAGAAATACTCTTTTCATTTCAGGATATAAAGTCGTGTTTTGATTTGTTTAATGTCAAACCGTTTCAACAAATTTAACTAAGTTTTATAGAAAATTAAATAATAGTTACAATACTAAATTAATTCGTCATCAAATCGATAATTGAATATATTTTGCACGAATAAATTTGTCTTGATTGAAAATGTTACTATTTTTTCTACAGAACTTTCTAACAATTAAGAACAGTTTGACATGCCAATAGCCAGAAACGACTTATAATCTGAAT
>CM020179.1:25029848-25133550 GCA_009805545.1 Oryza longistaminata | reverse complement strand
TTCTTTGCCGGGCAGGCGCGCCCGCCCGCGCCGAACGGCGCGAGGCGGAGGTCGCCGCCGAGCACGCTGACGTCCTCCTCCGCGAACCGCTCCGGCCGGAACGCGTCGGGCTCCGGCCAGAGCTCCGGGTCGTGCGCGATGGCCCACATGTTGACCATGGCCGTGGTGCCCGCGGGGACCACGTGGCCGCCGACGTGCGCGTCGCGCACGGCGAGGCGCGCCCACGACAGGAGCGGGCCCGGCGGGTGCGCGCGGAGCGCCTCCTTCACGACGCACTGGAGGTAGCGCAGGCCGGCGACGTCGCCGTCCGACACGGCGCGCCCGCGCCGACGACGGCGTCGAGCTCCGCCTGCGCCTTCGCCTGGATGTCCGGGTGCAGCACCATCCTCGCCATGATCCACTCCAGCAGAATTGCCACAGTGTCTGTCCCCGAAAGATCATCTCCTGCACGCAAGATCAAAATATATCCATGAATCCGTTGATCGCAATGCACAAGATCGATCGAACAGATGCATGCATGTCAGATGGATCCTTGCTTACCCAGAGAACGGCGACCATGTCGGACTCCGTCATCTTCTCCTCCCCCTCCAACCCGAGCAACACGTCGACGAAGTCGCCGGGGAGCTCCTCGCCTCCGCCATTGCCGCCGCCGCCGGTGCGGCGCTTCCTCTGCCTGTGCTCGTCGATGATGCTTCGGACGAACACGTCGACTCGTTGCACCAGCGTCCTGCACCTCCTCCTCACGCCTTGCAGGTCGAGCCATTTGAGCAGCGGCAGGTGGTCTCCCCAGTTGAACATCCCGAGGAGGTCGTACCCTTCCTTCACCATGGCCTCGAGCTCGGCGCCCTCCTGGCTGTCGACGTCGTAGCGCGTTCCGAAGACGGTGTCCATGACGTGGTCCAGGGACGCCGCGTGGAGCACGCGCCTCATGCCGATCTCGCGCCGGCGAGGGCGGACAGGCGGTCTAGCATGCGCTCGCGATGGCGAGGCGTCGCGGGGCCGAGCGGCGACGCGGCGCGGGGTGAAGAGGTGGTTGGCGCTGACGCGGCGGAGCGCGCGCCAGTAGTCGCCGGAGGGCGCGAACCCCATGGCGCGGTGGAAGAGCAAGCCCCGCGCCGCGTCCTTCACGGGGCGGTCGGCGAACGCGGCGCTGGACAGGAGCTCCGCCGCCTGTCGGGGCGGCTGGCACGACGAACCGCGTGAGGCCGACGGAGAAGGACGCCAGGGCGGCGCCGCCAGGCACGGACCTCGACAGGGCCGCGAGCGCGCGGTGCGCGGCCGGGGCCGGCGAGCGCGGCGAGCGCGCCCGGCCCGCCGGGCGGGGGCCGGCGGCAGCGGGAGAGCGCCCACGCGGGGCCGCCGGGACGAGCCAGAGCAGCGAGGTGACGGCGAGGAGGGACGGCGAGGAGCGGGGAGAAGAAGGTGGTGGAGTTGGCCGGGAGGAGGAGGAGGTAGCCATGGGTAGTGGAGGCGCCGAGAGTGGCATCATGGCGTGTGAGAATGTTGGGGGGAGGCAGGAGGGTGCGGGCGTGGGAAGGAGAGATTGGAGGGTTTAAATAGCGAGAGGCGGTTTGTTGGGCTTTGTGGCACTGGTTTTCCAACGAAGTTTGGAGTAAAAAACAAAAAGGGGGGGGGGACTGTTCAACCCCTTTTGGGGATTTTGCTTTTATTTCCCTAAATTGAGGGAGTAGTTGATTAATACACCTTCTAATAATTTGAAAAAAAAAGGTTTTCTTAGTAGCTTGTAGTTTATATTCTTTAATTATATAACTATATCTTTTTAAATCTATATGAAAAGCTAAACTATTTAAGAAAGTATCTAATTATAGGAGATACTGTAGCGATAAGAAGCCCAGTCTTAACACCCACCAGGACACCACCACGACGGAGGCGTACGTCGGCGTCCTCCGCGATGGCGACGCCACATTTGCGGCGCGGGGGAAAGTCCAAGCTCACCGCGCTTTCGGTCGGCTTGTGTGCCGTGCGCTGTGCCTGCACCCAGCCGGCCAGCCTACGACGCGGGCCGACTCATCCATCCATTGACGGCTACCTCGATACCTCCTCCTCCTCCCCCCCGTGAAGACATTCTCCACGGTCGCGCCGTCGCTTTCGCCCCTTTTCGCGCCTCCACGACTCCTCCACCCCCTGCCTCGCATCCATTCCAAATCCAACCGCGTCGCTCGCCCGCCCGCCTGGGCGCCACCTCGGCTTCCTTCGTAGTTATCCACACGCGGGGAATGGAAAGGGAGGCCAGGCCAGGCCACCCCACGACGTGGCGAGGCCTGGGTGATCGCTGGTTGGATGGCAGCTTTCTCCATCCACATCAGAGGATAAAAAGGGAGAAAAAGGGAGAGAAGGGTTCAGTTTGAGTTGTACTCCCTCCATCTACTTTTGATAGTCTTATTTCATCTTAGCACACAGACCAAGGGATAAGTAATTCTACTTATCATCCATTTAAATATGCTACTAGTCATTCCTCGTAAACAAGCGATTCATTAATATTTACATTTCTCAATGCCCATGTAGCCAATCATGTGTGGAAGAATGAAGAGTCATGCATTAAATCCGAGAAAATCATTAAGATGATAGGTTGTTGGATTGAAATATGCCTATCAAAAATAAAATTTTCAGATTTAGAAATATGACTATCAAAAGTAGATGGAGGGAGTACTTCTTAGGGCAAAATGCCGCACTATTTAGGTCTCAATTGTAACAAAGAAATTTTAGAGGAATTCAATCCTATAAAAATTTTCCTACGTGGTTATTTGGATAAAAGGAATAGCCATATACAAATCCTATAAAATTTCTTTGGATTGACACAAAACATAATTTTGGAGGAATTCTAACTTGAATTTCAATCTCTCATGAAAAATCATTTGTGTCTGTTTCTCTCTCTTCTGCTTTCTATGTTTTTCATGCGTTCCATCGAAATATTCATTCCTTGAAAAATAATTGTTTGTCTATATCTCTTTTCTACTTCATATGTTGTTTCTGCATTCCATCCAAACAATTATTCTTACGGTTGTTTTTTAATTCTTGGGATTTAAGGTGGTAGACCACTTTAATCATGTATTTTGATATATATGTGTTGTAAATTACTTTTAGATATATGTAAATAGGTCACTTTAATCCTGTATTTTGATATTTTTAATTGGAACGAATGTTTGCACACTTCCACGTAGGAAAAATATAGGTGCTATTTTTTTTGTCATTTGTTATATGAAATGTGGGTAATGCTAGAAAGTCTTATAATATGAAATGATTAGTTTTATAAGGTTACGTCCATTTCTTATTCATTGATTAGGGAGAGGTAAAAATGTTTCAGCTATATGAATTGTTTTAGAGTAAATTTCACAAATACTCGAACCAAATTATCATAAAATTATAGATTTAATCAGCCAAGATCCGTACCCAAGTCTTGAAAGGATGAGCCGGTGATTTGTGGTGTCTTTTCATTTACACCTACCTTCTTTTTTCAATTATAAATCGTTTTGATACAAATCGTTTATATTTTGATTATAAATCATTTATTTTTTCTTAGTCAAAATTATATATGTTTGACCAAATTTATAGATAAAATTAGCAATACCTGTGGCACCAAACTAGTCTCATTAAATTTAACATTGAATAATATTTGATACAAAGTTTATCTTGTATTGGAAAATGTTACTAAATTTTGTTACAAATTTGGTCAAACGTTAAGAAGTTTTTTTTTTTTGCGAGGAAAACTTTAAGAAGTTTGATTAAGAGTAAAGACAATCGACTTATAATATAAAACGGAGGGAGTAGCATTGTGCTTTATTCAAAGAATTTTCTTGTATATAATTTTACATTGTATGCACACTGACATTTAGTGATAGATTTTAATATAAATTTGTTGGAATTTAGCAGGTAAAAACACAAGCATTCCGCTAGTGTAGAAGAGAAATTGGCGGTTTTATTTTAACGCGCACATATAAATACTTATATTGTCCATTTGAAAAAAACGCTTCTATTGTCTTAAAAAAAATTGGTGCATGCCTCTTCCTCTACCACTTGATCATTATGTAACCGTCCATTGAAATCATTACTCTGCTCAAATGACGATTGAAACTAAATGCAGGCGTAATCACTGCCGTTACGTACGTTCCAGCAATAGCAATCGCCAAATTGATGATCTTTCAAAAAATCTTCTGCCTAACCGTCCGATGAGTTGCCGTTCAGTTTTTCAGGTAACGAGACTGCATGGAGCCCAGCTATAGGTCTAGACGTCTCCTCCCTTCCAAAATAAACATAGTCATAAGTTTACGTGTCCAAATTTAATCATTTGTCTTATTTACTTTCTCCATCCCAAAATATAAGACACAACCACTTTTCTCTCGTGCCTCATAATATAAGGCGTGTATGTATGCATACATTAATTAGCACCTCATGGTCCAATAAAATTGATTTGTTTTAAATCCTATACCATTAAATCTCCCTATCACATTGCTTGCATGAGTCAAGGTGATCCAACCAAGAAGGTGATTAAATGTTTTCTTGGTCTTTGTGTTATGAGTGGTTGAGAATTATATTTTGGAATGGAGGGAGTAATTTTTTTTATGATTAGTATTTTTTATTGTTATTTGATTATAAAATATGAATATTATTTTGTGCGTGACTTATTTTTTTAGTATTTTTTTAAAACTAAATAAATAAGACGGGCGGTTAAAGTTTAACACGGAAACTCATGTTTTTGTTTATTTTGGGACAGAGGTACTACTCCCTACGTAAAAGAAAGTTCCTGGCATAGCATCCAAAATAATAAGTACAGTAGTGAGACAAAGAGACGAAAATAACTCATTAAAAAGGTATAAAATTGGGGTTGGATAAAGAGATACTACTCCCTCCATCTATTTTTGATAGTCATATTTCATCTTGGCACACAGAAGAGTCATGCATTAAATCCGAGAAAATCATTAAGATGATAGGTTGTTGGATTGAAATATGCCTATCAAAAATAAAATTTTCAGATTTAGAAATATGACTATCAAAAGTAGATGGAGGGAGTACTTATTAGGGCAAAATGCCGCACTATTTAGGTCTCAATTGTAACAAAGAAATTTTAGAGGAATTCAATCCTATAAAAATTTTCCTACGTGGTTATTTGGATAAAAGGAATAGCCATATACAAATCCTATAAAATTTCTTTGGATTGACACAAAACATAATTTTGGAGGAATTCTAACTTGAATTTCAATCTCTCATGAAAAATCATTTGTGTCTGTTTCTCTCTCTTCTGCTTTCTATGTTTTTCATACGTTCCATCGAAATATTCATTCCTTGAAAAATAATTGTTTGTCTATATCTCTTTTCTACTTCATATGTTGTTTCTGCATTCCATCCAAACAATTATTCTTACGGTTGTTTTTTAATTCTTGGGATTTAAGGTGGTAGACCACTTTAATCATGTATTTTGATATATATGTGTTGTAAATTACTTTTAGATATATGTAAATAGGTCACTTTAATCCTGTATTTTGATATTTTTAATTGGAACGAATGTTTGCACACTTCCACGTAGGAAAAATATAGGTGCTATTTTTTTTGTCATTTGTTATATGAAATGTGGGTAATGCTAGAAAGTCTTATAATATGAAATGATTAGTTTTATAAGGTTACGTCCATTTCTTATTCATTGATTAGGGAGAGGTAAAAATGTTTCAGCTATATGAATTGTTTTAGAGTAAATTTCACAAATACTCGAACCAAATTATCATAAAATTATAGATTTAATAATAAATTTATCCCAAAACTACATGTTTAAGGCCAAGTATCACAACACTACGAATTTAATAATAAAATTATCACAAAATTACGGATTTTGGGTTTAAATCCTTAGCTCTAATATTATGTTTGAGTTATAAATGTCCAAATTTTGTGATTATATTGATGTAAAACCTATAATTTTGTGATGACTTTATTACTAAATGTTTAGTTTTGTAATATTCCATCTTAAATTTGTAGTTCTATGATATATTCTTTTTGTTAAATCTATAATTTTATAATACATCATATTAAATATGTAGTATTGTGATAATTTACCTAAAATATATGTAGTTACGTGAAATTCACTCATTTTTTATTTTAGAACGTAGAGGGTACAGTTGATCCTGTTTAAAGGTAGGTGGGCCCCACGGGCACACAATCAGCTGTCAGCATCGCAGAGCGAGGCGGCGGCGCAGGCCGGAGCTGGCCGATGTGTCGAGCGGCGTTGAGCCGCTGACACTTGCTGTCTTGCATGCAGGAAATGTACATTGTCGTTACTTCTACAGTCCTAGTACTTGTTTTATAGGTCCACGTCGCAGAGGATGTAATTCTGCTGCTGCTACATGTCTACTCGCTTCGTATCGTTTGGTTGGGCTCCAAACTCCAAATCCTACCTCTAAACTTTCACGTGGGAGCTAATTTTTTATAGGAGTTAGAGACCAACTGAAAAGTGTTGGGCTAGTATTCGAAAAAAAATGGAAAAAAAAAACAATCCATAATACCTCGTGAAGCCCTATGTTGCTGTCCAGCGTGCGTGGCCAGCGGCAGGCCACGCGCTGTCCTCACCTACCCCGCGTCGGCCATACGCCGTCCCCGCACGCGCCATCAGCCACGCACTGCCTGACCGCCAGTCGCGCGAGAGAGAGGGGTAAGGAGTTGTGTTGGGATGGTTCAGTGGCATTTTTATGTAAACTAGGAAGGTGGCCCACGCGTATGCGCGGGCACTTATATTATTGAAAGGTAAGATTCTTATTGTTTGTTCAAAAATTTTATCTCATAGATTAAGGGCAAACTAAAGTTCGCATAATGTTATTTTGTAATAATTTAAGGGTTCTATTTTTGTTAAGGTATCTTAAAAATCCATTCACATTCAGTTCCACCCTTGTAGTTCTTTTTTAGTAAAGTGTATAGCCGGTCCCTAAACTTGTATGACTGTGTCATTTGAGTCCCCAAACTCTCAAAATGCATATCCAAATCCCAAAACTTGTTAAATTGTGTCAATCCGATCCTAAACTGCCATGACACCTCCAGGATCCTACATGGCAATGCCACACGGACAATAATGTGGCAGCATCATAAATTCTACACCAACTGACAAGTGGGCTCAATAAAAAACTTTTTTTTAATATCCTCTTATGTTCATTCCCATCCTGTCCTTTCTTCGTTTCTCCTCTTTTCTTCCTACTGCATTGACCGTAGCCATGCATGGCCTCTGGTTGAGCTGTCTCTTTGATGACATGAACAGCTAGCGGTGCGTCCATGGGCAAGAAGGCACCGGCACGGCAGCCGCGTCGACGGAGGCGCTGCAGCGTGTGGGCATCGGCGCCAGCGCGGTGATGGACGCGGTTGTGTCCTGGGCATCGAGGAGACTCCGGCCGGGAGCGGCGCGACTGCGTGTGGCTCGGCACGTTTACCGGCGAGGCCGAGGCGGGGCACGCCTACGATGTTGCGGCACAGCAGTTCCGCGGCCGTGATGCAGTCACCAACTTCCGCCCCTCGTCAAGTCTGACCCGAAGGCTGCCGTCGAGCTCTGTTTCTTCGCCTCCCGGTCAAAGGCCGAGGTCATAGACACCTACCTCAAGGAGCTCATTGTTGAAACAAGTGCGCATTCACCTCCATCTCCCATCACCTGTTCGACAAGACGGTGATCCCGAAGCAAGCAGACCCCGAAGAGGCCGCGTCGCCGCTGAGCTGATCAGTACATGTGGTCCTCGGAGCCGTGGCTCGGGGCGGCGGCGGCAGCGGCGAACACCTGCGATGACTAGTGCGTTAACAGTGTCGACAACTTTGTGGCACTATCGCCGCTACCATGTCCAAGCTGCGGTCATCGGCTATCTACGTCTGCGTCGTTGCGCCCCAACAGGCTCACGTCCCTGCTGTCCCACTGCGTTGCCAAGCTGCTCGACGTGCTACTGGTGTTGCGCATGGTACACGGCCTGCTCAACAACGGCGGCAGTGGCGTTGTCGTCGCCGCGAGGGTGGCGAGGTTGGTTAGCCGTTGCGCTCGCCGTCGGCGGAGCCGTTCTTGCCGAAGATTAGGGTTATTGCCGCTGGTTTCGACTTCGGAATTCGTCGCCATCGTCGACCCTTGTCCGAAATTGTGGTCTCCCTCATCTTCTCCATGCCAAACTCCCTCCTTCTCCTCTCCTCCCCTAGCCGTCCTGCTGTCAGAGCTCACCGGCACGGTACCCGCGTGCCGCCTAGCTATTCGGCCGCCATTAATTGTGTCAGCACGGTGCGCCGCCGCTGGACGACTGGACGTCCCCGCCCAAGCCGAGAACACCTCCAGCTCCAAGTCGATGCCCTAATGCTCCTAGGCAGCCGTGCCCAGTCAGAAGCTCGCCGGAGCGCCACTACTTCGCATGCCCCCGCCGCTTGTACGACAGAAAAAGAGAGGAAAATAGAGAAGAGAAAGGAAAAGAAAAGTGAAAGGAGAAAGAGAAGGAAAAGAGAGTTTTTAGGTGGGTCCTATTTGTCAGTCAATGTAGAGGTATTGATGAGGCCACATCAGCGTCCGTGTGTTATGCCACGTTAGCGCCATGTAGGATGGTGGAATGGTGGTGGCTATGTTGGACTGGAATGACATTCTTTAGCAAGTTCTGAAACTTGAATCTGTATTTTTTGAGTTCGGGGACCCAGATGACACAACGACACAAGTTTAGGAGATTGGGTGTGTAGTTTACTCTTTTTTTTTAAAGGAATAGTTACGCTAACTCCACTCCAAAAAACAGAGGATCAGCTTCAGATAAGTTGGAGTTGAGAGCTAGAGTTGTACCAAACGAGGCTGACTCGTTTCATTAAAATTAAATCTAAATATAATGTGATATATTATAGTATTATAAATCTAGATAACTTCTAATCAGACTTAGTAGAATATGTCACATCATATCAAGATTATTTTTTATGAAATAAAAGGAGTACCATGACTAGCCTGCACTCACTTCAGAGCCCCAAGTGTTTTTTTTTTTAAAAAAAAACACCACTTACTCCCTCTATCTCAATATATATATAAATGATTTTAACTGATTTCTATCCTAAAATATAAATAATTTTGATTGGATAAAACACATCTTAATATTATTAATCTGAATCTTTCTGTCTTATTTATAATATTAAGATATATCATATTTAATCAAAACCATTTATATTTTGAGACGAAGAAAGTATCTCCAGGTAACACCCGTTTCCTTCTCCAAACTACTACTACAATAAGAATTCGCACTCACCGTTTTCTTCTAAGGCCAGCTCTCCTATCATATCATTGTCATACAGCCGGCAATCTGTGCTGTTTACTGGTAGGCCTTCAAAAAAGAATGTCACAGGGAGGTGCAGATGATTGTGCGCACATCCAGATAACGATTACTACCATACATATAATCCTGAGCAAAAACATAGACATGAACGTGACTGAAACCAAGGCACAGGCACACGATAATTTTGGAAGATTCAGGCATACGATTTGCCTCGAAATTTAAGCGACAGGATCATGATCCCAGGCAGGGTGTTTGCCACGGAGTCATAGGTACGGGACATGCATAGAGAATGATAAAACAATGGGGGTTCCCAGTTCTGATAAACAAGGATAGCGGTAGACTTCCTTCTTCATCCGGTGCTACAGTGCACCAGGATCACTCCTTCAGTTTCCACCAAAGAGGTAGCCCAGGGAAGATCCACCACCAGGGGCAGCATGGACCTTGGTCGAAGGGCGATCCTGCGAAATGACAATGAAATTGCCAGAGAGAACTATAAGTAAACCCAATGAATCAGAAATTCTTCAATCTCATACTGCAAATAGTGGATAAGTAACTATGTTTCTATCTCAGTGTAGACTGATCCTTTCTTATCAGACACCAACCAAGCATTCACAATTTACCAGCAGACATAAGTAACATATGCCCAAAAGGAAGAGAGATGGTTTACAAGGACAATCAAGTGTCCAAATCATACCTCAAGCATAACTTCGATTTGCAGCATAAAGATCAGCATGTGAAATTAGCAATATTCAGGACTAAAGGCTAAAATGATCAAGAATTACTCCATTGTCCATTCTGGATGTGGAAACTAGCCAATTCAATCAATAGTATTATAAAAAAGATGCCCAGCAATTAAAGAACTGAGCCACTGCAAGTATACATTGATAATAACAAAACCAATTTGAAAGTTGATGTATAATATTTTTTTCAAATATATTGCCAACAAGAAGTTACTTCCAGAAAAATATCTAATGGTACCACATTTGTGACACTAAACTTGCATATTGTTTGACTAACTGTTGGCCAGAACTTACAAGTTCTGAATCCTGAAATGCCTTGACCCATTACAAATAAACTATAATTCTGATGTGGATAAAAGGAAAGAACCGTACCGTAAGAAAGTTTCCAGTGTTCTGGCCATCAGCTCTGTGGTAGTTGTTATTGCTCCGGCTGCCCTGAATCCCAGCTGGAATCTGCTTGGTTGCATCAGCCTTTGCAGGTGATGGTTTCTCAGCAGGAGCAGCCACAGCCGCAGCTGGTGCTGGTGCTGGCGCTGGTGCAGGTGCAGCTGCAGGTGCTGGTTTAGCAGCTGGCTTAGGGGCCTCATTGCCTCCAAAAAGGTAACCCAGAGAACTTTGGCCACCACCGGCACTCCCACCACGACTCATCTTGATTGTTGATGAAGTGAAGCTGAGCAGAGATTTAAGGCAACAATATTAAAACTCAAATTTTCAGTACTGAAAGAAAAGACAAAACAAAGTTGACATGAGTTCAACTTATGAAACATGATAATGATCATAAAGTTTTTGATACTTTGATGAACTTATGCTTCTGAAGAAATAAAAAGTTCTTCAGCCAAACTAGGATGTACTGGTTCTACTTCTATATCAAACGGTAGTTTTGTTTTCAAGCTGCACCCGATGGCTATTAGTATTTTGATGATGTGGCACATTCTCCATCCAAGAAAGATAAATTCTTTCACTACTTTACATTTTTATTGGACTTTAACAAGAAGATGGTAACCAGAGTACAAGACTAATTCCTGTTGCTTTCCATTCTAACTCTTGTTCTAATGTTCAACCATTTTCTGCCCATCAACATATAGTAGCATGTGCTCGAATCAATGGGAGCTCCAGTATGCAGTGAGATTTCTAATCATGCAAGATAGCATAGAGCAGAACTCTAACAAAAACAACAGTACGATTGACCAAATTATTAGAATAAACCAATTAAAAATCACCAAGCTATTTTCCTTGGTTAAGTTTGAATTTACCTAGTGAGAAAATTAAAAAAAAAAACAGCTATAAAGATGCTGAATGCTTAATTCATAGCAGAAATTATCAACACTAAAAGGACAATGTTTCAAGCACGCAAGTGTATATGCTTCTTAACTTGTTAAAAATGTTCTGTGAATCTGTATATGTTCGGTAGCAAGCTATAAAGAGATTAGTTCGTACTAATAAAACACAGCAAGAATGCAGCAGCTAAACTTACCTTGTGTACTAACTTTCTATTGTTAAGAGAAATAACTTTTCTCGTGTTAAGAGAAAACGTTGTATGAACCATCAATTTCCAACATACACGTCAAGCATAAAAGGAGGCTATAAGCACCCGTTACTTGATGACAGTTGAAAGAGAGATACAAGTAGGGGCACCTAGATGGTAGTTTGCTATTCATGAAGTATAAACAACACAAGAACCTTTACGCTCTGGTGCGTTTACTGCTCAACATTGTGAAGTGTTACATTTCAAAGCAACTTTCTATTGTCTATAAGTACACAAACAGCAACATCACTACCAAGTAATTTGCGCAAAACAACAAGATTACCGATAAAGAAAGATCTTCCATCTCCACTAGGCGTTTATGCCGCTAGAAAACAGTAGGTGACGCTCATGTGACGTTTATTGAGACGTTCATGTGACGATTACTAAATATTCAAATCTAACGGCAAGATCAGGCTCATCTGAACGACCACACCGTCGCAAATACTGACGTACATCACCATGTTTCATCAAAGGGATGAGATCAGCACAGAATGATTCAGGAAATCCAGTCCAATCGGACCAGAAAACTAAACGAAACAGATCGTGGCATCCTCTTCCGAAGGCCTAAAACTAAATCCACAATTCTACACATCACACAGCCACAGACCATACAAGGACCCATCAGAAATCGTCCCACAAAGTTAGCTTCCACAGCCGAATCTCGAACATACATTCCACTCCTCGCTAATGCTCTCCACGCAATTCCTACCTACCAGGAACCCACAGACGCGGCACAAACAACCCGCCCAAAGGCACGGTGGGCGGAAACGACCCTACAGACGAACGGATCACGCCGCGCGCTACCTACGGCGAGCGAAATCCGCCACCGATCCAGCATTGCCCGCGCCGAACACCCGAGAAAAAGTAAAAAAAAAATAAAAAAAAACAAAGAAAGTGGGGGCGACGGGATCTCGCAGGAAGATCCGGGCCACTCCACAGCGCAGGGATCAACAGGAAGGGGGGGAGGGAGACGGATCAGCGGGGGGACCTCACCGACGAGGAGGCCTGCGTGCAGACGGGCGGCGGCGGCGGCGGTGGCGGCGGCGAGGGGGGGGATTTGGGGATTGGGCCTCACGCACTCGCACCCTGCGCCCGGATCCGTTCGAGATGGGGGTGGGACGTCTTGTATAGGCGACGCGGGGCGGGGTTGCGGGACGGGTGGCCGTCCGATCGCCGCGATGGACGGTCCAGATGTGCAGGCGCCGACAGTGGAGGCACCCTCTCTGGGCCAGCCTGTGGCTGTGCTGGTGCGCCGACGGGACGGGGACGCGTGATGCTCACACTGTGCTGATGAAAGGAATTGCATACCATAACCACTCACGCTCGCTATAAATAATAAAGATTCGCCCCTATTTAGCTGCGTGTTTGATGTGTAATGAAGAGCATCTTTGATCACCATGTATATATGATTTTTAGGTACTATGGTGGTGTTTGAATCTCCTGAAGATGAAGATTTTGAATCTCCTGAAGATGAAGATGAAGATAAACATTAAGTGTTTCACACAAAACGATGTGGTAATAACGTATGATTAATTGAGTTTTAATTATTACAAACTTGAAAAATGGATTAATCTGATATTTTAGAGCAACTTTCATATAGAAAGGTTTCGCACGGAACACATCATTTAGCAGTTTGAAAAGCGTGCCACGAGTATCTAAAATTTAATCCTATGCTTGCAGAAGAAACGAACAGGACCTATATTGTGCTCGGCCATATGTTCTCAACCCAAACATTTCCACCGTGGAAGACTACTATGGTTTGATGGATGGGGAAAGTAATTACGTGCTCCTGTTTTCGTGGGGTCTATATGATAATTCTGTTTTCGTATTACTTAATTTATCATTCTCCCCTTTAAAATATTCCATACAACTAGCACCGAATATAAAAAAGACTTCCTTTTTCTTTTTAGTTAAAATCATAGATATTACAATAATTGGATTGTCCGTTCTCCTCATTCTCTCTACTTCTCTTTTTCTCTCCTATTCCAACAGGGACCAATAGTGGTGATCAGGCTACAATAAACGTGGTTAGCAGCTAGCGAGTACAAGCAATGACAATGCTTATTGAATTGCCCCATTATCCTCATAGTATGGTCGTCATTGTGGGCTATAAGCCTACAACTAGTGTCTTGATCCTCGTGCCAAAGTGATTGTTATCTTCTATGGACAACGTAGTTGCCTAATCTATTTCATGCGACCTCTTCATCAATGTCCCCGTAATCAGTTCTTATGTCATATAGACCTCGATAAAGTGGCAATGAACATAGAAGTATGGTATGATGAACCTCTAGAGACTAATGGTGGGAACATATGATGGTCTGGTATGATCAAGATGATAGAAAAGAAGGGAGGGGAAAGAGTTAAATTTTTTTTACCAGTAAAACAGCAGGAGAAGCTCCTACTGTGATATATTAAAAATATATATAGAGAATATTTACCAGAGAGATTTACATGAGGGAACATCAATTACAGTTGATCAATCCATGATTACCAAATGGAGATATCTTGTCTATTTACTCTATGCAAAAGTAGAGTAAAGTCCTCTTTGAATAAACAGTCTTGTTTGTTTTGTGAAAAATAAAAAGACATGAATACTTAATAATCAATTAAGGTATATGATATTTGTGTTCAAAAATATAAGGAATAACATACCCTCAATTTTAAGGAATGAATGAACAAATTGTATATACTCAATGAATATAGGGACAAATAAAAAATATTAGGAAAAATAGAAGGAAATACTTAATTCCCCTTGAATTTTATGCATATGGTAACTCTGTTCCCTGACCTATTTCATATTCTCTTCTGTTGGTTGGCTTTGGGTTTGACAATTGATATGAGCATAAATATGCAATTATTAACTTAGCCTAGAAATTACAAGGCTTGATAGCTATATTCTTAGCTAGGTTATTTAATTATTCAAATAAATGGCTGGACTGTGAAACCGCTGACACTGGACAACCAACCAAAGCGGAACTTTGTGTCGAACTAGTAACCGTGCACGTGTAATGCATGTTTATATCAAAATTATCACTTCAATTCCATTTATTGTTATAAGCAATAAACTTATTTCAAACCATTGATGTTTACATGAAACATAATTGACAAATGAAAGTGACAAATAAGCAAAAGCTCTCGTTGGTCCTTTTGTTTCACTACCATTTAAAAAAACTAAGTTTCACTACTCACTTCATTTGAACAAAATTTTGCATGTGGCTCCACAAGTTTAGTTTTTGCAACGGATTCCCTCTAAAATAAGCAACTGTAGAACCATCCTCTCGCCATAACAATCTACAACCAATAATCCGATTTAAGCTAATCAACATATATGACTGTTTGTTTATCTGCCAGCTCTGTCCAAGGATGAGTACCTCAATACTACACAATTATTCTCATTGTGCATTTGGTTTATGGATAGGCAAAACACTACTTCTGAAGTACATGTGTAAATACCTTGAAAAATGGACACGCATAGCACAATCATTTCATTGCCCATATTATAGCTTACAAGTCCACAAAATTATATATACATCTCGCCTCAACATACCAGAGCACAGCAGCAATGCACATAAACTATATGATCATATATGGTGAAAAAAAAAAAAAGCATACTCTTCCAGTCAAGCCCAACTTGAAGAGGAATAGTATAATATATGCATACATTCCATCGGTGTCCAAACTGAGGTCGAATCACCCATCAAATACGGCTAGAATTGATTAATTGAAACATTCAATTTGAACCATGAAAGATATCCATATTCTTGTGGGTGAATAGTTGTTAATGTCCATTATTCAAAGCTTAATTCCAAGATGGTTAGCTTCCCCTGTAAGCAACAAAATAATTCCTTTATAACCATTTCTTCAAATAATGCGGGAGAACTTCGGAACCATACATACTTTTGTTAGCATAAATTGGTTTGAACTCTAAACATCAAGTAAGGGTCTGTTTAGTTCACGAAAATAAAATTTTTGGGTGTCACATCGGATGTTTGACCGGATGTCGGAAGAGGTTTTCGGACACGAATGAAAAAACTAATTTCATAACTCGCCTGGAAACCACGAGACGAATCTTTTGAGCCTAATTAATCCGTCATTAGCACATGTGGGTTACTGTAACACTTATAGCTAATCATCGACTAATTAGCCTCAAAAGATTCGTCTAGCGATTTCCCCCCTAATTCTGCAATTAGTTTTTCTTTAACCTATATTTAATGCTCTATGCATGTGTCCAAAGATTCGATGTGATGTTTTTGGGAAAAAATTTTGGGGAACTAAACCAGGCCTAATAGAGACACATAGATTTTTGTTTTCAAATTGTCTAGATATCAGTCAAGCAATTGTAAAGACACTTCTTAAATTTGTTACAAGCAGTAGAATTCGTACTAAGAGAATAATAATTTCCACTATGTTTAATTGATCTAAAATGCTGAACACTTTATATCAATTAAGCATTGTTTACTCTATCTATCTGCTTTCCTATTTGGCAAACCAAAACTCTGAATTTGATCATGAACAGTCATTAAGATAGGTCTATATATTTTTCTTGTTTCGAACTGACTACAGTTTTAGAGGTGAAAGTTTATTTGAAGAGAGAAGTAAAAAAATTTGCAGCAAATCAACAAAGAAATTAAGGCATGAATTAACAGAGAATGCAAGAAAAAGAAAGCATGTGCGATTTAGATTGACGATTTGGTTGACGAAGTGATACGACCCAAGTAGGGGTGATGTCCCGATCTTCACGGCGTAGGATCAAGAACCGATAACTAGCCTCAAAGAGACCAAGATAACTTAGCTGCAAACAGCCAAGATAACAGTGCAACCTGACGATCGTACTCGAAGCCAACCACCATCTCTATTACGACAACCTGAATTGAGGGTTCGCCCAACCACACTCTAAGTTACCAACCAACACAACCTGGAATCAATCAAGGAAAAACCTCGAAGGGACCAGGAGCACCAATTAGGGGACCATCGAATGTCGTTTCTGTAATCTCACAAGGAAATCACAGGAGCAAAGGATCTCTCTGTGAATTTGTTAGCACACAGCTGAACTCTCATTTGTCAAAAGTCTTCCAAATGATAAAACATATAAACAGACCACAGACAACGTAGAGCAGGGTCTGTTCATAGGAAGTCGGAGCTTTTTGGCTTTGATGACCTATGTTCTCCTCCAGTTGTGCCGTCGCAAGTTTTTTCTTTGTTCTCCGTGTGGGTTTTGCCCGGTTTCCCCTTTAAACCGTGCTTATGTAAGGTTTTTGGGCCCGGTTTCCCCTCAAAAACTGGGTCAAGTCTCTTCTTCTTTAATGAAAACAGGCTCTCTCTGTCCTCTTCTGAGGTTTTTCCTCAAAAAGAAAAATAAAACATATAGGATATTTATACTAGGAACAACCCTCCTAGTTGGGAATGAAAGGTCTTGGGAGTTTACTGGACATAAGCTAGGTCAAAAGTCACCATAAGTGAATTCCCGAGAGGACTCACGCGTCTGTTTGTCTTATGAGCAGTCTTCAATGATTTGTCCATTACTCCTTATTGGAAAGTCCATTTCACTGGTTCGTTTTTCACTAGACTGGTCCGTTTTGCACTGAACTGCTCCGTTTTTGCTGGTGCATTTTGTAATGCACTGATCTGATCTTGCTGCTCCGTTTCATCCTCCTTGGTGAACCTGAGTAACAGTAAAGTGCATGACTTAGGCAATATATAATTCTCATTAATATTAAAATATGTTTCAGCTAGGAGCGAGTTTACCTCTGCACGGCTACGTGTGATCGATCCTTGAAATGATGGCACTAGTCCAATTGATGGTTTATGTTCATATGATAGCAAGGGTAGTGCACGATTACGTTGCCTTGGTGTAGTTGTGGCAATCCGAGTCAAGTCTCTATCTTTAAGCACAGCGATATTGCTTTAACCCACAATCAAACAAGCCAAGTAGCAGCCTTTCTTGACGAAAACAATAAAGTTTGTAGTTAAGCATAGCGTTAACCTTGCATTAATGCGCAACAATCACATTATGTGTGAATGGCCTTGACCGGGGTGTATCACGAAATCTATGATGTTGCCCTCCATGGTACTTTGTTATGCTAATCAGTCGAAATTAATCCATAACTTGACTGGTTAGCACAACAATTACGGTACGGGTACACAATTTTGTGTAAGGCACAGATCCATGCCAGGACAACCTCTCGATGTCATGTTCCAACGTCAACTGGTCCTGGCTCAGCGCAACATGAATTGGATTTTTCATTTTGGAGACCCTTTTCCAATACATGTTAATGATATAGAAGTCCATTTTGACTCCCCCTCCTCATCAATATAGAACACCTGGTTTGCAGGAAATGTCATAATGTAAGGAGCTACCTAATTCATAGAAACATAGTCCCAAGTTTAAGTTGATCTATGGGCATGCGAAAAAAAACTGAAGAGAAGTGTATTATTCTACATAGGAAACATAATCTGCGGTAGAATAAAATAAAAGGAAATAGTGATAAAATAGACAGTGCAGCATAATTGAAGAAAATAGCGCAAAGATAATGTGCGGCAGAATAAAATAAAAAGAAAATAGTGATAAAACAGACTATGCAGCATAATTGAAGAAAATACTGGATTAAAATTGTAAGCAGGTTTTACCTATGTCCATGAACTTGCAAAGCGTATATCAAGGTTCCTAAACTTGGTTTATTGTGTCATCCCGGTCCAAAACCTCGTTTGACCGTGATCTTGCCCACGTGGCATGACACGTGGAAGATGACATGGCACATTTTTATTTTTCCTTTTTTTCCCTTCTTCCTCTTTCATTTCTCTTTCTCCTTTGGCCTCTTCCTCCTCTCTCACCTTCCAGCCACCGCCTGCTCCCACTTTGACACTGTCGCCTCTGCCTCCTCTCCCTTGCCGCCACAACCGCTGCTAGCAGCCACTGCTGCTTCTCGGCCGCCACCACTGTCTCTCTCGTTGCCGCCTGTTTCTGCTTTGGGAAAGTCAAGGAAGAGGTCCTCCGCAGCCACCGGCGCCTACCTCCTCCGTCCTCCGTGGCCGAGTAGAGGGGGGTGAATAGGCGGTTTTAAAACTTTTGGCTAAAACCGAGTTTTGTATATGGAAACGTAAATCGAATTGGCGGTTTTAAAACTTTTGGCTAAAACCGAGTTTTGTATATGGAAACGTAAATCAAAACGGTTTTGCACTCAAAACATAAATCAGTTAGTCTCAACTAAGTGCACAAAGTAGCTATCCTATGTTGTGGTTTGCAAACCTAGGGTGATAATAGCAAAAATAAACTCTAGTATGTAAATTTGCACAAAATAAAGGAGACAAGTGACAAAGGATTTTTCCACCCGATGTTCAGAAGCTTGCCAACCTCCTACGTCATTGTTGAGGCGAGTCCAACTTCACCGCTCAAAGCCTCAAACCACGAAGACACCACAAGCCCCCTTCGTCAAGGGGTGGGCAAGGTGGGAGCCGGCCCATGGAGTGGTCTCCCAAGCCTCTATCACTATGGTCGTTCTTCCTCCACTCCGCAGATGGCAAATACCGAGCCACTCATAATCAACACCAGGCCTCCTCCACGACCTTCTCGGAGAGGTCACCGGGCAACTCCTCCAAACCGTCTAGGAGGTGGCAACCTCTAAGAGTAATAAATCTAAGATGCTTGTCGAAGATGATCATGTGTCACTGTAGCTCTAACAATGAAGCAATGCACTTGGACTGGCTTAACTCACTCTCAAACACCTCACTAGATAAACTAAGTGCACAAGGGTGTGAGAGTTCTTGCAAGGATTCAAGATAATGCAATGGAGTGCCAAAACCTTACCCTTGCAGCTAAGGAGTGGTATATATACCCCCAATCACCAAAATTAGTTGTTGGAGTCGAAATCCCAACTTCTGTTGCCTGCCGGTCTGACCGACATAGGGTGGCCGGTCAAACCGCCCATGGTTATAACAGCTAGAAAAGTAGCAGTTATAGTGCATTAAATGCACAGGCAGCAGTGGAACTATCTGACCACCATAGGCCGGCTAATCAGAGCACCCGAGGCTCGGTAAGACCGCCAGGGATTCGGTCTGACCAGCCTCGGCTCTGGCGGCTCTGGATTGACAAGATGAGACCTTCAAAATCAGGATCAACGGTCAGACCGCCATGAGAGCTTCGGTCAGACCGGACAACACACTGCGGTCAGACCGTAGCTCACTTTTCAACACAACCAACCGTCAGTAAAACGACATTATCTCTTGACTCGGGTTGCGGAATCTAACGTTTTTGGACTCTATGGAAAGCTTATTCAAAGGGCTATCCAACCCATGAACAATCCATCCAAGAAATACAACTTTTCTCAGGGATAAAGGGCTAACACTCCAAAGGATACTCCACTGGACATAACCACATTAGGCTACCCAAACCTATAGGACATACCCACTTCTCTCTTTGTTTGGGACTTGACAGAACTCATCACACTTGGCCAGACAAGACCACCAAATGCACCCACATGCATATGAACTAATATGGCACAAGATCATCCACATGCTCACTTCATAGACCCCTCTTGATAGTATGGCACCTATCTAGCAAATCCAGTCTACACCAAATAGCAAGACCGGGAAAAGACTAAAATATATATTTTTAGCTCCATTATACCTTTGCCTTGTGCCATCTAACTTGGTGTCAATGCTTGAGCCAAGATCAATACTTATGACCATTTGGTTGATCCATGTTTATGCCGAGGTCTTGACCATCCATTGTCAAGACTTTTCTTGTCATCAGAAGCTTGACTTCATTCTTGTCAACATGGTGATGTCCTTGGCTTGGTGACCATCAACCCATGGTGTCATCCATTAGCCTCATCATGGTTGGAACTATTCCTTTACACATCTCAAAGGAGAACATTAGTCCCAACAAATCGGTTGTCATCCTCCACTTGATGACCAACCGGTTGCATATGAAAGATATGAATATGTTCGTTGAGTATTCATTAACACCACAAGTGTCATATACTCGTACATAAGCTCAAGTGCAAAGATTCAATATAAATAATAGGTGAACAACATGGATCTAGAACATGTGCAACAAATGTATAGGATTTGCTCGCCCTAAATATATGTTAGATTTAATTGGGTAATTGATCCATTTAAATCAATTAAATCAAATAAATTACAAGGCTCATTATGCTAGGAATTCATGTGTATTCATTCTCTTATGGGATATCAGTGGGATGAGGAGTTTTGAGAATTAATCCATTTGATTAGGGAATTGGTAACTTATATCAATTACTCCTATTTGATGGATGGTTGATGGTTGTGTAGTGGACGATAGTTCATGGCTAGTTGATGACAATTAGTTGCTCTATTCGTCTTCCTATTCCATTGGTAACCTACATCAATTACTCCTAATTGATAGTTGGTTGATTGTTGTGTAGTGGAGGATGGTTCATGGCTAATTGATGAGAATTAGTTACTCTACTCCTCTTCCTATTCCATGACTCTTACTCTTCATCTTCTATTCCTCATATAAAATGAGAATGGATTTGATCTCCCTAAAAAGAGAAGAGAGACACACTTTCATCCATTTCCAAGGCTGACGCTGCTACGGTAATCCCATCCAGACGAGTGTGTGCACACACGTTGGGAGAGTAGGCCTCCGAAACCACGTACTGCTGCGACGTTTGCACGGACGGGCGGGCGATCAGGTTTTTGGGAAGCGCAACGCGCGACTACTCACTGTTCGTCAACGTCTACTTCGTCTTCACCAACATGTCGAACACTGGAGACAACAGCAACACTGGAGACAAGGAGAAGGAGGTTCCCGTCAACACCAACGGAGGCAATACTGCCTCAAACTCCAGCGGAGGACCATTCTTGGGGTATAATCTTCTTCAATTAGAAGTTTTACTATTAATGTTCGTCGCAATGTCAACATTGCGTTATTATGTGATTGTTGATGCTTATTCTACGTTATGCATGCTCATGTTGATTACATTCACCACTATCACTGGATCAAATCCCATTGTAAATATCATGTTTATTATCTTGTTATTTTGGATTAAAATATACCGAATTATGACCAAATCTCCAACAATATATGCATACAAATAAATATACAAGAGAGACAAGTGTATGTATAATTAAAGAATTTGTTTTGAATTTTTTTTTGCTTAATAATTTCAGGTTACTTTATATTCTAGAGTTATAGGAGTAGTAACGAGTAGGCGTAGTATAATTAAAGAAGAACCAATGGGGTCTATCCTATACACATGAAGAAGGCATGTAGCAATGATAATGTAAACAAAAACACATACCTTCATGATGTCTATGTCTCAATGTAAAGGAGACTAAATAAGATAAGACTCAAGTAAACATTAGTCTCACACTTATATAACAATAACATGGAAATGATATATATGAACCTATCAAAAAGTAGGAGATAAGAAGTGATACATATCGCTCTATCTCCATGCATTTCATCCTTATCATGATTAAGGTCCATCACAAAAGAATGCATATCTACCACATCTCATTATCAGGAAATAACCTAGTTGACAACTTATGTAAAAGAGAGGTTAATTCCATAAACATCGGTTTATCATCTATCACCAAAGCAACAATTACACAAATTGTTTAATCCAAGATCTTTCAATCTTTTCTCTCTTTGGTAATGTATAATAACCCGATATAAACAATATAGAGAGATGAGATGAAAGATGATTTTGAATCAATGTAGAGATCTTATAATAAACAAAATATAGAATAAGCTCCCCCCTCAAGATGTGCATACATATGGATATGAAAGAACACATATGCACATAATAAATCAGAATCAATCAGGAGCTCACATTATATTTTGGATCCACAAAAGAGACCAAGTTAGAATATGTGATGTTTAATACATACCTCTCATCATTTTTATTTTCATATCCAAATGAGACTAGTCAAAGAAAAGCTCATAAAAACGCTAGTCTCATATAATTAGATTTGTCATTAATCACCAAAACTAAATTAAGGCACTTGAACTTACACATGGCCAGTGCATACTTGCTCTAGCCAAATAGTAAAGAGGAGGGTTGTAGATCCATCGAAGAGGAGGAGGAGGGCGCGCAACGACGACGAAGAGGTGGAGGCTGCGGCGTCGACCTGGGGTGCACGCTTTGACAAATAGGAGGTGGAGCTCCTGGCTGCCATCAAGTGGAGCTTGAGAAGGAGAGAAGGGAGAGAGCGGGGAGCTCGTGGTCACCATTGTCACCTCTGGCCTCGAGCTTCCGCTCCATCGTCGGGCCAACTCCGCCGTCGGTGCCTTTTTCTCTAGTGGCTGACGCCATCTCTCTCTGCCTCCCTCTCTGTGTGTTTCTTGCCCACCGCCGCCGCCACTGCATCCAACGGTGGAATAAGAAGAGAAATGAAGGGGAGGGGAAAAATGGAAAGGGGGAAATTTTGCTATGTCATCTTCCAAGTCGCATGCCACATAGGCAAGACTATGGTCAAACGAGGATTTGGACCGGGATGATATAATAAAACAAGTTTATCACCGCCAGCTCAATTAGCACTGAGAATAGCGTGGGGGATCTAGTCGTGGGGAAGCAAAGGGCCCCTGATCAGCCGTGGAGAAGCAGAAGCCAGACCCTGACACCCCTCTTCTCGTTCTACGCTACTCCAAGGCCTCGCTACACCAGCCCCGTGCACTGCCGGGAGGGTGCCGTCCTCCTCATAGCTAAAGCTCTTGCCGTAGTGAGATCAAGGGGGAAGTTGGTGCTCGCTAGCTCCCTGTTTGCCCACCACTGTGCCACTGCCACCTGCTCCACCCCGGCTGCTTCTGGTGTTGTTGCTTCTCGCATGCTAGATCGAGGGCGTCATATGGAGCTCAAGCCCTTCGTCACGGCGAGCGACTCGGAGTGGACAGGGGAGATCATAGTGGCGAGTGAATCGGTAGGGATGTGATGGAGGTGGTGCGCCTACATGTTCGAGGAGTGTGGGCAGCCCACCGACAGCGACGATGATGCCTCCCCATGCCCGGCAACCTTCCTTGCCATCTCCTCTGACATCTTCCACCCCGTCATCTCCGTCTCAGGCGTAGACATCGTGCTGCGGATGTGGAAAGCTACTTCCTCAGCAGCATGGATTCCATTGCTGACATGACAGGGACGACGCCCAACCTGTTGATGCCGTCGAGAGGAGTTGGGGTAGAGAGATTGGGGATTTGCGGTGGAGAAGGAAGAATATAGAGGTGGAGGATGATACATGGGCCCACTTTATTTTTAATTTTTTGATGACTAGGATGCCATGTGAGCGCCACGTCAGCGAATATCATTATCAATACTGTCATAGGAGTCAAACTACATCAGATTTAATATTTCAAGAATCATGATATCCGTTATCCATTATTGCGGTTAAGGGATAAGAATTAGATTAGGCCTATATTTGACAGTCAAGTGGACGCATTCATGTGCTGTGCAGGTTTTTTTTTTAATATTACTTCAGATTCATTAACATCAATATGAATGTGAGAAATGCTAGAATGACTTACATTGTGAAACAGAGGGAGTATAATACATGTGAGCGCTTTGGCAAGAGGCGAGTGGATACAGTTGCAGAAATGTTAATTCTTTCGATTTGTTGATAGATGGCAAAATTTATGTGCTTCTATTCACTTATCCACAGGCGGGGATAAGTTTCTACGGTCCCAAACACCGCCAGACCATTAAAGAACATCTGAACGGCTATGACTGATAGGCAGCTAATCGCTAATCAGCTCAACAATCTACCACAAACAGCCATTACTCTCAATCGAAAAACTATTTTGGATACACCCCCGTGTAATTTCTTAACATCTGCCAAATGGCAAGAGAAACAGAGAGTTCCGTGTCAAACCCAACCAACCTGCATAGCATATATCAGGATTTTCGTTACATGAGAATAGTACACCAGTGTACATGGCAGGACCAGTACTGACTAAAAGGTCCTGGAGTATTTCTTGATCTCATATAAGATAGAGGATATGGAAACCAGGTCCTTGTTGAGAGCAGAGCCACCATTGATCTTCTTGACACACTCGGTGAGCCTTGTATAATACAGCAGCAACTGCGTGAGTGCCGCTTTCAGGATCTCCATTCCGCAGAGGAAGTTGCTAAAAGATGTAATGACATCCTTGTGCATAAGCTCAATTGCAGCTTTCCACCGACCGGCAAAATCCTTGACTAATGGCTCGACATCACTGACACTGGCCTTGTCCGAGCTTGATGCTGTGTCTTCAGCTGGTAAAACACACACATAAAGATGAGATGCCGTTGCAAAAAAAGGAACCAGCTTGATGTTGTAACAGGGATCAACTTACATGGGCGAGATTTCACAAATTTGATCAAATCACTGAAATGCTCCAGTAGAAGTTCCTCCTGCATAAATATTTGTTCATTATATCAGCTTAACCCTAGAAAATTTTAACTATCCACACAGCTCCCTCTTTACAAATATCGTCAATAAAGTTCAAACGAAAGGAGAAAAAATGGACATCTGTTGCCAGTATTAAAAATCAATGGGACTAGCCTCTGATTGGCTTCGTAATCCTAAGAAAACCAACACCTAGAATTACTAAACTGACAGTAGGCCTCCCACTATTTTCTCTGGACATGTAAAAATTCTAGAATCAAATGGAAAATACAGAGGTCGTACTAAAATAAATAGACTAGGACAAACGGCAAGTGGTCACACAACACATCACGGTTTGGTGCCCTGGCAAGTTAGGATGCAACCAAATAGCCCCTAAACAGATGCAAACAGGTACCCTAACACAGTAAAACCAATGAAATGTGCCCACGCAGATATTATATTCCATTATTTCTATCTCAGAGGGCACATTGCATACCACATATACTGCAATATTGCTCTTAAGAACCTCCTCAAAGTGAACTTGTGCTTTTCCACCCTCAGTGCCAGCTTCCTGTATGACAAAGCTCAGAAAAAATTTAATAAGATGATACTAGTAGATTGCACCACAGTACAACTTAATGAAGCTTGAACTTTCACCGCCTACCTTCAGTATGGAAATCGTTAAATCATAGTTGTTTATCAGGAAAACAGTTTGCAACTTTTGTTTAGGGAACATCTTAGCCAACTTAACAAGCAATTCCTCAACAGCCATCCGCAACCGCTCGAGATTAAGATCAAGCTGCAGATATAAATAACATTATACAATTCCCATAAGCCACATAAAGGGGTTGCTTATCGCATGGAATGGGAATCAATAATTCTTTTCAGAAATCGGGTTGAGTTGAATTTGATAAACTAACCTGACCATCTCCATATTCAACATTGAGATGCACGAGGGATGCTGTAAATTCAGCATATCTCCTCATGGCATAGTGAGGATGAACATCATCCTCCCAAAGAGTCTTAACATTTGCATTTCGTAAGCTGTTCAAATGCAAGTCAAACACCATCTTGAAGCGAGGCCAGAGTGATAAGTTAACCTGTGCAAGTGTGCAATGTGCACAAATGGACTTGATGAATTTGAAACAAAAGAAAGATTCATGGCGAAGCATTGGCTATCCAACATAGTGACCCTTAAAAAAGTCGATACAAGTATAAAATTTCAACAAACATGCGACAAAGCACACACCTTGTCTAAGTAAGAGTCCAAACATGGGATTCGCCGCTTAAACATGATTAGCTGCATAAAACATCAATTCCACTTAGATTTCTCACATATAACAATATAAAGGGTTCTACCTAAAATGGAGAGAGAGAGAGAGAGAGAGATGTGGCCTCCTTCAGAGCAAGGACAGTCAACAAGGGCATAAATGGTGATATTTCTAAGCTGCTTCAATAGGTAACTCAAAGCGTACCTGATGCTGATGAATTATTCGGATCATAAGCATTATGCCGATTGCGTCATAACAGTTCAGGAGCACAGCATTGAAATGTTCATCAACAACTTGGATAGGTCCTAAGGGAAAAGTAACAGACATCACTTGTTTGATGTTTATGTTAAACATTTTAAAACACATATTCATTGTCTATTTTCAGGTAGATGACAGTGGTAATAGTATAAAATGGCTTGACTTGATATATTCAATTAATCAGTTTGGATTATCTATAACATGGAGCATTATATGTCAGACATGATAAAATAAATGGATTATTTCCTAAAGTTAAATAAAATGAACAGATAGTATATTACTGTGGTTACTAGTGTAATGCAAAGCATATTCTCATTTTCTATCAACTCCTGAAATCTCATCCTGCACATTTTCTAAATGACTCAGAAGTGTTATGCTCACTTGCTCAGCCAGAAATGTTCATAACAAAGACTGGACTTTTAATTTTCAGCAAAATTTAAATCAGGGTAACCACAAAACATCTGAATTAAGATTGGCCTTGACAAACTAAATGTATGATAGTTATTCAAGCCACTGTGGCAGAACAATATTGATCAAAGTATGTCTCAATACTATGACCAACAAAAACAGGCATATAAATGTATGGTAGTCTTTGCACGCATTGTGCTTCCTACGGGTAAAGGACGCGATGTAAAAGAGGTTTGGGGGAGTATCTACGCATCTTTGAACTTCAGGTTCTAAAATGCCAACTCCATCTGGGTTGATTCATAATTTTAGGTGGATCAGATCCAAACGGGCTGTAATAGCCACATGGACCACTATTTACAAATAATAACTGCCTTGCGGTTTGAGCCATCATTTATGAGTGTCCCGTCACATCCCTCTAAATCTGATCCATCCAAACCTCATCAAATGGTAAATATGAATGTTCATTCACATGCTAGAACTGAGCGATGGATTTACAATAGATGCTTCTCCATTTAGATTACTACATCCACATAAGATAGACATTCAAAAATAGGACAAAACAAACCTGCAAATATGTCATTAAACAGTGATTCTTCACCAAAGAAATCATCAGAGAAAAGGTACCTGCAGTTAGTGGATATCTATCAGGTTGCCACTCATTCAAAAGCCATTACGAATAAAAATACAAGGGAAACCAGGCTTACTCTGAAGTAGCTGTATCAATCAAAAGTTTTTGCAAGCTTCTGAAAAGAACTTCATATGGATATTTTTGAGACTTGGCTTCAGCTATATGAGGTATCAAGGCAGGCTGATCAATTTCCTGGCATTCCAACAAAAGCCCACATGACAGACAGAAATGATGCTACTGTGCTGCTTCAACAATAATATGGTACTCAAAGTTCAAAATGGCAAGATCAAAATCTAAATAAAGTTAGGTGATGATTCTGTCCAAAACTGCAACGAACATATATAGGCATGAAACAGTCAATAGCTTCTGTGAGAAGAACTCAAAGCATGTTAAAATAATTCTTTTTGGTACAACAAGCAACAAGATTTTCTTGTCTGATCAACTATGGCAAGAAAATTGCATTCATAGAATTTGACTGGATCTATTACAGTAGAGAAATGTATCCACAAATTTGATTATGGTGCTAACTGGATCCTCAATCCTTAAATTTGTGTTGGCATGTCATTTGTGTCCCTAAACTTGGGGGTTGCATGGCACAATCATGTTACTGAACTTGTATAATCACCAAAAATGGTGTGGGCAAGTCCATGTCTTGTTACAATGTTAGAGACAACTCAAAATGTGAACAAGACAGGACTAAGTGTCTGGCAACTAGCCACATTTACTCTAGGATTATATTTATGGTCATGGGCCAATTATGCACTATAAGATGATTTACAACGATAGGTGTCTCGTGGCATGTTTGACCGCTAACTAAATAGCTTGTTATGTTAGTCCATTAATTCTTGTTGGAACCTTATTGCATCACATGACCCAGTTTAGCTCCCAGCCTCCGTGTCATGCTTAAGTCATTGATGAACTTAACAAGTAGAATGTGTGAGAACTTCAATGGTTACTCTCATTGAGAAGAGGATGGCACTCAGTGTGGGGCAATTTTCTGGTTTTCTTCATTCACAAACTCCAAAAGCCATCCTCTTCTCAATGAGAGTAACCATTGAAGTTCTCACAGAATGCAGTCAGGGGCAGGCCTAGCTATAATTCAAGGGTATTCAGATGTATACCTAAGATTTTTGGACAAAAAATAGGTATATATATACTCTATCGTTCATATATGTATGCAAAAAGATAAAGAAAAAGAGGTAAACTACTCATTTGGACCTTCTTTTACCATTTCTGCTGTACCGGGCCTAAATTTTCCACTCCCCTCCCCCTTTCCACTCGGCCCGCATTAAACTTGGGTCGCAACTGAGCCCATTTCGAAACAAAAGTCCCCTCCTCCCCAAATCCCCAATTCCCCTAACCCTAAATTCGCAAGGAGACAGCCAGGCGAGCGGCGGCGTGCGTTGCGGGTTGCGGCGGCAGGCGCGGCGCGACGCGGTGTGCGGCGGCGGCCTCGCGGCGAGCCAACGACCGCAGAGCAGCGGCGCAGTGCCAGCAAGCCAGGCAGGGGCAGCCTCCGCGGGGCACACTGGGCCAGCGCGGCAGCGGCCGAGCGGCGCGTCAGCATGCGGCGCGGTCGCGGCGTGCGGCGGCGGCCTCGCGGCGAGCCGGCGACCGCCCCGGCGGCGGCCTCGCGGCGAGCCGGCTACGCGGGGCGCAGTGCCAGCAAGCCAGGCAGGGGCGGCGCCGCGTCTGGGCGCACCGGCGCAGCGCCGGCAGCGGCCGAGCAGAGCGTCGGCGTGACGGCGTCGCTGGACGCCAGCTCAAGCGACCGTGGCTAGCTTCCCAAACTCCCAGTTCGGCAGTTCCCCACTTCCGCGACAACCGTGGCTAGCCTGCCAGGCGGCACTCGCCGAGACCACGAAGACGCCAACGAGACAACAGTGAGTCTCAAAAGCACAAATTTTGACTAATTGTAACAAAGATTTTAGGATTGGGAACTGCAATTAATTGATTTAGTATACTTGCTTGCTTGCTTAGTTTGTAGGATTGTAGTTGCCTAGTTGTAGTTGTAATTCTTTGTTTAATTTTCAGAATTGAAACATGAAGAGGAAGAAGGGTGATTTGAAGTCTTTTTTGGAGAAAGCTACTGCAAAGAAGGCAAATCGATTGTTTGGCTACATTCATTGAAAGGGAATTCTTTTTGCAAGCTAAGGACAAGGGCATCATCAATTATTTTCAAAATATCAAGCGTCGAAAAGTTAATCTCTAAATTGTATGTTTTCTTCCCAATTTATCATTTTCTATCATTTTTGTATTCCATATGTTGGCACTTTGATATGTTTATCAATTAGTATTTCTATATGTTAAACAATTTCACGTGATGATCAATTCTATCAATGTGTGCACTTATGCTCAATTTTATGTTATATACGCTATATATATTATATAATTATTAGTGTGATACTATACAAGCCAATTATTAGGTTTTTAGGTGTATGAACAAATTTTTTTCTTCTCCTTATTTCGAATACACAAGTTCAAAATCCTGGGCCCGCCACTGAATGCAGTTGAAGACAACCATAAGTATAGGATCGACTGATTACAGCTAACAGTGAATTGCTTGACAAACTACATTATCACAAAAATAAAATCTAAATGTCAGTTGGAGTGTCAGGAATAAAAATACCTTTAATATGTTTATCCTTTCACCCAAAGCAAAGACAGAAGAACGGGTCTTCAGAGATTCTTTTCCCATGGAGAAAAGGAATCCTGTACTTCTAGTTTCAACTCCAAGTAAGTCGGTAGAGGTTGCTATGTCCAGTTGTAGTTTCTCTAATGCTTGAATATACGCACGGAAATGTGCACTCAGCACCTGCAAATTGGTAATATGGTAAAAATGTCAAGAAAGCATTTGTTCCAAAATATCCAAGAAGACACAATGCAAGTGCTCTTGTTATTGTTATCGACTAGTACACTGCATTGCACAAGTCAAAAGTCATCGCACACAGACTAGCAGTGTTCCCTAACCTATGCAGAAAGTTTCAAAAGTATGTACATATGGAATTCTTTTTTTATGAGTAAGGTTGATACCACAACAAGCACAGCAGTACATACAGAGAATTGCAAAAAGAACAGAATGAAGAAAAACGGACAGGGATGCAACTGTAACAATCCATCGCCCAAAAGTCACCAATGACCAAACCCCACCTTGGGGAAGCAGCACAAGCGTGAAACAGCTAGCTTGGGCCTTTGAACTCTTTGCCTAGGATTAACACATAGTTGCTAAATTTGGACCCTCAAGCATGCCTGCTACTACTCTACACTTTGTACAGCAGTGCAGTAGTAAACCTTACCCTGGCAATGATTGGGACACAAAGCTGGACCAGGATCCAGGTCATACATTGACAATCTAATACCTATTCACACCATAGCTATGAGATTTATTATAACATTCACCTTGTTCATGGTATCAATATAAGCTGCACGAACTTCCGCATATATCTCCTTAGCATGTTCCTTAAGAAAAACTATCGTGTACCTGCAATGGGGAGCACAAACGAAAATCAAGAAATTGCACACCAGAGAGAGGGAGAGAGAGAAGATTTAATCGCATGGCCATGTAGAGGAACTTAGGCTCAGATTGCAGTTGCTGCATTGTGCTGCGTTATGCATATTGTAAAGTTATCAAACGAAAATTTAAAATCAAGTATACTTGTTTTATAATCAAACTAAGGTTAGACAAAATATATTATCCAATTATCACGTCTCTCCAAGTTGTTCCATATTTTTAGAACACAATAATACCGTTGTTTGAAACATAATATTATTGTATATTAAATGGAAAGCAATTTGCCAGACACCAAAATGCCTAAAGCAGTTGCACCAAATAAAAGGATAACAATCCGCTGCAATTTCATACGGAGACTTGTAGGCACAAGGTGCATTTGATGCACTTGGTCCACAAATCACATTTAGTGCAAGGTACAAAAATTATACGAGTGTCAGAAACATGAGGCACCTACAACAAGAACATAAAAAAGAATCCCGCTAACCCCATCTCATCCCTCTCGGTCTCCCTTTAGATTCATGACCCACAAGTTTGTCTTTGACTTCAGACTGAATCTGAGAGCATGGAAAATGGCATTGACCCATGATCCCAATGACTATCCATAGAATATTGCTCATGCAAGAACTAAATGTGGATAAAACAGGATCAGAGAAGACCATTTTGCATACTTGTATTTAAGAAGAACACTCTGCTGTAGAATCTGAATATTTGTTTTCGGTTTTCTCAAGGCATAGAACTTTTGGATGACAAATTCAAAAATCTGCAAGAACAATTATGAACGCATCAGTCATCAGCCATAAAACTCTTTAGTAGCTTTCTGCAATTGGATTGGCTAGATATAAAAATTCAATCAGCAAGATGCCATGAATCCAGGGACATTTTATTAAAGTTCAAGTTCATACTCATGAATAAACGAGACTTTTTTTTTCCAATCTTGCCTTCCCAAACATATCTAAAGCCTGATAAAGTTTCAGAGAAATCCAGAGGGACATTGATGTGACTTCTTACTTCAAATGACCAAATCTATAATGGCTTGTATTTGCTCTGGAGTACGCTATCAAGTATGAACTGAGCAATAAACAGAGGTAGCAGAAATTAGGGCAACTCCTAATTTTAAATGAACCTTTATAGCTAGTACATTTGATGGTAAAGTGACACACACTGGTTGCCATAAAATGTACCAGATAAATTATTAGCCAACATAGCTGCATCTTTCTTAGTAACACCAAACTGGTTGCCATCAAATGTACCAGATAAATTACTAGCATATCATTCTAGTTAATGGTGGACATACCAGGCACTTTCAATTGACTCATTTCTATGATATTACTGAGCCAATTATCTCTATGGAATATGAACTGAGATGACATAGCATGTATGAACTAACCAACCTTGCAAACTCAGAAAGCACAAAGGCATGATACATAATCCCCTCAACCCACATAAAACAGATGTTGAAAGCCATAGATTGTTTCCTATAATTATTTTGACAAAAATAAGCATGTACGAAAGATGAAACGCACATACACCTTCAGCATGATATAAATCCTAGACCTGCTCACACTCATAAGAAACTAGAAGTAATAAACTAGTGATTGTTCTTCAAACCTTTGAGACTGCTTTCTGCCTAAGTCTCTCAACCTCAGGTTGAACATCCTTTAGAGCCTTGGACGATTTAACCATTGCGTCAACTTCAATGAACTTGATTTTTCTGCTTAGAGTCTCAAGTGTTTTCATGTATTCGTCATTAACCTGCAGTGTTGATGCATAGGTCATTTTCAGTTCTCAAACAAATTAATCAGAATTAACTGCAAAAGAAGCAAGTTGACTAGGATAACAAAGTAGATCCTTGGGACGGATGACACATCAAACTAACAATTGAAATCTTCTGTTGGAAAAAAATATATCAATCAAAGACAGAAAAAAAACAGATGCACCAAAAAATAATTTTAAAAAAAAGGACAAATCACCTACGAAAGGATATAAAGCAGTTAAACTAAACATTCTCACGGCTGAGCCAGAAGAGAAGAAACCATTGGCATAATGGCATGTTTGGATCTCTTGCCAAGGACTCTGTAATAGTAATACCATAGCGTCTAAAATCCCCTTTTCACTAGCTTTGTGTGTGTGCCTCTGTGATTATGTGTGTGTCGGGGGAAGGGAGCAGACCCACTTATCAATAGCACCCTCTAACACTCTCTTCTTAGCCGCATGTAGGATTAATTCCACCAAATGACTATATTTGGGCCACCACTTAAGGCCAGGGTATTACACCTTGAATAGTCAGAATTGGCTATCTTTCATTGACAAGGATCTCCTCGTCCACAATTACTAGTAAATACAATGTTATGCAAGGAACAATGAGGCATCCTCACTATCAGCTAGAAGCAAGGCTACGCAAGGGTGGGCAAGAGAACCAAACATGCGCTGCATAACTACACATGGTATTGGTACCATATCAGAAAGTTGCAAGGTTAGCTGCAAACAAACATGAAAGGAATATAGTGATCACCTCTCCATCGACAATTATGTCAATCATTCTTGGAGGCACTATTATATCCTCAACAAATTTTGACAATTTAGACTCTGCAGCCTGCAGTATTTCCAAATGAGTGAGAACCAACATTAGGATCATCAAAGATAATTAAGCATGGAACGAAAGAAATATATAACATGCAAAAAGCTATAAAAACTGTGAAACAATTCCAAGATAAGCTACTTTTGATGATTCAGATGACAGTGACTGCCCTTATAATGTTACAAAAAGGGCTCATTTTATAATTTCTATGCCATGTCTTGTACTTGAGTCTTGTCTCATTATTTGATAAACAAAAATCTAAATAACAAATCGGTTTGTCCAATTAGTTATAACACATTTCCTTAAAAAAGATACAACACATGGCTGTTCCTTCGGTAACAATTTATGATGCAAGATTATTTGTCAGAAGTGTAAGATAGAACCTTAATCGCATATGCAATATTTTCTGAAACATTATATCAAGCAATGGGGTGATCATTCATGTGTCGATATGTAAAGAACTATTGTAGTAACACAGAAACTATGTATGCTCTGGAATCTACTCTTGAGATATTGGAAGGTACAAATTTTAACAGTCATAAAATATCCAAGATGCAACCAATATATGCTAAACCACCAATCCCCTAGATATTTCAAATCAAGGACCTAGTATGCACTCAGATCAGAAAAGATTGAAATGGAGGAATAATTGGATATATACGGATAAAATGTACAGTATGAAGTGAACCAAACCTTACGATTTTTCAACTTTAATCCCATGTCCATAGATTTCTCCTGAAGGACCTTTATCTCCGAACTTATAGAACCAATTTCTGTCTACCACAGAAGTCAAAAGAATTGCAGAATGACTTAGTGATCGTAAAAGAGTGAGTTACTTTTGTCTATAGGTGAAAGATTAGGTAGAGAAAACAGGAAAAAAAAAGTATAAAGACTTTTGGTTTGAGAGGGAACATTGGTCATCCAATTAAATGATAAGAAAGAGTAAATAATAAGCTAAAAATGTTTTGATTCAAGTATGTCAATGAACTTCTCGCATGGATCACATAGTAAAAACTAGAATACTACATTGAGCATAGAATTGTGATACAGGTAAAGAAAGTTCTTCCAAGGAGGTTGCCTTCATGTTATTTAGTTGACAAAAGGACAGCTTAAAATTGCAGAGACATGATCCTGGTGAATTTTCAGGTAGCTCACAGTAGGCAGACTCCTCTTTGAGAAGAAGTTCAGAAACCATGTGAATTGCTAATTGATACAAAGTAATACTAAAGTTTGCACATTCCAAACATGATGATAATATGTTCAGTATAACTACTCATTCAGCTAGCCAGCACACAAGAGAATGCCACAGATAGTGTTGTCAGAACATATGAGAATATGCTTTTACCTGGAATCCAGTCAGAACAGTTTCCATTTGTGACAAAATGTTATCACAGTCACGAATCTGATCATGCAGCGATACCAAGTTTTCACTTTCTCCAATGTAATCCTACAAAGAGGGAACACTACATTTTATCCACTGCCAATTTCTATTTATGAAGCATCAGAAGCTGAAGATCATAAGTTTTTTTTTCCATGACATTTGTGCAATAATTTGATCAATGTAAACTTTCTCTGGTAAGAATAGGTAAGTCATTGGATGGATTCATAGTCTTATAGCCATATGGCAAAATAAGCTAGATAATCTTATTTCAAAATAAAATAAAACCATGCTGTAACTGTATTCCTACTCAACGTCAAATTCAAACTGCAGTTCATATTCATATGTATATAAAAAGAGCAGCTCTAGATTGGTACAAGCATATTAACTTGGATGATTGACGTGAATGACCATATCATATATAAATACCTGTATAGAATCCAGCTCAATTTGGCGAATGTTGTTCTCGACGCCTTTTGTGTAATCACGCAGTTTGATGCCGTTAGCCAGGATATTTGCCACTTCCTACATCCACACAGAAAAGTAAAATCAGCGATCCACACACAAGAACGAAAGACAGAAGGCTACACTGTTTCTTGCTCGGAATTGATAAGCGAGCTCGGAAAGACAACAATGCAGCACCCAGGGACTTGAGAAGCACGTAGCCGAAGGAGAGCTCAATCGCCAAGCTCGTTACTAGTCTACAAGTAACAAAAATAAATAAGCATCGGATCAACAGGCAGCACCTCGTCGTCCTTGCAGTCGTCGAGCTCCTGCCTCAACCCCTCCAGCGACTCGTCCTCATCACTGGTCGAAAAAAAAAAAAAAACCAAACCAAATGTTATCAAAACAGCGCGCAAAGGCTCACGTTCTCGGATGTTATCCACGGGACGAGATCGGGCGGCGCGGCATCCCGTCACCGTCCGTACCTGGCGACATCCTCGTCGAGGGCGAGGTCGCCGACCAACACCCGCAGGTCGAAACGCTCCCTCTTTCCCGTCGTGCGCCTCGGCGGCGGCGGCGGGGGCGGCGTCCATGTCGTCGTCGGCTGTGGCGGCGGAGGGGCTACCGATGGTGGCGAGGATGCCGGGGATCGCCGGCGGCGGGGTGGCTCCGATCCAGATCTACCACCGGAGCGGTGGTGTCGGGATCGGATCGGATCGGAGGACGGACGGGGGGGAGGGAAGTGGGTCGGATCGGTCCCGGCAAAACGAAGATGGGAAGAAGAAGAAGAAAGAGAGAGGTTGGGTTGCGAAGGGGGAACGGACGCGTATTGGGCTGGGCTTTCAAGTTAGGAATTTGTAGGCCTATTGCAGTCCAGGAAGGAAAAGGTTCACTCCAAGTCCCTCGTCTTGCTCGTCTGAGTTGTAAAATCATCCTTAAACCCAACGCATCTCTAATTCTTATAAAACCGGGTCAGTTACAAGACAGTATTACTTCCGATTTTAGCTAACGTGACGTGTTAGAGTGATTGACTCAACGCATGAATCCATTGATTGAGATGCTGAGTACATATACACGAAACCTTCCAGATACTCAACCGGTTTATGGAATAGCACGAGAGAAATCAGGAGGATCGGTAAAAGAAGGAAATACATTGGCTAACATGCCATACATGGAAATACATGCAATATTTGCTAACACCCCCCCCCCCCCCCCCGCAGTTGCAACGTCGGCCGGCCGAACGTTGAGACTGGAACGAAACTCCGAGAACACCGATGTGGGAAGCCCCTTGGTGAAGATGTCAGCGTATTGAGACGACGTGGGAACGTGAAGAACACGAACCGCACCCGCAGCCACCCGGTCGCGAACAAAGTGGAGGTCAATCTTGACATGCTTGGTGCGTTGATGTTGAACCGGGTTGGTGGAGAGATAGACGGCGCTGACATTGTCACAGTAAACAAGTGTAGCTCGACGGGGAGGTTGATGCAGCTCATGAAGGAGTTGACGAAGCCAACATGTCTCGGCGACGGCATTGGCCACAGCACGGTACTCAGCCTCGGCACTGGAGCGGGACACAGCAACCTGACGCTTGGAGGACCAAGAAACAAGGTTGTCACCCAGGAATACAGCGTACGTAGCCGAGGTGACCGACGCGATATCCGGACAGCCTGCCCAATCAGCATCAGAATAGGCGATGAGCTCAACAGGCGCGGAGCGCTGAATGCGAAGTCCGTGGGTGATGGTGCCACGGATATACCGCAAAATCCGTTTTAGAGCGGCAAGATGCGGCTCCCGAGGATCATGCATATGAAGACAGACCTGCTGGACAGCATAAGAAATATCCGGCCGAGTGAAAGTAAGATACTGTAGGGCCCCAGCAAGACTGCGATAGTCCGTGGGATCCGCAACAGGAGAACCATCAGTGGCCGAGAGCTTGGGCGTGGTGTCAACTGGGGTGGAGCAGGGTTTACAGTCAGACATGCCGGCACGCTCGAGGATACTGTCGTTGGCTGAGGAGGAGACCAGAAGCATGGCGACTGACACTGATGCCTAAGAAGTGGTGCAAGCTGCCAAGGTCCTTCATGGAGAACTCCGACTGTAGGGCAGTGATGGTCCACCGAAGGAGAGCATCGGAGGAGGCCGTGAGAACAATATCATCCACATACAGCAAGAGATAAACCAGGTCGGTGCCGCGACGGAAGATGAACAGGGATGTGTCGGACTTAGCTTCAGTGAATCCCAGGGAGAGCAAGAAGCTGGCAAACCGACTGTACCATGCACGCGGAGCTTGCTTTAAGCCGTAGAGGATCTGTTGAGGCGGCAGACCATGTCTGGCTTGGAGGAATCAACAAACCCAGCAGGCTGTGTCAGTAGACTGTCTCCTCGAGTGTGCCATGAAGAAAGGCGTTCTTGACGTCGAGCTGGTGGATAGGCCAATCATGAGAGACAGCGAGACTGAGCACAGTGCGGACTGTGGCCGGCTTGACGACCGGGCTGAAAGTCTCGTCAAAATCCACGCCTGGGCGCTGCGTGAAGCCGCGAAGGACCCACCGAGCCTTGTACCGATCGAGAGACCCGTCAGCTTGAAACTTGTGACGGTAGATCCACTTGCCGGTGACGATGTTGGCGCCGGAAGACGAGAACGAGGTCCCAAGTGTTGTTGGCGTGTTGTAGCGCCGCGACTTCTTCCTCCATGGCTGCCCGCCAATGAGGATCGGCGAGGGCAGCGGTATGTGCGTTGGCACAGGGTGACAGTGCGCGACGACGTGGAGTTGAAGCGAGACGCAGGACGGTGGATGCCGGCCTTGGCGAGGGTGGTCATGCCGTGGATTTGTCGACCGGAGAGACGCGAGTTGAGATGGCGGTGGACGGACTCCTGGTTGGCGAGCCGCTCAGGGCGTGTAGGAGCTCCGGTGGGCGGCGGTAAGCAGACTTGCCGCTGGAGCCGGCGCGCGTGGAGCCGAAGATGGGGGCGACGCAGCCGTCGAGCGTGGGGGCGAGGCAGTTGCAGGCCGACGCTGCTCCGAGCCGACCGTGAGCTGGGCGAGGACGCCCACGACTGCGCCGAGGCAGCCCGCGAGTCCGGCGTGGTGGGCCGTGCTGGAGAGGGCCCAGCTGGCTGAGACGTGGCCTGCCCATGTGCTGAGAAGGGGGCCGGTGCTTGTGGAGCCGGTGCTGGTGCAGCAACTGGTGCCGTGGTCGTCTCACAAACGCGATCTGCAGAGTGCCGTGCCGGAGGCCGACTGATCGGTAGAGGAGCTGAAGCATCAAAATCCTCGAGAAAATCTAGGTTAGTAGCATCAGCAGTTGGAGATAATTCAGCATATGGAAAACAGTGCTCATCAAACACCACATGACGTGAAATAAACACCCGTTTAGAGACGGGATCAAAACACCGGTACCCCTTATGGTTGTGAGGATAACCCAAGAAAACACACATGACGGACCGCGGGGCAAGTTTGTGTGGGGTGGTGGCGGAGAGATTTGGGTAGCACTTGCAACCAAAGACGCGGAGGTGGGAGTAAGAGGGGTGGGCACCATAAAGCGCGAAGAAAGGCGTGTGGTGCGGCAGGGTTTTGGTGGGGTGGCGGTTGATGAGATGTGTGGCAGTGTGGAGAGCCTCGACCCAGAAGGAAGCAGGAAGGCTGGCCTGAAACAGCAGAGATCGCACAATATTGTTGAGGGAACGAAGAATGCGCTCAACTTTACCGTTCTGAGGGGAGGTGTGAGGGCACGACATCCGTAAAGAGACACCGTTGGTGAGAAAGAAGGTGCGAGCGGACAGGTTGTCAAACTCCCGTCCGTTGTCACATTGGATGCTCTGTATGCTGCAGGCAAACTGGGTTTTCACATAAGCAAAAAAGTGTGATAGGGTGGAAAACGTGTCGGATTTAAGACGAAGAGGAAAAGTCCACACATAATGAGAATAATCATCCAAAATTACTAAGTAATATTTAAATCCCGACACGCTAGGAATAGGAGAGGTCCACAAATCACAATGAATAAGTTCAAACTTGGCCTTGGCCCGAGTAAAACTACTAGTAAAAGGAAGGCGAATATGGCGACCGAGCTGACAAGCATGACAAATGGTAGCGCCTTTGGGCGGAGGGATGACGGACGCCTGAGCCAGACGTGTAAGGGCCTCCTGGCCGAGATGACCAAGTCGCCTATGCCAGAGGGCGGTGGAGGATGGAGTGGCCAAAAACGCCTGTGCAGAGGTCGCCGAGGGGAGAGCATCAGCTGAAAATGGGTAGAGGTCACCGGAGCTATTGCACCTGGCGATCTTGATCCTGATTTGGTAATCCTTCACAGAGAGGCCAAAAGGGGGTCAAGTGTGACAGAGCACCAATTATCACGAGCAAAACGGCGAGCAGAAATTAGATCTTTAATAATGTGCGGAGCAACTAAAACATCATTGAGTAAAAAGGAACGATGCGGGTGATGTAAGTAGGTAGAACCAACAGAAGAAATAGGAATAAGGGAACCGTCACCGACAACAATATGGTTAGGAGTGTGGGGTGAGGGGTGATGAATATTAAGGGTACCGGCGTTTGAGGTCATGTGGGAAGAAGCACCTAAATTATGTTTGCACTGGCCGCTAGCGAGGCATACAAAAATGGTTTGAATTTTTTTATCCCCAAATTTATTTTCACTAGGCAAAATAAAGTGCACCGACAGTGAAAACAATTTTGGGATAAAAAAAATTCAAAATAGTGCCGCCGGCCGCCACAGCCGCAAGCACCGCCAACGGCCGTCGCGACACCTCGTTGTGTCCGCCGCTTGCTGAAGCACACACCGTGGTCGCCAGGCGGTAGAGGGGAGGGGGTTGGAGTCGTGGTAGCCGTTGTCGTCATTGCGGGAGCTGTCGTCGGATCCACCTCCTTCACCGTCGTGGGCGATCGCCCGAGCACCCACGCAGGTGGATCCATGCCCACCCTCCGCCCCGTCGCCGCCCTCCCTGTCGGCCTCCCCCATCGTCGCGGTGGCGGATCTAGCCTGGCCCCGAGCTCGCGACGCGGCGAAGAGGAGGAGGTCTCGCCCCCACCTCCGTGGAGAGGAGAAGACCGCGCACCGCTCGCTGGCCGCCCGTCACCGCGCCAACCCTAGAGCTCGAGCGCTTGGTCGAGGGCCTTGTTGAGAATGTTCGTCCTCGCCTGCAGCGTTGGGTCCTCGTCATCGTCCTGCTCATGGCAGCGCTTCTTGTTTCGGTGAGCCCTCTGCTCGGCCTTGTGACCTTGTCGATCTTGCTCGCCAGATTCACTATCGCAGTGACAACGGCAAGCAGCATCTATCTTGCTTTCTCAACTCAACTCATGAAACGAGTCGGTAAAACCAATTTGTACGGCTGCGTTCTTTTGCTAGCTTTCCCAACTCATTTTTCTAGTTTTTCACATGAAAGTTTCTTGTACTAACGACGTATATTTTATAAAGCAGTTTCTATACGAAAATTGCTTAAAAATCAAATTAATCTATTTTTTAAAAAAAATAGCAAATACTTAATTAATCACGTGCTATTGTACCATTCTGTTTTCCGTGATCACTGTTCTGGATGGGAACTTATTCTAGCGAACTGAGCCTACTCCCTCCATCCCAAAAAAACAAACCCTGAGTTTCCGTGTCCAACGTTTGACCGTCCGTCTTATTTGAAAAAATTATGAAAAAATTAAAAAGACAAGTCACAAAGTATTAATCATGTTTTACCACCTAACAACAATGAAAATACTAATTATAAAAAAAATTCATATAAGACAGATAATCAAATGTTGGATACGGAAACCCAGGTTTATCTTTTTTTGGGACGGAGGGAGTAAGTATGTTCCAACTTCCGAGAGAATGTACTGTTCGTATACATGCCCCGTACGTAGCTATCTGTCATATTTGCGATGAATTAATTTTGCCTTCCCCACACGCATCAGAGCAAGTTTAATAGTATAGTTCACTACTAGCTCCAATTCATTTATTGCCAATCTAATAGTCAATTTATATAATAGTTCCTTACTATACTATTAATATATGGTCTCACATGTCATACACATATTGCGTCTTGGAGTCTGTGCTGTAACTGGCTATAGATCTATAGCCCACTGCTCTTCTCTTTTATCTTTTATCTCATTAAAATATGTTTGTAGTTGGTTAATAGTATGTTACTATACCTGCTCTCACGAGACAATGCATATATATGTGCATGCATGTGCCAGCCTGCTTGTTGGTTTGTAGTGGCAGCCATTTTGTTGGTTTGTAGCTAGCTCGGCGTACGACCGGCTGCTAAGAGCAAGTTTAATAATACAGTCAACTGCTAGCTTCAAATTATCTATAGCTAATTTAATAGCCAATTCATCTAATAGTTGTTTATTATACTATTAATATCTGCTCACCTGTCATACACACATTACGTCTTGGAGTCCGTGCTACAGCTGACTACAAATATGTAGTGTGCTACTCTTTCCTCTCTTCTTTTATCTCTTAAAAATATGTTTATAGCTGGCTTATAATCTGTTATCGTACCTGCTCTAAGTTCGATCGTGGATGATCGATCATTCGTCATACAACCACGTCCAGTGACTTATCCATGGTTCACCTTACTATAAAAAATGATTTTTATGGACAACTCCTTTAATTTGGTTCAAACGGACCAAAGAAACCCGTATGTAAAAAGGTTGGGAATATCTGATCCCGTATGTAAAAAGCTTGGAAAATCTGATAGAGGGCAAACTTGTGAAAATTGTTTTTTTTAAGATGGACCTCTTAACAAGCCTACTTACAAAAATCGACCTATTTACACAGGCGGACTTGTTAAGAGACTTGTCTACGGAAATCGGTGGATAGCATGACAGGTCACAATACTTCCCTTATAATTTTTTAATCCTCCTAGATAAACCCTATCTCTCTCTCCATGTTCTTTGCTTTCCATCTATAGTCTCGCATCCCTCATCACCTTCCATTCCTCTCTCTCTCTCACCCCCTGCTCAGTGGGAGCGCAGCCGGCGATGGCACCACCGGCGACATGAGGGGCCAGAGGCCTCGCATGTGCACGGAAGTGACAATGGCGCCATATGATCAGCATGGGAGCAGCGGCGGCGGTTTCATCGGGACACGCTGCAATTGGCTCTAGTGACGGCACCCTTGAGAGGACATGGTAGCGGTGGCGGCCTCAGGAGTGGTGGGGCACGGTGGCGGAACTCTGGCGGTGGCAAGCCACCACACAGCGACAGGTCCACCACCACCGACCTTGGGAGCAGCGGGGCCTCAGCGGTGACGACGACGGTAGATCGAAGCTAGGGTTTCTATTTTTTTTGCTGCAAAAATCACTTTTTACACATGGGTACATGCATGTTTTTTACATATACCTAGTGTTAGGTGGGCCGTCCACCCGTTTGCAAAGATCATTTATGCAGTCGTCATGATCGGAGATGGAACCATGGAGGCATATATGCAAGTATTTGGCCAACATGTCCAATGTCCACCCGATTGGGACGTCAATCCTACCCGTGGTATGGGTATGTTACCGTGCGCCTGATGTTTACGTACGCTGGTTTAATCTATTTTTAAAAATTTGCTACATACTCCCTCCGTCCCCAAGGTTGGCTTTTTCTTTTGAGGGAGGGAGTAATATTTAGAGTTTGTGGTTTTTGTTATTGAACACCTTAAAAGGCATGAAACGACTTGTCGGAGAACGAATCTCCTCTAGCAGGGAAGCAAGGAACCTCCCAAAAAAAAAACAAAAAAAAACTCCTCCTTTCATGATTCAACCAAAGGGCAATTTGAGATCGAGCCTACTTTGTGTGATGAACTCAAAACACAATCAAGTATACTTGTGTGATGAGCGGTGAGCCAGATATGTTCCTGCTCTGTCCGTGCTCGACTCAATTCATTGTCAACCCTAGCGATTTCCATTAATGCAATGACTATATGAAATGCAAAGATGTACTATATGACTACTAGTTGGATGCACAATTGTGCTACTATGGAACCCCTTTTCCCCTCTAAATAAGTAGCGCATCCCTAGGCAAAATAACTTTCCAATAATCACAGTTAGTAAGGGATGCATGCATATGCATGATATAGTGATGTCTGTTAATCGTGGCAAATTGGCAGTGCAATTTGTTGTTGAAAAATACCAAGATGCCAATACTACGCCCACTTCCCGCGCGCTCTATATAAAGCCATGCGCTTCCATCGCTTCTTCCTCACAAAAACTTTCCCTCAATCAGTCAATCTGTATACAGCAACTCAGCGATCTTATATTTACCCAACACACCATGAGAGCGCTCGCTGTGGTGGCCATGGTGGCCACGGCCTTCCTCGCGGCGGCCGTGCATGCCGAGCAGTGCGGCAGCCAGGCCGGCGGCGCGGTGTGCCCCAACTGCCTCTGCTGCAGCCAGTTCGGCTGGTGCGGCTCCACCTCCGACTACTGCGGCGCCGGATGCCAGAGCCAGTGCTCCGCCGCCGGCCGCGGCGGCGGCGGCCCGACCCCGCCGTCCGGCGGCGGTGGCAGCGGCGTCGCGTCCAATCGTGTCGCGCTCGCTCTTCGACCAGATGCTGCTCCACCGCAACGACGCGGCGTGCCCGGCCAGCAACTTCTACACCTACGACGCCTTCGTCGCCGCCGCCAGCGCCTTCCCGGGCTTCGCCACCGCGGGCGGCGACGCCGACACCACAAGCGCGAGGTCGCCGCGTTCCTTGCGCCAAGCACGTCCCACGAGACCACCGGCGGCTGGCCCACGGCGCCCGACGGCCCCTACTCGTGGGGCTACTGCTTCAAGGAGGAGAACAACGGCAACGTTGCCGCCGACTACTGTGTCCAGAGCTCGCAGTGGCCGTGCGCCGCCGGCAAGAAGTACTATGGCCGGGGACCCATCCAGATCTCCTACAACTACAACTACGGGCCGGCGGGGCAGGCCATCGGCGCCGACCTGCTCGGCAACCCGGACCTCGTGGCGTCCGACGCCACCGTCTCCTTCGACACGGCCTTCTGGTTCTGGATGACGCCGCAGTCGCCCAAGCCGTCGTGCCACGCGGTGGCCACCGGCCAGTGGACGCCCTCCGCCGACGACCAGGCGGCGGGCCGCGTTCCCGGCTACGGCGTCATCACCAACATCATCAACGGCGGGCTGGAGTGCGGCCATGGCGCGGACGATCGCGTCGCCGACCGGATCGGCTTCTACAAGCGCTACTGCGACATCCTCGGCGTCAGCTACGGCGCCAACTTGGATTGCTACAGCCAGAGGCCCTTCGGCTCCTAAGCTAGCTTTGCCTACCTAGCTACCACACAGTGATAAATAATCACTGATGGAGTACTATATGTTTACACCATATCGATGAATAAAACTTGATCCGATCGACGACGATGATCAGTAATGCACGACGAAGCGATTGGTAAAATATAATGTATTATATGGAAAGAATACAGTACCACTTGATTAATATTGTATGGAAAGAATACAGTATCATCGAGTGGACAAAAATCGAAGAGCGTGAAATCATAGCTACTACTAATTGATGTGCAGCATACCCATGAAAGATATTCCGATATACATCAAAATGGGATTAATTCAGCCCAATCGATGTACACGTCCACGTCTAACTATGGTAATCAAACCCATGAATAAGAACTTGTAGTCTCTTAAAATACTACAACGATAATTTAGTCAGTATATTTGTTTTGCATTAAAATATTATTATATTTTTTATTAACTTGATTAAACTTAAAATAGTTTGACTAGAAAGAAAATCAAAACGACTCATAATTAATATGAAACAGAACGAGTAGCAATTATTGACACTATCCAATGTCTTTCTTCCTTCGACTGGTTATGGGCAGTCTTCGGATTACTAGATCCTTCAGAAATATTTTCTTCATGTTTGGGAATTAGTTATATAATGGGAAGATGAATGGGAAGTGGATTTTGATCCCTCGAGGGGATCCCCTCGTTGTTTGCATGTCACTCAAATGGTTATGAAAAAATTTGACAAGATGTATTAACATGTGATATATCACTCCGCAAATATGCAAGTTCAAATTCAACTTATACATCTCGCAACGAAAAAAACAAATTTAATTGTGAATATATGTTAACTAACTATGGTTTAATTTATTTTTTCGTTACGAGATGTAGAAGTTGAATTTGAACTTGCATGTTTGTGGAGCGTTATATTACATGTTAATACATTTTTTTAATTTTTTCTAATTTTTTAATAACCATTTAAGTGACACGCAAATAACAATGGGATATCCCCTCGAGGATCAAAATAGTTTCCCCGATGAATGTAAGGTTTGAGGATTTTTTTTTCGCGTGGCTGCTTTATGTTGGGTTAACCAATTGTGTTGTTTCTGCAATAGCAACGACACACTATACTTTTTTGTTTTGCACTTCGTCCATCAAAAAAAACAATATAGTATTGGATATGTGACATTTACTAGCACAACGAATCTGAACTATTATGTTGGTTTTTTTTTTTTACGGAGGGAGCATGTTGTTTGGCTAAATAAAAATGATATTTCTTTTAGAAAAGACGAAAAAAAACTGCATGTCTAACCCTATACACGGCTGATTTTCATGTGTTATTTGGATGAGTACGTTTTTAGTCTTTGCTCAAAATGAGGCATGACAATCAGTCATTGTTACGTCAAGTCTCACTTGTTGGAGCAGACAACAATAGAGGTGTTCTTCAATGGTGATGGACAGAGACGTGGCAACCGGATTTGCGAAAGTTGTTTCTCTTTCATATATCGAACTTTTGCCAAACTTGTTTGTGTGGTACGGTAGTTCTACTGTAATAGTGTTGATCGCTGTGTATACCATGGTCAGAATGTTTTGAAAGAAATACGAAGAAGGGTTTTTTTTAATCGTTATATATCCTGTAATTATCATGGAAAACATTTCGTTTTAATTTGGAACGGGGGGTGAAATAGCTGAATGGACTAAATAGACAGAAACTCAGAATGTGATAGATAGATGCATGCATGCATGTATGCGTGCGTGGAATTCCATCGATTTCTGGCAGCAAATCACAGATGCCTGCATGCGAACGGCAAGGTGCAGATGAAGTGATGTAGAAGTAGCTAGCTAGTCAACGAGGACTAGCTATAGCTAGCGCTAGTTAGACCATTAATTCACAATGCTCCCATGTGGCATTCAACCTAAGCACACCGAACCGAATATTCGGTGCTATCTCCTCCACCAGCAGAGCTTTTCCGAGACCGCGTAGCTCTTTGCCATCGGTTCCTCATCAGTTTTTCAGGAGCGGCCCACACTAGCGCTCTGTGCCGCAAGAGAGAAAGAGAGGAGGAGAGGGATGCGTCGTCGTCCCCATGCTCCACGCCGCCGCGCGTCACCCAGGGGAGGAGGGCGACCGGACGCCGTCCTCGCCGGAGAAGCTCGCCGGCTCAATGGGGGGAAAGCGACGGCGGCGATGAAGATCGATTTGGCACCGGCGAACTCAGAGAGAGAGAGAGAGAGGGGAAATTCGGCGAGTTGTCACTCTGCCTGGCTCCGCGAGGACCACCGACGGTTGGGGGAGTCGGCCGCGCCCGCCGGTGAGGCTGATCTCGATCCGCGCCGCTGGGAGCTCACCCGCCGCGCTAGGCTTGATCCGCGCGGCCGCGCGAGGCCACTCCATGGACGCCGTCGCCGAGACTGCCTCGGGGTCCTCCGCCGGCGACGATGTGGGGAGTGGGGACTGGCAGTGGGGAGGAGAGGCGCCGCCCGGGGGCGTCAGCCGAGAAAGGGGAGGAGACGCTGGCAGGGGGGAGAGATCGAGGCTCCGCCCAGGCGGCCGGGGCACCGGCGTGAGGGGAAGAGGAAGTGGGTGTGAGGATAAGGGTGAGAGAAATGATTTTTTTTTTTTATAGTTGTGTGGATCCTGTTTGAGGCTACATAGCACTATGAAACTTGTGACAAGTATTATTCTTCTTGTGTTTTTATCCGATGTGGCAGCCATAGGCTCCACAAAATAGGTGGCGCACTGCTAAGGGCCTTAATGCGAGAGTGCGGGCAGCAGGAACATAATGCACACGTGCATGAAATATCTCAAAGTCGTCTTGCACTGTTGCATTAGGTACGCCGTTTACGTGCATAGTAATACTAATTCAATATACATACTACTACTATAGCAAGAGCTAGAGCTAGCTGGATATTTACCGCAAGTGGTATATTACATGGTCAACTAGACCATGTGCGGAAGCAATTCGTCCATCTATAATTAGGGCATGTTTGGTTCAGCGAACTAAAAATTTTGGACATGTCACAACAGATATATACGGGTACACATTTGAAGTATTAAATATAAACTAATAACAAAATAAATTATAGATTCCGTCTGGAAACTGCGAGATGAATTTATTAAGCCTAATTAATCCGTCTTAGTAAATGTTTACTATAGCACCACATTATCAAATCATGGAGAAATTAGCTTAAAAGATTCGTCTCGTAATTTACGTAATCTGTGTAATTAATTTTTTATCTATATTTAATACTTCATGCATTGTCTAAACATTCGATGTGACAGGATGGAAATTTTTTTTTGTTTGGGAACTAACAAGGCCTTAAGATAGAGGATATATCCATGTCCTCCTAATCGATGCGGACCAAGTCCAAACTTAACATATACGACTGGCTAGCTAGGATTAAATTAATGCAACAAGATATGCTACTGTCAACAGTCGTATCATCCAATCAGGCGAGAGGTATGAGAGAAAGAGAGAGCATAATGTGTGTACTGAGCCATCTAGATCTTATAAATGTACTCCTAAACTAAGACTTATGATGACATGAGAATGGATCGAGGCCCCCGTGCGCTCATGAAGAGCAACACGGGCGGCGACCCATGCCGCGCAACTCCAACCCCCCCTCCCTCCCTTCCCCCTTGCCATGCCGCCGGAGACAGCATGGGCGCAGTGACGATGCAACGGCAGTCACCGCCGGTGATGGAGGATGAAGTCGTGGGCGGTGTGGTTGGATCTGTCCAGATCCATCGGTGGCGCATCCGGATATGGCTAGTCAGGGGGTGGGTAGCATCACAAACCGCGTAGGTGGTGGGGGTAGCCATGGTGTCAAGCTGGAGTGGAGGAGGCCGACGGCTGCTATAGTCGGGCTAGCGACCGAGCTCCTGGAGGTGGCAACAATAGGAATTCTTCCTTGTCGTGGTTAGGCACGATGGTGGCTTGGAGCTAGCATGAAGGGCAGCAGTAGCCAACTTGGCTTAGACTAGGCTAAAAATAGCAGTCATGGCAGTGGCGTGGCTTGTTAGAGGAGGCAAAGCTATACCTTGCTGCTAGCCAATCATGGTCGATGGTGGTCGGGAGAGATAAAGGTATAGAGGGTGATGGCGGGTCGCGTCCCTTGATGTTGGCCGAACATTCTCTTTTTTTTTGTGGAGCTCCACTTCTCCTTCCGTGGAGAAGGTAGTACTGGGATAACAAGGGTAAGCTTGGGCCACCGAGACATCGCTGCCCAAATCTAGACTCTCTTTGACCAGATGTGACGAGTAGGCTACGATAGCGGAGCAGAGGGATCCTGAGGTAGTGCACAGGGGAGTGGTGGCATGGTAGTAGGAGCCTAACGATGAGGCATGGTGGTGGTGTGGGTTGTCTCCTAATGGTCGGCTAGGTATCCTCTCTATTTGTCGAGCTCCTCCCCCCTCTCAGTTGGGAGCTCTATAACAGGGCGAAGGTGGCGCATGAAAAGTTTTGGGCTGCCAAGACAACACGCTCCAACGACTCCAACCGAGCTCTCCTTGGTCGGATCTGGTGAAGAGGCTAGTGGACGGCGGCCAGAAAAGATCTGAGCCAGCGTAGTGACGAGTGGAGATGCTAGAAGGCTTTGATGGCGGAGAGTAGTTGCGGAGGACGCCTAACCATTTTCCCAAGGAAAAAGTACACCGAAGGTCCCTCAACTTGTCATCGAGTTATAAAATCGTCCCCCAACCGCAAAACTAGATATCTGACGTCACTTAACTAATCAAAACCGGTCACAATAGGTCGGTGGTTTTGACCCCGGTTTTAGCCTACATGGCGGCTGAGTCGGCGTGGGACCCATGTGGGCCCCATGTGTCAGGATGCCACATCACTCTTTTCTCCTCTTCTCTCCCTTTCTCAGATGGGGCCCACTTATCCGGTGTCTCTTCTACCATCTTCCCTGCGCCAACACAGAGAGGAGAGGGAGAGGTAGGGAAGGAGGGCGCGGCTCCAGCAGCAGCGGCCGCCTAGCGGTGGGAGGACGTCATCGGGGTGAGGAGGTTCGACGGCCAGCCGGACCAGCGACCTGCGCCTCCCGCCGAGCCCGTTCGGGCTGCCCATCCTGGAGGTGAGGCGGCGCCATGCGTCCTCGCCGGATTGGCCGACGGCGCCATGCGTCACTGACGAACAAACCATTTAAGATTAGATTAAAGACATGATGCATGCTACTACAAATTTATCAAGCCAATGCATTGATCGATTATACTGCTACTCATCGCTTGTGCCATCGCGTCTCAGGAATGCAGCAACCAAACTCGCCGGATCATCACTCGTTCGTCCGCAGATGGTCGCCTAGTCGATCGATCGATCATGCACACAAAAAAACACGCGAGAATCGATCGATCAGTGCCTCAGTGGTGAGTGAAACATCGGTCGTGCAATTGAGCCATGGATGCAATGCAATGCACGTACCGTTGTTGTGGTAGCGCAACGGTGGCGCCGGCGATGGTGAGATAGGGGGACGAGGTGGCGGCGGTGGGGATGGAGATGGAGAGATGCGTGCCATTCCACGGCGTCCTCCCGTATCGCTGTGCGGCCACTCGTCCAAGAATCGTGCAGGGGCTTCGTGGTGTGTGGTGGTCCGCCGGTTTGTCCAAGCTTAGGTCGGTGGCGCCGCCGAGGGTGAGGCAATGCTCCTTGGACGACAACCAGCCGTAGCCGCGGACTCTGGGAAGAGCAGCGGTGCTGGTGTGCGCGTACCTGTGGTAGGACGGCGGCGGCGACGTCGAGGCATGGAAGGAGTCAAGGTGGAGCTGGAGAGGAGCTCCACCACCGCCGCCGCTGTTGGGAATAGTCCCACATTGAAAGTTTAGGGGGAGTGGCACCAACTTAAAAGGGGAGGGGTCCCTCCCTCTTGAGCTAGCTTTTGGGGTGTAGAAAGGCTTTCTCCCGGTTGGGCCAACGTCTCCCGGTTTTGGGTCAACATTTGGTATTAGAGCTGGGCCCACAATCTCTCTAAGTGCCGTGCACACTTGTGTGGTGTAAGCCCGAAGCCCAGTGGACGCGGGGTGTGAGGCCCGTATGTGCCTATGTGTTGGGCCGGTCAGTGGACCGCGGGTGTGAGGCCTGTATGTGCTCGTGTGTGGAGCCCGGTCAGGGCTAAGGGGCACCAATGTGTGACGGGGGAGATTGTTGGGAATAGTCCCACATTGAAAGTTTAGGGGGAGTGGCACCAACTTAAAAGGGGAGGGGTCCCTTACCTCTTGAGCTAGCTTTTGGGGTGTAGAAAGGCTTTCTCCTGGTTGGGCCAACGTCTCCCGGTTTTGGGTCAACAGCCGCCTCTGTAGCTGGGCGCGTCGCCGTGCGCCGGCGGCGAGATGGAGACGCGCGGACGGGAGGTAGACGGCGGCGGCGGAGGGCGCCATTTCCATAGGCTTTCTTGAACGGTTCTTGCCGCGGTGCATGTGCTTCTCGCAGTACTTGGACTCGCCGTACGCCTCCCTTGAGCACCGCCATCGACCTCCCCAGCCTCCATCACCGTCCTAGCCAACGGAGCCGAGGCGGAGGTAGAGGAGCGGGCCATGGCGCGCGGCGAGGCGGTGCCGCGGTGGAGTGCCTGGTGCGGCAGCGGCGTGAGCAGGTGGAGGTGGCCCAGGATGGCAGCCCGAACGGGCTCGGCGGGAAGCGCGGGCCGCTGGTCCGGCCGGCCGTCGGACCTCCTCGTCCCGACGACGTCCCACCCACCGCCGGCCGGCGCTGCCGCCGAGCCGCTGGAGCCGCGCCCTCCTTCCCTACCTCTCCCTCTCCTCCTGTGTTGGCGTAGTGAAGGTGGTAGAAGAGACACCGGACAAGTGGCCCCATCTGAGGAAGGAGAGAAGAGGGGAAAGGGAGATGACGTGGTGTTTTGATTAGTTAAGGGATGTCGGATAGTATCTTGTTTTGCGGGTTGGGAAAGATTTTGTAACTCGATGACAAGTGAGGGACCTTGGGTCTACTTTTCTTTTCCCACACATTTGGATGGACTTCCTTCATAACAGTGCAAAAAAAAAAGGCTTATGGGCCGTTCAGTACGTGTAATTGCCCGCAGCAGCTACCATTCCTAACCTTGCACGCATCAGTTGCACTGTTAATTTAATTCTCCAGTGGTTTAGTCACGTTGCCTGAATTATTTTGGCTCGTCAGATCAGAGCTGAAGGACATATATTGGATTCTATTTTGTACTGGGACTAATTAACCATATTATATGTTAATAAATTTTCACCTGAGAATTATCAAGTGTAAATATAGTTAGTCGTAGTAACTTACATATATTGCTTCGTTCATTTCATAATATAAGGCACACGTACTTTTAAAAGTTGTTTTATATATAAGGCGTGATATCATTCATATCATTAATTAGCACCACTTTTCCACTAAATATAACTCCCTCCGTTTCATATTATAAGACTTTTTTAGCATTGCGCAATTAATATAGATGTTAATGAATCTAGACGCGCGCGGCGCGCGCGCGCGCACATATATATATATATATTTATATATTATTATATATATATATATATATATAATATATATATTATATATATAATATATATAATCTATATGTGTGTGTGTGTGTAATGCTAGAAAGTCTTATTATATGAAACGGAAGAAGTATTATTTAAATCCTCCACCATCAAGATCTCTAATTTTATTAGGTGTATGCATTCTATTTGTTAGGGTAATCCAAACTATGAGGTGATAATTATTTCTTGATTTTTGGTTAAGGGTGGTTGTTACCTTATATTTTAGAATAAAAGGAGTATAACTTGCATGTATATAATATAACTTTACAAAATCTTGCAGCAACACATTATTTCCCCGAAGCAGAGGTTACAGGGCTAAATCCCCTCATACACGTGTTTATGATTTTTTCCGTATCCTACTTGCACAAATATTGATGCAAATCTAACGGTTCAAAAAAGTTAGATACATGTTAATATGTTATATTGCATTTATATGTAAGTTATGATATGATTATGCTATGATTACAGAGTGTGTGTGTGTGTATATATATATATATGTATGTATGAGAAAATATGTTGGTAAATCTCAACAGTAACAAAATTGTCCGTAAAACCAGATATGACGCATCCCCCCAGCTTACAAAACCAGTGCAAACTAGGTTCCTTGACGGTTTTGACTCTGGTTTTATTCGATGTGGCAGCAGACTGAGCGTGGGACCTACATGGGCTCCACACGTCAGCCTATTCTACCCCTCCCCTCTCCACCTCTCTTCCTCTCACCTCTCTTCTTCACGGGAGGCCGGCAAGGGAGCAGCCTTGGCAAGTGGCCTCCTTGTTTGCTCCTCTCCACAGACTTGTCAATTTTGGCCCAATTTGGTTGTGTCATTTCTGAGTTCTTGACCCATCTTTCTCTAAGTCTGATTCTCGACATCGTCTGATTAATTGATCATCTATTTTGTGCCGATTCTCCTCCATGTAATGTTTATTCTCTGCAAGAGGTGAGAAATCCTAGTGCTAGCGGAAAATATCTTATTCTAACATGAATATGCATTGCAAGCATAACTAGTTCTCTTTTATTTTAGTAATATTGACGGGCGAAACTGATCGATAACGACCGCGTGTCAACAATCAGATCATGGAATAAGTTCACTTCGTGACCCTCAAAAGTGATCAAAATCTAATCCGTGACCCTAAACCATAAAATCGGATATCTCGACCCCTAAACTCTTAAAACCGGTGCAATTTGACTCCCTTGGCGGTTTTAGAGGGTGGTTTTGCTTATGTGGCGCCTACGTGGCGGTATTGATCTGGTCTCCTTTACACGTGGCGTTGATGTGGCATTTAGGTTGCATTTAGAATTAAAATAATATGTGTGGGACCCATTTTATGATACAGAAGAACCAAGCCAATGATACTGAAGCTGGTGTTTTTATGTCCGGCGTACGTCTCCGATAGTCATCCAGTCAGTCACTGGTCGACACTACAGAAGGGTCGGCGGGCCGGCGGCGCTGCTCGCTGGGGGAGCCGCGTGGCGTTGCTTGAGGTGGGCTGGGCTGGACGTGGGCTCAAGTTTTCATGGACGAAAATGCCCCTCACTAATGACGATTACTCAGTTAATCCACATTTAATCTCAACCACTGATGCGCTTAAACTTCCGTGCTAGTTTTTTTTCTGGAGGAGCATAGAAGCACGCCATCCTCCAAACTGACCACTCGGCCATCACCAGGGACTGCACGAGTAACAATTCCTCACCACATAAACCACATAGCCAAACAAAATCAGCCAAGTTGTGATTTACTCCCTTCTTAAGCCTATCTCAATTCCTCCACAAATTAAATCCTCAGTTTATAGATACGCCCACCCCACTAACTATATTAAATCCTCCACAAATTGTTTGTCTTGATATGTTAATTGGTTAAGATCTTTGTCTTTTAGAAAAGAAGACAATGTCCATGGTATATATGAAACATTGGAAATGTATCTGCCCGATGCAAGGAGTGCATGATATTGTCCAATCATTTGTTTTTTCCAGACCATGAGACATGGCTATAATATAAGCACGACACGATCGAGAGCTAGACAGCTAATCTCCATGCGCACGCTTAATTCCGTCATGTGATCGATGCAATCGTCCACACATATTAATTATTAATTAATTAATTAACTCCTTTTCTTATGTGTCCATGCACACGATCGATATATATGGCCACACGAATGAGGAATTAACAGATGGATTAGTTACGATAATGCGGTGGAGATCATATAGTATATATGTATCAATCGATCCACATCGACCGACAGATTTGTCTCGTTAATTAACTGAAGAATAAATATGACAACTGCCACAAGATTTTGTGTGCTCCTAATATAATTAGCACTTAGCTAGCTAGACTTTACCCGTGGCTCCAGCAAACGATCGCTGATATATATGCTCACATGCATGCAATGCGAGATACTGCCACTTGACCATGAAAAGAGTATAAAATATTAGAAAGACTTTGGAGCTGCACTACCGTACCAGCTGCACACTGGTAGCTAGTTAGGTTAATAATACATACCAAAAAAAAATATAATCTCGATGCTTTGATTAAGGAATCCTGAGCTGAACGATCGAAGAAGGACGCGCACATGATCGTTGTTAATAGTTAATTTAAGTGTGTGCGTGTCAGTTGCATTTGTCTATATATGATGCGTATGATATCGCTGGTTATTTTGTTGATCGACTCTGCCAGAGCTATCGTTGCAAGGAACGTGAATTGAAAAATATACCATCACAAAGGTCGTCAGATAGTATAGTGCACTTCATCGTTTTGTCACGGAATTTTGTTCAGAAGTGCATCGATGACTGAATTTGGGAGATTTTGGAGTCCATTTTGTATTTTAGAACGGCTAGCTATCAGGCTGCAATGTGCCATAGGCCATAAGGTGCCTTACCGGTGTGGGGGCTGCACTAGTACAAAACACCACATATGAACCAGTCTCGTATGAGAGGTTTTCCATGTTTTGACATTATCAAATTAAAACCAATATCAATAGTCATACACGTATTGGTTATGACAAAAAAACCGATACTTACATGTGAGTCATTAGTGTCGGGCGTATAAAAACCGGTATTTATATATGAGACATCAGTGTTGTTTAATTAGTTTAAAAAAAAAGCCACCGATGAATCAAGCTGAGATGACATAAGACACAAGTTGACTTAGAAGTGACCAGTCTATCTTCCACCAAATCCTCTTCTCTTCTCCCACATTCTCATTTCTTCTCAATCCATCCCCATCCTCTTCTCTTCTCTTCTCCACCCGGTAAAGGTGCATCCTCCCCCAACAGCACATAGCAGGTGGCCTCCCACCATCAAGGACGGAGGTTTCCCACGGTAGCGGGCGACCTCCCCACAGTGGCTCAATGGGCTCGGGGGCACACACATCATCCCCTTGGTCACCCGCGCCTTCTAGATCCAGTTGTCATGGGCTTAATAGCAGTTAGATCCGACCACCACGAACTCAGGGGCGGCTAGATCCGGCCAAATGGGGCTCGATGGCAGTCGGCGCATTGGACGGCGATCAGCAGTGATAGCGGTAGATGCACTGGTTGGAGAACTTCATCACGAAGAGTAGTAGCAGTGACGGTGTGTCGTTCTCTTCCTTCGAGATCTGTGTTCTTAGATGCTGACTAGTATATGTTTGATTCTGTGATATTGTTCTTCCATGTTCTTGGAAACCTTTCAATCACAGATGTTGATGATACACGGTAGCAGGACTGGCACTAAGTGTTGTATATGCAGGGGCGGATTCACCGTTGGGGCTTGTTGGGGCTCAAGCCCCAGCTCCATTTTCCGCCCCCAAGTATTCTCCCGGTAAGCTCAAAGCTAGCAGAAGACACCAAGGCAATTAGAGAAGGTATATTTTGGGCCTGCAGCTTTAGAGAAGAAGGCAACTCGCATATAGGTCTGTGGTGTGATTAGTGCTCCATCTGCTAAATGGTTTATTAATTGCTAAATGGTATACCAAGCCTAACCGGTGAAGACAATTAGGCAGATATTATGACCCATTGGAGGGTCTAATACAACTGGACAAACATGATTTTACAGAATGAAACATGGATTTTAAGATCATATTTTTCAGGAAATATGATTTTCAGTGCTGAGTATTAGCACCACCTCTATTTTCATCCTGGATTCGCCACTGTGTATATGCATGCATGTACATAAGTACGGTATATCCTACGTTTTCATCTGATTGATCAGATGTTGTATGCACGCATGCTTACCAGCTCCTAGGTTCTACGGAGTACGTTTGGTATTCTTTATATGTCCCCTGTATATGTTGGTACTGGAGTACATACTACTACTATAGTCTTATACCATAAGTGTACATGAGAGAGAACGATATGGATTCTCTCCGTCTCAAAATATATAGCAATCTAAAACCGAATATGCTTTATGATAATACAATGAATTTGGTAGAAAACTCTCCATTCATAGTATTAGATAAGTTCCATTCGATTTTAGGTTACTGTAGTAGTAGTATAAGATGGGTAAAGTAGCGAAGGAAAAAGAGGCTGTCGCCATCGGACGCGATGGAGAACGTTAGATTGGCTTTGTTCGCCGTCATCTCGTCGTCGCACGCGTCGATCGATCAACCGATCACGCGTGTCTGCCGGTCGATCCCCCGGCAACTGTCCTGGAGCCCTAGCTATAGCTAACGTCGAGTTGCTAGCTAGTAGTAGCTTAATTAAACGGTCAATATATATATAATGCAAGCTAGCTTGAGCACTGCACACATGGCAGCGACTGATCGATTGACTGCAACATCTAACTAGAGTACTCTCTATCCAACATGCATGTCCTCTAGCTGAAAGAGAAGAAAAAGACATGCATGCTCCATTCGCATGTGTACCGGAACATGCATATGCTCTATCTCTATATCTTCTCGTCGGAATTTGAGGATAAATGGAAGCCTTGTCGTCGACCGGCCAATGCCCCGGCAGCCATTAATTGTTTCTCCAAGTTACATTTGCATGCCTTGCAATGACTTGCAGCGGTTTTTAGTCGGCACACACTCACACACACACACGTGTCGACAAACTGAGGAGATAAGCGATGGACCGCGATTGGTTTATTTTCTTTGTTTTATTTGCAGAGAATATCGCGATCTAAAATTAATGAGCACATTTCCAGCCAATTATTAGCTCTTCTATTGTTGACGATATATATTATATTATTAAAGGAATAGAAAAAGAAGCCTCCGCGTTCGCTCTCATAGCCTAGAAATTCTCACATTAATTGGAGAAAAAGAAAAAGCAGAGTCCATATAGAAATACAATTTATAAATAGCTGAAATTCGGAATTAAAAAATAAGAAATATTAGAAAAGTAGACTAGAATTCATATAAAAATACAATTTAGAAATAATTGAAATTCGGAATTAAAAAATAAGGAATATTAGAAGAGGAGACTAGAGTCCATATAGAAATACAATTAGGAAATAACTGAAATTCAGAATTAAAAATAAGGAATATTAGAAGTAGAGTATAGAGTGCATATAGGAATTTAAAACTAACTAAAATTCGGAATAAAAAGGAGCATCCACGTTCGCTCTCATGACCTAGAAATTCTCACATTAATCTTTTCTCACAAATTAGCTTTCATTTATGTAATTAGTTTTGTAAGTAGTTTATATTTAATACTCTAAATTAGTATTTAAATACCGAGACTAAAGTTAAGTCACTAGATCCAAACACCACCTTAGGCTTATTGGGCGTGGCCCGAAGCCCAACCTTGCCCATCATTGTGGCAGTGGTCTAAATTAGTTTACCCTTTTTAAAGGGAAAGATCATAATCCCATTCATTTAGATGGAAATTTATTAGAACATTCTATCTAATTAAAGTTTGTTTGACATTACACAAACTTTCGTGCAAAGTGTAAATAAATGCGACAAGTCGTAGAATCTCATCTTGGGTCGAGTTTACTTCCAAAATTTTTCTTTAAACTTTCAACTTTTCCATCACATCAAAACTTTCCTACACACATAAACTTTAAACTTTTTCGTCACATCGTTCCAATTTCAACCAAACTTCTAATTTCGGTGTAACAACTTGTACTATGTGTAAACGAAAACCAAAAAAATATGTTGACTTGCAAGCGAGGAGGACAGATACGTAGAGATGACATTTTAAACGAAACCTCCCAAGCTTAGGCTGTGTTTAGTTCATGTGCCAAACTTTTAAGTATAGGGATACACATTTGAAGTATTAAATATAGACTAATAATAAAACAAATTACAGATTCCGCCAATAAACTGTGAGACGAATTTATTAAGCCTAATTAATCCGCATTAGCAAATATTTACTGTAGCATCACATTGTCAAATCATGGCGTAATTAAGCTCAAAAGATTTGTCTCGCAATTTACATGCAAACTGTGTAATTGGTTTTTTTTCGTCTACATTCAATGCTCCATGTATGTGTCCAAATATTTGATGTGACAGAAAAGTTGAAAGTTTGATGAAAAAATTTTGAATCTAAACACAACCTTATTTCTTCTGTATTCCGGCTACTTCCATCTCATTTCAAAATATTTTATCGACAACAACTAGGGTCTCATAGTTTTAATTCCCTTATGCCTTCCATCTCATTTCAAAACATTTTATCGACAACAACTAGGGTCTCATAAGTTTTCCTTATGCTTATGCTTATAAACCAAAATTTAAATTTTAGAACTCAATTTTAAATTTATTTTTTTAATTTTTCTATCATATTTTCTTTTACAACATTTACTTTTGAGTTCTTAAGGACATGTATATAAAAAATTTACTCACAAATATTTTTTTATTTGTTAATAAGTAATTCGGATAAGTGAATAAGCGAAACAATGAAGCTGTGTAAGTGTTGGAAGGGACAGACCAGACCAAAGTCTCAAAACAATATGAATTAACTTACCCATGCGACTTATGGATTGGAATAATTGGGCAAGGTAATTGAAACAAATAGTCTGAGAACACTGCTAATTTACTTGTGTGGCTTGTTTGGCCCTAGTTCACATGGAACAACAAAGAGCATTATTGCTCGGCCTGATAAGTCAAAGTAAAAGCTAAATTTTAAATTTTTTAACTTGATTTTGAAATTGATTTTAAGATATTTTCAACACAATTTTCTTTTAGCGTTGACTTTTAAGTCTCTATAAACAAATATATAAAATTTGTAAGTATAAATTAATTTTTATTTCCTAATAAACCATTTTGACTTATTAGTGAATATGAGCAACCGATAAGGCTATGCAAATTAATAGTATCTCATAAGATTCCAGTAACTTACATAATATTGCTATGTTTGGATAATGTGATAAGAAAAGTAGGATTGGGATAGGAAAATGAGTGAAGGGTTAGTATTAAATCAAAGAGAGAGAATAAATGGTTAGGATTTAATGATGTATTTTAAACTAAACATTTAACCGGTAGGAGTTATCTTATCAAGAATGTGGAAGTGATGTAAAATGTCATATCTCATGAGTTTGAACATTGGATGGCACAAGGTCAGGTGTGTGTTCAACCTAATCCCGGAAGAAATTCCTTCTTTTTTATAATGGAATAGTACAGTATACATCTTAGGCCTGTGTCATCATATCGGCACACAGCCCACTTACTCCGAAGTAATCAATACAATTTCTTTAAATCACAAGAAAAAAGGAATAAAGAAAATATATGTTGGATTGATTTTTATTGTAAAAAAGGAGAAATTAATTAATACTATCAAAAGAACTAAATTCTATTCTGCGCTCATGAAAAAGAGCGAAATGGATCAACAGACACTTAGCAGAAAACTATCGCTAAATTTACCTGATGGGTAAAAGTTTCAGAGCACCTTTTAACGTTCAAATAAGAAAGGCCAGCGATAATTCCGTGTGAACCTCACCAAATTCCCAGTGAAAATACTATATATAGAAAATATTTGAATTCAAATTCAAATTTGAATCGGGTATATAAACTTTAGGTGTATAAACTTTAGATGTATAGAAATACTATATATGAAAAATATTTGAATTCAAATTCAAATTTGAATCGGATATTTGAATTCAAATTTAAATTTGAAACGGGTATATAAACTTTAGGTGTATAAACTTTAGATGTATAGAAATACTATATATGAAAAATATTTGAATTCAAATTCAAATTTGAATCGGATATTTGAATTCAAATTTAAATTTGAAACGGGTATATAAACTTTAGGTGTATAAACTTTAGATGTATAGAAATACTATATATATATAAATATTTGAATTCAAATTCAAATTTGAATCGGATATATAAACTTTTGACTTATAAATTTTTGGTCTCTAAACTTTAGATGTGTAAACTTTAGGTGTATAAATTTACTAAAATAGGAAAGTAATGCGGTGCCAAAAAAGGAAACAAGGTGGAGAGGTGGAGGGAGGGAGGGGGGTGCGCAAAACTGATTGCCCTGGGCGAGCGAGGGCGATCTCGCTCAGTAGCATTCCCGCTACCAAACGGTTAAAAATGAACATTCCAATAAAATTAAATGCAAAGAAAAAATCCACTCTGTTTCAAAATGAGTTCATTTTTCACGCATTCCATATATATCAATAAAATGTAAAAATAAATAACTTCAATTTATCAAATCCCAATATAACTATTTCATACTTTATCTTCTCTCAACATATTTATTTCCTGCTTTCAGAAACTCTGATACAATGATTAATTAAAAATAAACTAGCTTCTTTTATGATAAACGAGTGGAGTTAAAAATAAACTTATTTTTAGAATGGAGAGAGGAAGTATATTGATATACCAAAGAACCACTATATATGGTTTGTAGTGTCAGATCCAGGAATCCTAATCAATTGAGGCGGACAAAGCACAAACAGGCGATCGAAACATAAAAGGCGTCCACTAATTAATCAATGCAAATCCAACTTATGACCACCACCACAGCAAAGGGGTCCAGGAAAATACAGCTAGCACACTAGCAGGCAGCAATCCATACATCCATCAGTGTGAGGTAGTATAACCCACCTAACAACATCCATGCCTCCAGATCTGCTTACACTGGTCCCTGGAGTACAACTAGCTACCCCCAAAACACACAAATTGCTATCCATTTATCGCTGTGTCTTTTGCTTGGTCCCCTCTTTGCAGCTTCTTGAGAAGGAACCAGCAGGAATGCTCTGATCTAGTAGCTGCCTTCATCACTTCCCAGTTTATCCTGCATCCCCTTCAAGTTTGGTACTACAACCCTTGCCACTGCTACTGTACTACTACCCTCTCTGTTCCAAAACAAAACATAGTATCTTTTGACTATGTTTACTTCTATATTACGAGAAATTCCAATATGTTATATAGTACCCAGTGCGCAAGATGCTGACCCGTTTAGAGCGTATTTTATATGTAGAAAAAACAAAGTATTCGAATTTCTAAAGATTAATTTGTATTAGTGCCATTCGGTATATTCAGAGCGTGTTCTGCTTGTAGAAGAAAAACAAAGTATTAGAATTTCTAAACATTAATTTCTGTAAGTATCATTTGGGTTGTAGAAACAAACTATAGAAAAACCAAAGGAAATTCTCCTTTTCTACGAGTTGTAGAGAGAAAACATGGGAATTTTACATCCGCTCAATTATATGGATTGATACGTGCATCCATTCCTATTCCTTTACTTTTAATATTTGTATGGGCTGAAAATCCTTTAAACCGAACAAATGGTGTGTTAACTACTTCCCGAGAATTGTTTCATATATTATGTTGACTGAAAATTGTGTGCAAAGAGAAAAAAAAAAAGGAAAAGGTGGTTGTCAACAGCAAGGTCACATACTCACATGTTGAGATATGTTTGATCTGATCTGATGTCAGTGTTGATACACTTTGCAGAGTTCCAGGAGTTAGGGTCATGCAGCAGTGTCAGAGCATGATGCATGTGTGGATGAATGTGAAAAGAGGAGTAAACTGTAGTAGCTCTTTGGTCCACCTAGGCTACAAGAGGAATCTCATGGACCTCATCTGATAAACCAGCTGAGAGATAGGATTGTTTGGCAGCCATTTACAAATCGAGTCAAGGACCCAGCTGTATAATTAGGCTTAGCTACATTACACATGGCGCCTCAAATTGAGGTGGCAAACGCGGTGGAATTTATAGGCTTAACACAATGAGTGAGTAGTACGGGGATCTACAGTAAACAGATGACTGAACAGTGGTTCCATACAGAGAGAGAGAGAGAGAGATTAATTGCAGAATGAATTAACCTCGTGGCCTACACTGATCAAATTGCTCTTGCAACAGATGACCGAACAGCAAACAGCACGTTGATCAAGTTGTCCTTTTGCAAAAACCAGATGCCTAACAGTCTAACACAGCTCACCCATCAAATTGCTCAAGTACAGCGCTTACAACTCATCCGAAAAATAGTGCCAACCTTCCATTTGCATGCTCCTGCATCCGCAAACATGCGAGGGCCCAGGCACACACATCCTATCATCATCGTTCAAGCAAATCTATCCCCTTTTTTTTCTTTTCCACCATCATCCTAATCAAACCGACTACCTGTAACACCTTCAAGAACCCACATGTCAGTGACACATTGAGCGGCGAAACCCGGAGTAACAAATCTTCGGGTGGTTGACTGTGGGGGCACGCAGAGCATCCACAGCGTTTGGTGGTGATCAGCTGAGGCCGTTGAAGTCTGAACATTGAGCATGGCCCGGCCGTTCTGACCGCAGCTAAAACAAACAGTTCATGGTGGTGGTGTAGTGGATTGCTGCCAACGTGATCCACGTCCAGAAGCAAGCTTAGATTATACATCTCATATGTAGAACCGGCACATGCTCTCTGCCACGCGCGCTGCTCTGGAACCAGGGATATGTAGCTGAATCTTCCTTCGTCTCCAATCTTCCCCTTTTCTTCTTCTTCACAGGAAGATTGAATGGCTTAACCACCAGATTGACCAACCGCTCTAGCATTGTTCTGCACATGAGAATGCTTAGATTAGAACCAATCTATATTTATTCGGGTTCCAGACTTACATGTTAGTGATACTTCGCACTGTTTACGGAAAAAAACGCCATTTTGGACGTGAACACAAATTTTCAGAATGTAACTTCGACAACTACTAATCTCGGTCATATGAACCAATTTATGAAACCCAACATCAATGTTAAGGAATGAGGTTTAATCATTCTCACCTGTATATATAACCGGGGTCGGGATGTGGGGCCCGGGGACAGGTCTGCATTCCTTCCTTCCTTAACACTGGCAGTGGCAGGCTCTGATCGATCTAGGCTGAATCTGATCTGACGGGCGATGACGACGACGACGACGACGCAAAAGCCTGACAGGCATCACATGCCCATGCCCACAATGATCAGCCCACATGTGCATTGCACAGTATTGTATTTGCTCATTTGCTGTGGCCTCCGTAGGACCAGCCATACCAGTCGTCGTTGCTGCTGCAATGCATTTGCAATGCCATTGCACACATATCTTCTCGTTCTTAAATCAAGCTGCTGCCTCTCCCTCCTCCTCCTCTTGACAAGCACCATTCCTCTCAACTGAACCTGTCAAACAGAGAGAGAGAAGTAGATGATAGCGTGAGAGAATAGAACAGAAGAAAGAAGATAAAGAAAAAAAGGAAAGGAAAGCTCTGTGTAAAGCCTGCATCTACGTGCTCTCTTTGGTTGGGGTGTTCTTGCTGCTAGAACTAGCTTAGCCTGGTTCTGCCATGGAGTGAAGAGGCCTCTCGTTCGTTCATCTCCGATTCTTGGGGGTTGTCTTCAGCTGTTCAGCAAGAGCCGAGAGCTTAGCAAAGGAAATGCCGTCCCGGATGATGCAGGCGTTCGCGCAGGAGGCTTCCGACTTCGACCGGCAGATGGGCTGCATGGCCGGCATGTTCCAGATCTTCGACCGCCGCCGCCTCCTCACCGCGCGTCAACGCGGCGGAGCCCGAGGCACGGCGCCACCAGGTAGTGGTACCATACCAATTCTTCTTCTCTGTACTCTTCTGCGGCGTGTGCTCTTCCTGTAGCTCTTCTTCTTCTTCTTTTTTCTCTCTCTCTCTCTTTTGCTGCCAAAGTTTATCACAAAGACAAAACTGAATACTAACTGTCCTGTGGAGATATGAACAGTGTTACTGGCAGTAGATGCTAAACTAGAACAGGATTAAAAAAATGTTTCGTTTAGAGAGTACTGCTACTGCCAAGTAAAGAACAGGGAAATTTTATAGGGAGGTACATGGTCATGGACAAGAAACTGACACAAGTTCAGAAGCTGCAGGAATGTAGTTGTAGCACATATGAGTTGTAGTAATGGGCAATTGCACAGTGAATAATCAGTCAAGTAAAAATGAAATGGTAGTAAAGTGAAGTGCTTTTTCTATTCAGATATTTGGTATTCTTTGGCTGAAACAAAATAGTGGTATTCTTCGGCTGAAACAAATCAATAGATTTCAGTGATATGTTCTTGATCAAATCCAACTTTTAAAATTCAGATATCTTTATGATATTGATCTTTTCCTTCCCTCGATCAAATTAGATATTTATAATTTAACTGCGGTAACTCTCTTTTGGTTTATACCCAACTACAGTTCATATTAATAACTGTTTCCTGAATACTTTCTTTAGGCCATGTTTTGCCAAACAGCAACAGCAATGTCTCGATTCAAAACCCAGTTGCTTCAAACATCACTCTGGTAATTTTCCTACTGTACTGTGCATGACAAATATATATCCCAAGTATGCAGTTCATCTGCCTCAAACAGACTGGTTTTTGACTCAAAACATAATACTTACTTGTGTAGGACAAAACCTTCAGCAAAAGTATGACCGAGAACAGTAGCCTCTCCATGGAATCATCGCGGGCATCTTCTTCTTCCTCATCGTGCTCTTCGTTCTCATCCACAGACATCAACAGACCAATACAACAAGAGCTCTCCTACATCAACAAAGAGCGCTTTGCTGGGAAGCCACCGAGAAGCTCACAGACGAAGAGTGTGAAATGTTCCAAGACAGAGGCCAAAACCAAAGACCCACACACTGGCTTTAGAGACATTGTCAAGGAGTCCATCAACCGGGAAACCCATGGTATGACCATCAAGACGTCGACGAAGGAGTCCAGAAAAGGATTGCACAAAGACTCACCGAGGCCGTTGCTGATCTCCAAATCAACCGATGGAACCTACGTGATTGGGATCGACAGGAGCACCGGAGTTCCTGGATATGTTCATGAATCCAGCAGGCCACCACGCTTCTCGTGCGACGATCGGCAACTCCTGAGGTCGGTCGAAGCGCAAGACAGCAAGAAGCCTTCAGCAAAGCTCAAGGAGCTTCCCAGGCTGTCCTTGGACAGCAGAAAAGAGTCCATGAATCCACGTTCACGTCTGAAGAACTCTGGCTACATAAGAACTGATGACAACCTCCTGGATGTTCTGAAGCACCAAGAATCGCCAAGCCATCAGCGAGCCAGCAGCGTCGTTGCCAAGCTCATGGGGTTGGAAGGAACTACTCCTGACATCCATGAGACGGCAAGGTCACCTAGACCTGTCCATGGCACGCAAATTGATCGGCCGTCACACTATCAAAGGATCAAGAGCCAAGATCATAGTGTCCCGGTGCAGAAGAATCACTCTCCAGTACTGAAAACCAATCCTTCTCCAAGAATTCTCCCTGAAGCAGCCCCATGGAGGCAGAATGAGAGAGCTGTAACAGGACATGCAGCTGAAGTGAAGCCAAGAACTGCATCCATCTATGCTGACATACAGAGAAGACTCAGGGGTCTAGAGTTGTCGGAATGCAACAAGGAACTGAGGGCTCTCAGGATACTGAGCACACTGCACAAAAAGGATAGCCCAAGCCAGAGCGACAACAATCCTGAATTAACAGCCACTCAAAAGAAGGCCTCTGAACAAATCGTTGATTCTGAAAATTTCCAGTCTCCAATTGTGATCATGAAACCAGCAAGATGCATCACAAAACCTGATGCTTCAGATACTTTGGTTGCTCCCCTTTCAAGGCCAAAAGGCATAAGAAGACTACGGCATGAAGAGACATCTTTCACCAGGAAGAATGAAAACAGTGATAGCAAGAAAAATCATTCTCCGAATGAAAGTGCTCATTCCAGTGGCGAGGAACCTGTAAATTCTGCAAGATCACCAAGGCTTTCCAGCTCATTGAGCCCCAGGCTGGCACAGAAGAAGGCGGACTCTGAAAGGAGGTCTCGTCCACCGGTTTTGCCAACGTCGCCAGGCAAGAAAACTAAAGAAACAGTGTCCCCAAGAGGCAGGCTAAGATCAAGGCACTCGCAAACAAAGAGCAACTCTGACGATGATAATGTGTTACACATCCCTGAAACTAAAATCAATTTGGCAAAGCAGATCGATGTGGGTGTCATTGATCATCCGAATCCTCTGAATGCCAACTCATCATATATCCATCAAAGCAAAATAGCTTCAACACCCAATCGTGAGGTACAGAAAATTAACTGTAGTACCACCTCTAAAGACCTTACTGTTATGAAAACATTATCTAGCACTAACAACTGATTGACAAAACACTTTTTTTCCCAGGAAATGCCTACAATTCTACCTGCAGACAAGAAGAAGATCCATCCACAGGAGAACATCCCAAGTCCTGTGTCAGTTCTTGATGCAACATTTTATCATGAGGGGTCGTCGCCTTCTCTGAAGAGAATCTCAGATTCCTTCAAAGGTGAGGACTTGGTCTGGCAAGCTATTCTTCTGCAAACTTTTTACTACTGGAGTTTTTGTACTTTTTGTAACTTTGTTTCCATCCACTAAGGAAGCTCAAACTGGTTAGGCATAGGACAAGCATACTTAGCTGTTAGCACATCCACCAATCATAGTGACAGGCAACCAGTAGCCAATGCACCAAGCATAGCTTGTGGTCCTTTCAGATCGGAAGGATCACAGTAAATTGACAGTTGCAGATACACATGCGAGTGTTTGCTTGTGCCAAACTGTTAGAGAATACAATTCCTTAGCTGCCTGCTGTTGTTCATGTCTGCAGTCTGCACCTAACATCTACAAGGAACCCCACATGTTGCACTTGCCACGAAGGAACATGATAGTATGTTGGTTAATGTGCAGACATACTTATGTAGATGAGCCCACCAATTACTTTGATTTTTATAGATGAGACAGAATGTCAGATAGACAAGAATTATCAACTTATCTTTTCTTCTTTTTCACTTGTTCAGACGGCGAGACGCATACTTCAGATGAGAGTTGGAACCCAACAAGCCTTCCTGATACACCACCTTCAAAGACAAGCAACGACGGCAACCAGATAAAGGAAGAAAACATGAAAGCCCTCATCCAAAAGCTCGAGCTCCTGCAAATGTTGAGTGAGGAAGCTCTGAAAACCGATGACACTTTTTCATCAGTTGCTGCCAATAAAGATCACCAGTACCTCTACGAGATACTTTCAGCATCAGGGATCCTACACAACAAACTAAATTTTCAAATGATGCCTCATCAGCTGCGACCATCAAGCTACCCGATTAATCCAGAGCTTTTCCTCATCCTTGAACAAGCAAAACCAGACGAAGAAAAGCTGCACCGTAGGCTCATATTTGATCTTGCAAATGAGCTCCTCGCCCAGCAAATGGATGCCAACCACACTGTGAATTCATCAGTGCAGTTCTTTCAGTCAAAGAAGTTAAGTGGGTGGCAACTTTTCAAGGACTTGTGTGCAGAGATTGACATGATCCAGTCTCGGTCCTCAATGATAAGGTGCTCTGAAGAGGAAGATAGCAGGCTAGCAGAGGATGCAATGCAAGGCATGAAAGAGTGGAAGAGCTCCGACAGTGAACGGCAAGGAATTGTTTTGGCCATTGAAAAATCCATCTTTAAGGATCTTATTGATGAGATAATTAGTGGAGAAGACAAAGGGAAGGTGCACCTGACGCAATGGAAGCTAAGGAGGCAGCTGTCTTTCATTAGCATATAGGCCAAATTTCTGCTTCTTAGGAAGCTTAGCTAATGGTATATGTAACCGTTTTAAACTGGCTATACAATCCATGAGTTAACTGACATATATATATCTACATGAGCAAGCAAACAGTAACACTGAGATCTTGCCAACCAAAAAAAAAAGGTCCAAAGATTCCCTCGAAGATGTTCCCCGGTCAGACAAAGATCCATTTCTATTTTCTTCATACATTTTATTATATTTTTTCAGGATGACCACCAGATGCTATCTGTTATAAGTCTCCAACCAGATCAACAGTGTTTCAGACAACATAATAACAGGAACCACCTGTCAGACACATCTTGCACTACTACAGATAACATGTGATGTCTTTGTCTAGTTGGGATTTGGTAACATTAGAATGTTTAGCAGTGACCAAATTTTGCCCTAACCCTCGATTTACAATTTCAGTACCAAGGCGCAAATAATGTGAATCGTAATCCTACAAAATTCTCATCTTATACCAAACTAAGTCTAAAATCCCTTTAGTGCAACCACTATTCGTTCCAACAAAGGAACGCAAGGAACTGAAACATTGAGCAATATTTGGTTAACAAACAAATGCTCATGTGCCATCAGTGGCACTGCAGCTCTGCAACTTACCTGATTAACTTGGCATATTAGAAGAGCTCTCAAACTTCCAAGCTGAGATATTTTTAGTCATCGGACATTCAGGCCCATTCATCTTGCACAAGTGATCCTCCTAAGTCTGAATCCCTGCAGGCTTAAAAAAACATCAAAATCCGCTACGAATTCCTAAAGTTCTCTCCCCTCCAAAAAAAAAACTGTCACCGAGTTGCAAAGCAAGAAAACCTGAACCCAGTTGGATTTATTGGCAGTTTTTCCACCTTAATCCATGGAACGTTTGCATTCATCTCAATACGCATTTCGCCAGAGCATTTCAGTAGCGCACCAACTGAAACTGAAGCCAAAGAGAGAAAGAAAAGCGTGGTAGGATTCAAGCGAGCAAGACCTGTATATGGACGAACAGGGCAACTGAAACTCATCGGAGGTCGGCGGCTTCTGGCTGGGCTCCAGGCCCCCGGCGAAGCTGACGACGGCGAGGTCGTCCATGGTAGGCCGCACCCGTGTTGGGAGTAGTAAAATAACTCCGCCGAAGAATCCTCCGAAGGATGGCGATGCGAATACTGAGCTGGGTTCTCGGCCTGTCGACCATTCCTATGCCAGTTTCGTCTGGCCCACATCAAGCCATCCTGCTCCAGCTAAAGTAAAATCGACGAATCAAATAAAGGAATAAGTTCATCTTAGGTCCCTTAGAGCCAGTATAATAGAAGGCTATAAGCCAGCTAAATGCTGAGGTGGAGGAGAGAGAGAAGAAGCGGGCTGTAAACTTACAGCCGGCTTGGGCACAAGAACCAAATAACTCTATGAGAGAGACAAGTGGGCTATGTATTAATTATAAAAAGCTAACTATTATATGGGTAGGCTGAGAGAAGGCTACAGAGAACCTTATAGCCAACAGGTCGGCTGTATTATAAGCCTTGCTTTAACTTGTCAACGAATCTGATTTTCGTCAAATTGGAAAACCATATACAACTAGTCCCACAATTGTCAAAGCCGTTGCAATATAGGTCCCGTGGCGGTTTGGGACGGCGGTTTTAGCTGACGTGGCGCCTACGTGGCTAATTTGACTCAGTCTTCATATGATGTGGCACTGACATGGCGCTTACATGGCAATTTGATTTGGAAAATAATAAAAATTATGGGCCCACACATGTCAGTTACACCAAAAAAATAATTTTTAAATGGGCCTCACATGTCATTCTCACCCCCTCCTCTTCTTTCTCCTCTCTTCCCAACTCCCCTTTCTTCATCTCTCTCTTCCTCTCCTCTCTCTAGGCGCAAGTGAGGAGGGGTGGTGCGCGGCGGACGGCTCACAAGGAGGGGCGGTGCGTGGCGTCCGGGCGGGGAGGGAGGAGGACAACGAGCGGGGGTAGAGTGGAGAGGGAGGAGGCAGTGCCAATCGAGATCTTGAGCTCAAGCTCATGGGGGAGGCTCACTGGAAGGAGATCAAATGATGTCGATCGAGCTCAGTGATGGCGACGCCACCACCCATGTCACTCGAGAGATAGGATGGAGAGGAGACGAGATGGAGCCGGTCGAGCACAGTGACCACACCGTCGCTGCTCAAAAGGAGATGAGGTTGCTGCCGCCATGGCTTAAAACGAGACGAGCTGGTTGCCGTGCATGAGCGCCAACAAGAGGTCGACGATGTTGAGCGAGCACGACAAGTTAGAGACGGGCAGTAGATCCAGCTCGAGCGGGGCGGCGGCATGGTCGGCTCCTCAGCCTCATAGGCCATCGCGCAACCCTCGTCTCCTGCCAGCCATTGCGCGTCACTCCTTCCTTTCCCATCTCCCACCGTGCGCCGCTCCCTCTCCCGCCGGCGCCGCGCGCCGCCCCTCCTCACTCGCGCCAGGAGAGAGGATAGAGGAGAGGGGAGAGAGATGAAGGGGAGTTGCGGGGAGAGGAGGAAGAAGATGATGGGTGAGAATGACATGTGGGGCCCACGTGGGCCCCACCATTTTTAAATTATTTTTTTTTGGTGTAACTGACATGTGGGCCCATAATTTTATTATTTTTCAAATTAAAATTGCCCGTAAGCACCGCATCACTGCCACATCAGATGAAGATAGAGTCAAATTAGCTATGTAAGCACCACGTCAGCTAAAACCGCCGTCCAAACCGCTATAGGACCTATATTGCACCGGTTTTGATAGTTGAGGGACCCGTTGTATCTGTTTTTTCGATGGAAGGATAAAAATCGGATTCGTTAACAAGTTAAGGGACCTTAGATGAACTTATTCCTCAAATAAAAACCAATGGAAATAAAGCGTGAGGAGTGAGAAGATGAGTTATTTCCCTTAGAAAAGGCCAAATGGGCTTGATGGGAAATAATCATTGGCTTTCATGAAGTCTTATTTTTGAGAGACAATTGATAGAAATCCCAAGCTGCTCATAAATTCAACCTTCTTAAAAGTTTCTGTTACCTAGGTCAAGTTATTTACTTGTGTAAATGATGTATTATCAGCATCACAAACAGACCACAAAAATCTATTTCTCCAATTCTTTTTAAGAAAAACCTCTAATAGAATTTAAGGGATAAAAGTATTCTCCCCGGCAACCTAATTTAACTTTTAAAAGAGGTGGACATAAAAGAAACTTCCAAATAAACATTCTCTTTTCGCACTCCAGTGTATGACCCCTTCTTCTCCTGACGTGCACGACCTTAACGGTTGGGAGCTGAAATCTCGCTCTTCACAAGTAGGGATAAATATTTTCGGAAGTTTGTTTAGGGCTAATGTTGAAGACTATTTTTTTTTCTTAAACAAAAACTTAAAAATTTAATGATTTGGAGTAGTATAGCTGATCTCACGAGCATATTTCCTAAACTTAGGGGCTTGTTTGGATGCCCACCTCACTTTGCCACAATTTTGTGTTAAAGGTGTGGCAAACTGTAAATTGTGGCTCCAAAATTGATGACCACACTTGTGGCAAACTTTGATTAAGAAAAAGATCTATAACTAGTGGGATCAAAAGAGAAGAAAGTGTGGCATGCTAAAATTGTAGAAACAAACCAAATCTAGCTATATTTGATCAAACTAACCTACCTCAAGTGTAGCAACATGTGGCACCAACCAAACAGGCCTTAAATCCCAGTCGGACGTACGTGAAAATCAACCGCCCGCCCCACCTCACGGCACGATCGAGGAGATCAACCACCGGATCGGTGGCCCCACTGTCTTAGCTAAACCACAGCCCCACGCATTAGTGGGTGAGAGATGATTACCGCCTTTGGGTAAAGGAAAGCCAGTCATAGTATTAAACCCTGAGTGCCATATTAGCTCATTCACAGTGCGTCCTACTCATTCGAGGAGCTTCGGAGTGCCATGTAGGTTTAGGTTACAGTTCTAAAATCTTGATTCTTCATATCTTTCACAATGCAACTAGATGGCATTCAGCCCCAACATGCCAACTAGGAGATCCTTTCCACGTCTGTATCTGTCATGCCCCAAGTATGCTCCTCGTGCAAAGCAAGTGAGAATGGGCCAGACGAGCCCCCAGTCAAAGCCACTCGCATTGTAAGAATAGTTTCTTATATGTTCTTCAGCTTACGTGGCACATAGCTTTTTCATGAGTCTCCTCATACATGGTAGCAACACTGCTCTTTCCATGCAAAGTGGCTTTAGAAGTGGCTTCAATTTTATAGTTTAGCCCCTATTATTTTTTTAGTTCTCATTTTATTTTTCAATTTATGTGGAGGTCCAAAATTTACACCGAACACCCTAAAATCTAGAAAAAAAATTATAATACCCCCCTCTCCTTTCTCCCTTATCCTTTCCCTACTTCGGCCTCCTCCTTCGGCTACCCTGCCGCATCCTTCTCTCCTTACCACCCACTATCGGCACCCCTCTCCCTCCCCCCAACCGTTTGTCACGCCCAGAAATTCCCAAATAGAATTCCAAGCAGAATGTGCATTAAAATCCCCGTCCAGGACCGGCCGGGGTACACAAACGACAATGTTGACATACAGATCCACGTCTTACAAACATTAAAAAGTACCCGTGTTGGGAGTAGTAAAATAACTCCGCCGAAGAATCCTCCGAAGGATGGCGATGCGAATACTGAGCTGGGTTCTCGGCCTGTCGACCATTCCTATGCCAGTTTCGTCTGGCCCACATCAAGCCATCCTGCTCCAGCTAAAGTAAAATCGACGAATCAAATAAAGGAATAAGTTCATCTTAGGTCCCTTAGAGCCAGTATAATAGAAGGCTATAAGCCAGCTAAATGCTGAGGTGGAGGAGAGAGAGAAGAAGCGGGCTGTAAACTTACAGCCGGCTTGGGCACAAGAACCAAATAACTCTATGAGAGAGACAAGTGGGCTATGTATTAATTATAAAAAGCTAACTATTATATGGGTAGGCTGAGAGAAGGCTACAGAGAACCTTATAGCCAACAGGTCGGCTGTATTATAAGCCTTGCTCTAACTTGTCAACGAATCTGATTTTCGTCAAATTGGAAAACCATATACAACTAGTCCCACAATTGTCAAAGCCGTTGCAATATAGGTCCCGTGGCGGTTTGGGACGGCGGTTTTAGCTGACGTGGCGCCTACGTGGCTAATTTGACTCAGTCTTCATATGATGTGGCACTGACATGGCGCTTACATGGCAATTTGATTTGGAAAATAATAAAAATTATGGGCCCACACATGTCAGTTACACCAAAAAAATAATTTTTAAATGGGCCTCACATGTCATTCTCACCCCCTCCTCTTCTTTCTCCTCTCTTCCCAACTCCCCTTTCTTCATCTCTCTCTTCCTCTCCTCTCTCTAGGCGCAAGTGAGGAGGGGTGGTGCGCGGCGGACGGCTCACAAGGAGGGGCGGTGCGTGGCGTCCGGGCGGGGAGGGAGGAGGACAACGAGCGGGGGTAGAGTGGAGAGGGAGGAGGCAGTGCCAATCGAGATCTTGAGCTCAAGCTCATGGGGGAGGCTCACTGGAAGGAGATCAAATGATGTCGATCGAGCTCAGTGATGGCGACGCCACCACCCATGTCACTCGAGAGATAGGATGGAGAGGAGACGAGATGGAGCCGGTCGAGCACAGTGACCACACCGTCGCTGCTCAAAAGGAGATGAGGTTGCTGCCGCCATGGCTTAAAACGAGACGAGCTGGTTGCCGTGCATGAGCGCCAACAAGAGGTCGACGATGTTGAGCGAGCACGACAAGTTAGAGACGGGCAGTAGATCCAGCTCGAGCGGGGCGGCGGCATGGTCGGCTCCTCAGCCTCATAGGCCATCGCGCAACCCTCGTCTCCTGCCAGCCATTGCGCGTCACTCCTTCCTTTCCCATCTCCCATCGGCCGTCGTGTGCCGCCCCTCCTCACTTGCACCTGGAGAGAGGAGAGGGAGAGAGAGATGAAGAAAGGGGAGTTGGGAAGAGAGGAGAAAGAAGAGGAGGGGGTGAGAATGACATGTGAGGCCCATTTAAAAATTATTTTTTTGGTGTAACTGACATGTGTGGGCCCATAATTTTTATTATTTTCCAAATCAAATTGCCATGTAAGCGCCATGTCAGTGCCACATCATATGAAGACTGAGTCAAATTAGCCACGTAGGCGCCACGTCAGCTAAAACCGCCGTCCCAAACCGCCACGGGACCTATATTGCAACGGCTTTGACAATTGTGGGACTAGTTGTATATGGTTTTTCAGTTTGACGAAAATCAGATTCGTTGACAAGTTAAAGCAAGGCTTATAATACAGCCGACCTGTTGGCTATAAGGTTCTCTGTAGCCTTCTCTCAGCCTACCCATATAATAGTTAGCTTTTTATAATTAATACATAGCCCACTTGTCTCTCTCATAGAGTTATTTGGTTCTTGTGCCCAAGCCGGCTGTAAGTTTACAGCCCGCTTCTTCTCTCTCTCCTCCACCTCAGCATTTAGCTGGCTTATAGCCTTCTATTATACTGGCTCTAAGGGACCTAAGATGAACTTATTCCTTTATTTGATTCGTCGATTTTACTTTAGCTGGAGCAGGATGGCTTGATGTGGGCCAGACGAAACTGGCATAGGAATGGTCGACAGGCCGAGAACCCAGCTCAGTATTCGCATCGCCATCCTTCGGAGGATTCTTCGGCGGAGTTATTTTACTACTCCCAACACGGGTGCGGCCTACCATGGACGACCTCGCCGTCGTCAGCTTCGCCGGGGGCCTGGAGCCCAGCCAGAAGCCGCCGACCTCCGATGAGTTTCAGTTGCCCTGTTCGTCCATATACAGGTCTTGCTCGCTTGAATCCTACCACGCTTTTCTTTCTCTCTTTGGCTTCAGTTTCAGTTGGTGCGCTACTGAAATGCTCTGGCGAAATGCGTATTGAGATGAATGCAAACGTTCCATGGATTAAGGTGGAAAAACTGCCAATAAATCCAACTGGGTTCAGGTTTTCTTGCTTTGCAACTCGGTGACAGTTTTTTTTTTGGAGGGGAGAGAACTTTAGGAATTCGTAGCGGATTTTGATGTTTTTTTAGGCCTGCAGGGATTCAGACTTAGGAGGATCACTTGTGCAAGATGAATGGGCCTGAATGTCCGATGACTAAAAATATCTCAGCTTGGAAGTTTGAGAGCTCTTCTAATATGCCAAGTTAATCAGGTAAGTTGCAGAGCTGCAGTGCCACTGATGGCACATGAGCATTTGTTTGTTAACCAAATATTGCTCAATGTTTCAGTTCCTTGCGTTCCTTTGTTGGAACGAATAGTGGTTGCACTAAAGGGATTTTAGACTTAGTTTGGTATAAGATGAGAATTTTGTAGGATTACGATTCACATTATTTGCGCCTTGGTACTGAAATTGTAAATCGAGGGTTAGGGCAAAATTTGGTCACTGCTAAACATTCTAATGTTACCAAATCCCAACTAGACAAAGACATCACATGTTATCTGTAGTAGTGCAAGATGTGTCTGACAGGTGGTTCCTGTTATTATGTTGTCTGAAACACTGTTGATCTGGTTGGAGACTTATAACAGATAGCATCTGGTGGTCATCCTGAAAAAATATAATAAAATGTATGAAGAAAATAGAAATGGATCTTTGTCTGACCGGGGAACATCTTCGAGGGAATCTTTGGACCTTTTTTTTTTGGTTGGCAAGATCTCAGTGTTACTGTTTGCTTGCTCATGTAGATATATATATGTCAGTTAACTCATGGATTGTATAGCCAGTTTAAAACGGTTACATATACCATTAGCTAAGCTTCCTAAGAAGCAGAAATTTGGCCTATATGCTAATGAAAGACAGCTGCCTCCTTAGCTTCCATTGCGTCAGGTGCACCTTCCCTTTGTCTTCTCCACTAATTATCTCATCAATAAGATCCTTAAAGATGGATTTTTCAATGGCCAAAACAATTCCTTGCCGTTCACTGTCGGAGCTCTTCCACTCTTTCATGCCTTGCATTGCATCCTCTGCTAGCCTGCTATCTTCCTCTTCAGAGCACCTTATCATTGAGGACCGAGACTGGATCATGTCAATCTCTGCACACAAGTCCTTGAAAAGTTGCCACCCACTTAACTTCTTTGACTGAAAGAACTGCACTGATGAATTCACAGTGTGGTTGGCATCCATTTGCTGGGCGAGGAGCTCATTTGCAAGATCAAATATGAGCCTACGGTGCAGCTTTTCTTCGTCTGGTTTTGCTTGTTCAAGGATGAGGAAAAGCTCTGGATTAATCGGGTAGCTTGATGGTCGCAGCTGATGAGGCATCATTTGAAAATTTAGTTTGTTGTGTAGGATCCCTGATGCTGAAAGTATCTCGTAGAGGTACTGGTGATCTTTATTGGCAGCAACTGATGAAAAAGTGTCATCGGTTTTCAGAGCTTCCTCACTCAACATTTGCAGGAGCTCGAGCTTTTGGATGAGGGCTTTCATGTTTTCTTCCTTTATCTGGTTGCCGTCGTTGCTTGTCTTTGAAGGTGGTGTATCAGGAAGGCTTGTTGGGTTCCAACTCTCATCTGAAGTATGCGTCTCGCCGTCTGAACAAGTGAAAAAGAAGAAAAGATAAGTTGATAATTCTTGTCTATCTGACATTCTGTCTCATCTATAAAAATCAAAGTAATTGGTGGGCTCATCTACATAAGTATGTCTGCACATTAACCAACATACTATCATGTTCCTTCGTGGCAAGTGCAACATGTGGGGTTCCTTGTAGATGTTAGGTGCAGACTGCAGACATGAACAACAGCAGGCAGCTAAGGAATTGTACTCTCTAACAGTTTGGCACAAGCAAACACTCGCATGTGTATCTGCAACTGTCAATTTACTGTGATCCTTCCGATCTGAAAGGACCACAAGCTATGCTTGGTGCATTGGCTACTGGTTGCCTGTCACTATGATTGGTGGATGTGCTAACAGCTAAGTATGCTTGTCCTATGCCTAACCAGTTTGAGCTTCCTTAGTGGATGGAAACAAAGTTACAAAAAGTACAAAAACTCCAGTAGTAAAAAGTTTGCAGAAGAATAGCTTGCCAGACCAAGTCCTCACCTTTGAAGGAATCTGAGATTCTCTTCAGAGAAGGCGACGACCCCTCATGATAAAATGTTGCATCAAGAACTGACACACGCGCGGAAAACGAGACTCAATCTCCCCTATCACCCTGGAACGAACAGAGCCTAAATGTGGACGAAAAAAAAACCAATTGCACAGTTTGTATGTAAATCACAAGACGAATCTTTTGAGCCTAATTACGCCATGATTTGACAATGTGATGCTACAGTAAACATTTGATAATGATGGATTAATTAGGCTTAATAAATTCATCTCGCAGTTTACAGACGAAATCTGCAATTTGTTTTGGGGTTTTTTAACTATTTGCCACTCTTCCGGAGTGCCACTATCCATATGCCACTCTTCCAGATTTTTTTACACAAACACCACAAGAGGGAGATTTTCTCCCTAATTAGTGTGCCATGTTAGCAGGGAGACTTGAAATGACCTTTTTTCTAGCAATCCAAGAAGCTTACTCCTAGGAAAAAGCTAGCTAACAAGCCCAAAATTGCTTCACAACTCAAGCTTTTCAACTGATTTTGCTATGTGATGTGTCCTGATGAACTTATGAAACGATGTATGGTCTGATAAGCCTTTGGCTCCTTTTGTTGTGATATGATGTGTATGGCCTAATGAGCGTATGCCTTCTTCTTATTTTACTACAAACTACTTTATGGCCTGCATGTACGGCCTAGCATCTCTCAATGAACTTTTATTATATGAGGGATTACTTGTACGTGATGTCTTATTATGGCATTGTGAACATGTCAGGTTGGCAATATATATTGGAATATGGATGGTTCGGTTCTATATGAAAATGGCTATGTTTAATCTATTATTATATCAATGAATATTTGTTAACATATGTTTGTATATAATTTCTCATATTATATGAAACCAGGGGCAAAAAGGTCATTTCAAGTCTCCATTGCTGACATGGCACACTAATTAGGGAGATAATATCTCTCTTGCAGTGTTTGTGTAAAAAAATATGGAAGAGTGGCATATGGATAGTGGTACTCCGGAAGACGGGAAGAGTGGCAAATAGTTAAAAACCCCTTTGTTTTGTTATTAATCTATGTTTAATATTTTAAAACATGTGTCCGTATACTTTAATTTTTTTTTGACACTTTTACGTTAACTAAACCCAGCGAAAACCTCTGTGAACTTCAGGTGGTAGGACGCGCGGACTTTAGCTAACGTGGCGTGGAATATTCGTTGGGGGGAACGACGAAGCCAGCCGAATGCCCACTAGACGGATTCCTATGAAAGCCTTTGAAACAAAGGATTGAATCCTATAATATCCTTTAAAATTCCTATGGAATGGCTAATCCTATAGAGATTTTGGAGAAAAGTTAGCAAGAGGTCCAACCTCTTGGAAAAATTCCTTTGAGTCTATCTCTCTCATCCGATTCCTGCGTTTTTTCTGTGGTCCAATCAAACGGTTATTCCTGTGTTTTTCATGTATTTTCCAATCCTCTGTTTTACACCTGCATTCCTGTCAGAATCATGCGTTTTTCCTATTCCTCCGTTTTCCCATTCCTGCGATTCAAAGGGGCCCGATCCTGCGTTTTTCCTATTCCTCCATTTTCCCAGTATTTTCCAATTGTGAAGGACACCACTGCATGGAGAAGATATGGAGATTGCATACTCCACTACAGAAGCAATAGGTTGAGATGCAGGGGCGGAGCTATATATAGTTAGGGGGTGTCCAGGAACCCGGTTCAAAAAAAATTTAGCTATAGTTTATCTATTTTCACCATATATATACCCCATCAGTTTAAACTTAAACACTCGTATCAAGCTAAATTTAATTCAAATCAGAGTAAGTCAATCGAGTGGAACCTCTCTTTATTTTATTCTAGCTCCGTCCCTGTTGAGATGCCATAATCGACAATGTCACATTCATCCGTATCTTTCTTCACAATATTTTTTGGACTTAGAATATATATAAGGTTTAATAAACAATGAAAATGAAAAATGAGTTTAGAGGATCGGCACTAAAATGGATATGTTAGGCAAACCTCTTTATACCACATAAACTCACTTCTCACTAATATTCACATCGTAGATGCGTTATAAACAACCTTTTTCAATTTTCACACTACCCATACTGTTTGAATAGCAGTCTAAAACAAGGCAATGGATGATGATGCGCGGGATGGTGCCATTGGTTTCCGTATGAGCCGTCGTAGGGCAGCCATTGGGATGGGATGAGATAGCTGTTTTTGGTACTTCAGCGTTTAGTTGGATCGTTCTGGGTGGGAAAATTTTCTGTTCTTTTTTTTATTATTATTTTTTGCGTGAAAGGAACCTGAGCGAACCTATCATTGGATAGATTTGACTCACAGTGCAACACGAATTAGGCGATTGATTTGTCTTGATTAAGCTCCTGCTGTTATGTTTGAGTGATTTTAAACTGAGCAATCAAATGTTGCAGCAGTGCCCATTTTGCTTGATGAGACCTTTACTGTTAGTCAAAATATATTTCCGTTTATGTTTATACTTTTGTTATTTTAACTGTGCAATTGAGGGTTTCCTAGGCTGTTGGGTTCTTACTTAATCTTGCAAAGATTCCATGAGCATTGTTTATGGACTTTGTCTATGCAGGATGGGCCTGTTGGGTTGGGGACTAATGTTGCCACACATTTTTTACTAAGGTGGCTAAGCTTATTCTTGCCACACTTTTGTGGCAAACAAAATTACAAGCTAAGCTTAGGCAAAGTTAGGTAAGAAAATAGAGTGTATGACATGTGGCTAAGAGTTAGGCAAAGTAAAGTTGTGGCAGGAATCAAACACTATCTACTAAAAGTGTGGCTTGTCTAAGGTTAGGTGTAGCAAATTTAGTTGCCAACCAAACAGCCCCTTAGTATACTTTATTGCACTACTCTGGTTTTGGAATTCATTGGGAGAATTGGTACTGTCATGGAGAAATGATTCTATTTAGAGTACTATTGACTACTCCTAAATTACAAGGTTTTTAGTTGTTATTTGTTATAGCTTTTGTTTGTTGATTCCTCAGGGTCGCATCTTATTCGTCATTTAAATTTATGCTAATCGCTGAATCGTGGTGTTTTAGTACATTTATTAATGCAGCTTATCAGCACATATTTTGTCTGCAATTCTTTTTTTTGCACATGATAGTATATCTATCTATTTCTGTTACGACTAATAACTAATGTATACTTCTTTCTTCAGCTATGGCAGTGCAAGCTGGAACCCCAGCTACTCCTATAAGCCCCCAAGTGGTAGGCATTTTCTCTTGTCAACTGTCTGGTACTATTTGCAGGCGTAAAGTGTTGATGAAATGTGGTCTTTGTTCATTGCAGATTAGTGGTGCATTTGTTCAGCAATATTACCACATTCTACATGAGACACCAGATCAGGTCTATAAGTTCTATCAAGATGCAAGTATTGTTGGTCGGTCTGATTCTAATGGAGTCATGAAATATGTATCAACAACTGCTGTAAGTCCCCTTACATTCAGTTGCTATAATTGGTAACATTAGTACTTTTGCTAAATTCTATTGCTTGTTTTTGAGCAGGATATCAACAAAATAATCTTGTCTATGGACTTCAGCAACTACTTAACAGAGATAGAGACTGCAGATGCACAGTTATCTCACCAGGATGGTGTGCTCATTGTTGTTACTGGATCTTTGACATCTGAAGGCATATGCCGTAGATTTACGCAGTCATTCTTCCTTGCACCACAAGAATCTGGTGGCTATGTTGTTCTCAATGATATTTTTAGATTTATAGTGGAAAGGCCACCAGTTGCAATAAGTCAAGTTAGTCAAGAAAATGAGAACAATCAGAACACTGCCACTCTTCCTGAAACTGGTACCTGATTGATTGTCCTCTCTTTTTAAGGAAAACCTCTTAATCTTCATTCCATGCACACTGACTTTTTCAACATTATTAGATCCTAATCCAGCGGGAGATGGTATGATCTCAGAGCCTGTGGCAGTGGAAAATAATGTTGCGGAGGGGGAAGTGACAAATTCCACAGTTGATGGCACTAGTATTGAAAATAATGATACTGCTGCTGTCGAACCACCTGTACAAATGACAAAAGAGGAGCCCAGGAAGATCTCTGTTGCTGCTCCTCCCCCTCCAGCTCAGAAGGATGTAACGAAGAAGTCCTATGCGTCGATTGTGAGTACTCTATTCTCCCTTCTTTCAACTAGTCTCCTTCTGCCTTGTTTGAAGCATATTTCTGAATGATTGGCTAATGATAACTGTGAATTCCTTGGTGAGTTCCTACTGATTACAGACCTTGACTATGATTGCATTACAGGTGAAGGTTATGAAGGAGGTGTCACTAACCCCAGTTGTCAAACCTAAGCCAGCTCCAAAACATGTGGTTAAGACTGTCGAAGCTTCGGAGAAACCTTCTGTTAAAAGTTCTCAAACTGTTGAAATCACTCCGGATGATAACAACGATGCTGAAAATAACACTTCTAATGATGGTTGGCTATAGCATTAGTTTAGTATATCCCATTGTTAACACCATTAGTAGAATAGCATTGCTAACACTTCTTTTGCACTGTAGAGCAAGGTTACTCAGTTTTTGTGAAGAGTTTGCCTCACAATGTGACAGTCCAGACGGTTGAGGAAGAGTTCAAGAAATTTGGCGCTATCAAGCCAGGTGGCATCCAAGTTAGGAACAACAAGGTTAGTAATTGTTAGTTTTGACCCGAGTCATGTTATTTTTTTGACACTTTTTTACCATAATATGCAGATTGACCGGTTCTGCTTTGGTTTTATTGAGTTTGAGTCCCAGCAATCTATGCAGGCAGCAATTGAGGTTGGTCTTTTTCCAGACTGTTCCTCGATTTTCAGAACTGTTGTTAGAATTGCTAAATTGTTGTTATTGAATTATGTTTTAACATTGGTTTGATTTTTGCCATGGCTCTTCTTTTGTGATCTCCTTAAAAGAAAATTGCTGAAAACTATTAAGACATGTATATTCCAGTGATTGTACTCACTGTATATGTATATGATTGTGATCTAGGCATCTCCGATTCATATGGGTGGGAAAGAAGTATTTGTTGAGGAGAAAAGAACCACTACCCGAGGTAAGCAAAAGCAAATCTTCCTGATCAGACTGACAACAGATGGATAATTTTTGCTCGTTTTGGAATGTGTTTGTAGGGTTCAATACACTAAGAAAATAGACCGTGATTCTGAACTGAATCAATGGCATTCCCTAGCTTTGTTTTGAACTCTTGCACCTGGTTTCCAATCTTAATTCTGTTCATCTTTTGCATTTCTTAGCTTATAGCAAAAGTGCACTTGTTTTGCAAAATTATATACGCCAGTGCCTTGTTGGTTTTTTGTGGTATATGTTCTCCCTTTTGCTTATTATTTACCCTGTGTCTGGTTTGTTGAGTCCTTTTGAATTTCGGCATGCTTTTTAGAAGTGTTCTTTCTATATGTAATTTCCATTTCGTATCAAGAGATGTCTGGCTTCAGTTTAATCTTACTTCTTGCCTCAGTTGTGAATGGTGTTGTCATCACGCGTGGTGATAACGGGAATGCTGGTGGAGGCGGACCTTACCAATCTGGAAGGGGAGGCTACCGCGGTGATAATTTCAGGGGAAGGGGTGGTGGCTATGCGAACAGCGGAAACTACCGTGGAGGTGATAACTTCAACAGGAGAAACGACTTGAGAAATCGCAACGAGTTTTCAGGTCGTGGTCGAGGGCCACCGCCTGGGAATGGCTATCAGAACAACGGATTCGATCCAGCACGGCCGTTCCAGAACGGAAATGGGAGGTTCACCCGAGTCAACGGCCCTAGGCAAACACCGGTTGCGGCATAGAGGAGGGCAATGATGAAGGGAAATTCACCGTAGCAGGAATTTCCTGAAGAGATTAAAAATTTTTAGTAGAGCATTGTTTCATAGACAATTTGGGATGGGCATCAAGATTCTTTTGCACCTTGTAACGGCTGCTACAAGGTGAGTTTTGGTGATTAATTGCCGTTGACTAACGTCCATTGGTTGGTGGTGTTACCAAAATTGTATTATCTGCCGATCAGAATTTGGTGAGATGGGATATATCCATAACGTCCATGCAGAGATTTATGCTACTAGTCGTATCTCTGTTTGTCATCGCCTCTTCCGCCGCTTGTTTCGCCAATCTGTCTATTCCACTTGCTATTTCTCACATATATGTCTAGATTTATGAATATCTATATGAATGTGGACAATACTAAAAAGACTTACATTGTGAAACGGAAGAAGTATGTAACTATGATCATGTGACATAATTTGACTTTAGATGGTAAATGTTTTCTATGTTTAGAATGATGCTTTCAATCCTTTCAACTAGACATATTTTCTTGAACAGGCTTTATTACCAATATTTTTTTAAAAAAGAAACTTCTGAACTACTCCATTGTTCTATTTAGGGATGGTTAGGTGCAGGGATTTAGACCAGGGAAAAACAGTTAGTGGAAATAACCATAATTCCAATTGACAACTTATGTGCCATTTATTGACATGGCAGAAAAAGTGGGATTCTAATCAACTCTTCCTACTTCTCACCTTTTAATTGGTACCACTGAATTCAGGTTGTATTCGAAGTCAAAGAGTGATGATGATCAAAAATTGTCTCTTGACAAGTTGTTAAAAAGAACTTGAAAAGCAGTTTCACACTTTTTTAAGAGATGGCACTGGTACTTCATTTAATATTTTGAACTATAGAAGGTTCATGTTTACGTTAGTTCCACTAGAGCATACTTCACTGAATATGCACAGCTTAAATACTGTTTATTAATATAGTTTTTTTTTGTTAGACTTTGAAGGGACCACATAGCATTACCCAAATTTAGCACTTCTCTCTGTTACATAAGGCTATTTTGCATCTACTATGATAAGCATGAACTCACTAGGTAACTTGCTATTACACTAAAAAAATGTTCACACATCACGCTTATGGTTCATGTGTCCTGAAAGCATACAATATATATTTAATATTTGAATATTTGATTCATCGTGATTGGTACTTGGAAGAATCTGTTGTGGCTAGTACGAAGATTGTGTTTACAAAAATGAGATGGTTGATAAAGTGAAAAATAAATTTATGGTCGAATTTATGGTTGTGGCTGTCCATCAAGGAAACTCAAAACTTTCAATGTTGTTCTCAGGTCCTGATGGAAGTGCAGTCTGCCAATCCACAGAGGCGAGAAGTCCATCAACCTCTGATGATACCAACCAAAACAGTGCACTTCCTCCGACAGCATCAACTGGCAAGCCGCTAAATGGCACCGTGATACAGCAGCCCCCGTTGCGAACTCTTGGGTCCCTGACAATGCGAACGAGCAGCACCGGCGACATCGGGAAGATCATGATGGACATGCCAATGGTGTCTTCTAAGGTGGAAGGGCCCAATGGTAGGAAGATAGATGGCTTCCTGTACAAGTACAGGAAAGGTGAGGATGTGAGTATAATGTGTGTCTGCCATGGTAAATTCCATAGTCCTGCAGAGTTTGTGAAGCACGCTGGAGGGGGAGACGTCTCAAATCCGCTTAGGCATATCGTCGTCAATCCCTCGCCATCGGTGTTCTTGTAATCACAACCTAGGGAGGTTTTTCTTCACATTCTTTACCTGTTGAAACCTGTAACTTGTGTTTGTAACTTCTGATAAACACCCTGTTTCCGTGCGTGCAACGGAAGGAGGGTCCAAGCAAATTTACCAAATTGTGAGAATAGCAGAGCATGTTCAGAAGAAATGTCATATGCATCTCGATTGATATGTTATTTGATATCATTACGCAGTTCGCGTTAGCATCAATGAGCACGATGATAAAAAATAGACGATAGAAACTGCTGTTTTTTCTTTCTTTCTTCTGCTCGGGCAGAAGAAGCACTTTACGACTACCAATTTGTAGTTTCGCACAGGGGATGGCATTGTCCATGCGACCATGTCTAACAAGAAACAAATAGCAGAAGCCTGCCACTGCTATATCTTGCACAGTAGCAGCAAATTTGTTAGCCTGGTTGCACACAAGAAAACTATGAAGACAGATTACGAAATAACTATTAAACGACCGTAAATTGTCCACAAAATCATGACTAGCAAGGCTTTGTAATAGACGCCAAACTCTACGAAACTAGGTTACAAAGTGGGTATGCCAAAATTGTGACTAGGTTACAATGGATCTATAGTAGTATTTGGACTACAATCAAGGCAGAAAAATTTGTTCTACTGTCATACACATTACATATCGGTCCTGATGAGCTACTCTACCTAAGGACACTGGGTCAACCTTGAGCAACCTATATGAACTACATACAAGTAGGGCTCATATAATGGTGATTTATGGCATTATATTATGAATTATTCCACCAATGCTCTGCACATGAGTGCCCGTTCAGAATGTGCATCACTGCTCATACTGACCACAAGTCAAACATGAAAAATCTGGCAATTATTAGCTCAACCAGATGGAACAGTGCAAGACAAAAGAAACTCAAACCTGCTATGGCTTCTGGAGAACCAAAGGACAGCAAAGGTAGCTAGGCGTTTAATGAAAGCAGCTGCTCTTATCATATCCTGCGGTTTGCCTTCTCAGAGAAGTGTCTTCAGAGCATCAGCCAATACTTCACCACAATCGCTGGATACAGACAAAAAATCAGGTTTTGTTGTTAAGTTACCTGAAACCTTCGCTACTGCTATTTTAGACATAAAAACCATTCAATTTACCAAAAGTGATCAGACATGAAAAACATTCCGAAATCACTTTGTTGATGGAAGACAAAGTGAATAGCCATAAGCCCTGAATTAAACATATTGTATTGGGCACTGCTGCCTCCACATTAACAGAATAGTGCTAACTCAAGACTATACAACTTTCTATTTTAAATCAATCAGCATTGGAGTACATGACAAAATGCATCGTCAGAAATCATCGTGTAATGTGAATATGTGAAATAGCTGTATATAATTAGTTATTTGAGTAATGATAAGCATTTCAAGGGTACAACAGTGAATAAGAAAACTAATACAAGCAAAATATAATGGAAGAAGTTTTTGCTATGATGCTACCTATCGAAAAATCTTTCTTTAAGGCAGGAAAGTGCAGTAACATCACAAGTTCTATAGAATCAATTGGAGGCAAGTCAGCAAAAGAAAGAACACGAGGTCAAGAGCATATATTTCTTTTCACCAGACCCAAATCAATAGAATTCCAACCTGTCAGGCCGATACTCCAATATGTGGTTAAAAAGCTGCAGAAAGAAGTCTTCCAGGTCGACATTCAGAGCTTCAAGGTTGCGCCTCCCGACATTAAACACAATTATGCAGCATTGCAGATGTTCTGATGTAGACAGTGTATTATCATGTAGAATCTCACTGTGATGGTCGGTATACCGAGAAAGCTTCTTGAGACATGCGGTAAGTTCACCCATGAAATCCAAATCAATTAAATGTGAGAATTTTCCTAATCCCTCCATCTGGGGATACATTAATGGCCTTGCTCCTAAAGTCCTGATGATGACAATTAGTCTGTCAGGACAGTAAGTAAGTAACTTCCAAAGTAAGTAAAAATTTATCATATTGAATAAACTCGGATCGTATAATGCCAATAAACTCGGATAGTTTCAAGAGGTTTCTCATAAGAAAAAGACCAGATCTAAGCATGCTGAGCCGGCTGTGTCCTCAAGGATGAGCCTGAGACACAGGGACTTAGCCACAATTCCTATCCCAAAAAGAGCTGAGCTACTAACACTGAGGAAGAATCTAGAGACCCCAGGTAATTGTAATCCTTTTGCCATTTTCCAGTTAATTGATAATGATGATCTTGCTAAAATTGCTTCTGCTGCACATATTTCCCTTGGTAAGGATAAAGCTGATAGTGACAGGAACATTGACACCTTGAAAGCCAAAGAGTTGGCACAAGCTAAATTAGCAGAGTTGAGATGGAAACAAGAGGTGAAAGAATCCTCCTCCCACCCAGATAAGGTAGATACTGAGAGTTGTGATGTGGATAAGAGAGGTGTTCCTAAAACAAATAAGAAAAAATGAAATGTCTCTTTTGGAATGTTAGAGGTTTGGGAAACAAAGCGAGAAGAAGACAGTTGAAAGAGGTGATTAGAGATAGAAATATTGATGTGATTTGTGTGCAGGAAACCAAGAAAGAGAGTTTTTCTAACAAAGAGTTGAATTCTTTCCAGGGAGGCAAGACTTTTGCCTGGTCCTGGAAAGCTGCTAGGGGATCCTCTGGTGGAATCCTTTTGGGTATTAATACAGATCTGATGGAGGTGACAGAAACCCATGTGGGTGCCTTTTTCTTGAGTTGTGTGGTCAAAAATAGATTAGATAACTTCTGTTGGGAAATCATTGGTGTTTATGGTCCTGTCATTAACAACCTTAAGATCCCCTTCATAGATGAGTTGAGATGGCATATTCAGTATATTCCCCACCCCTTTATCATTGGAGGAGATTTCAATTTATACAGATTTGCTAGTGAAAAGTCTAATAGTAATATTGATAGCAGATCCATGGATCTTTTTAATACTTTTATAGCAGATTTTGACCTTAGAGATTTATATAGATGTGGACCCAGGTTTACTTGGACCAACAAGCAGGACAATCCCACCCAGGAGGTCCTTGATAGGGTTTTGGTCTCTGATCTTTGGGAGGATAGGTACCCTAACTCCATTCTTTCCTCTCTTCTCAGAGTTGGTTCTGATCACACCCCCTTACTCCTAGACACTGGTGATAATCTTCATAGGAAACCTAGCTACTTTCGATTTGAATCTGCCTGGCTTTCCATTGATGGTTTTAGAGAGTTGGTCTTACAAAAAATGCTTCCTAGAGATGGTACATACATCTTGGAATATTGGAACAAAAAACAATCTGAGATGAGGAAATTTCTGAAAGGTTGGAGTCTGAATCACAAATGTGAGAGCTTCAGAGATAAACAAAATCTACAGATCTTGCTCAAAAACATTGATACGGAGGCAGACTGTAGGCTGCTCTCGGTGGATGAATGGGAACACAGATATGAACTAGAAAACTCCCTAGAACATATCTATGAGATGGAAGAGTTGTTTTGGCACAAGAGATGTGGTGACCAAGAACTTCTCCAGGGAGATAGGAATACTGAATTCTTTCATAGAATGGCTAATGGGAGGAAGAGAAAATGTACTATTATCTCCCTGGAATCTGAAGGTCAGGAAATTTCTGACAAAGATTTGTTAACTGCCCATATCATAGACTACTTCAAAACTTTGTTTAGAGCTGATGATCCTTCCTCCATTCACCTTGCTCATGATGTTTGGAGGGACTCCTTTTGTCTGACAGAGGAACAGAAAACCCAGATCACTAGACCCTTCATAATTGATGAGTTGGACAAAGTTCTTAGGGAAGCCAAACTTAACACAGCCCCAGGCCCTGATGGTTTTAATATTCATTTCTACAGAGCTTTTTGGCCTTCGATTAGAAATGATTTGTTTGAGATGCTTCTCATGTTATATGAGAATAAATTAGACTTGAAGAGATTGAATTTTGGAGTTATCTCCTTGATCCCAAAAACCAGTGACCCCACTAACATCAAACAGTTCAGACCCATCTGCGTGCTCAATGATTGTTTTAAGTTTCTTAGCAAGGTGGTGACTAACAGACTCACAGAGGTGGCAGCTGATATAATTTCCCCCACACAGACAGCCTTCATCCCAGGAAGATTCATCCTGGAAGGGTGTGTCACTCTTCATGAGATTCTCCATGAGTTGAAAGGCATCATTCTAAAAATTGATTTTGAGAAAGCTTATGACAAAGTGAGTTGGTCTTTCCTCTTTGAAGTTCTTGAGCTGAAAGGTTTTCCAATGAAATGGATTGACTGGATTAGAGCCTGTGTTGTAGGAGGTAAAGTTTGTATCAACATTAATGGTGAGAGGAGTGAGTTCTTTAGTACTTATAGAGGCCTGAGACAGGGAGATCCCCTTTCACCATTGCTTTTTAATTTAGTTAGTGATGCCTTAGCTATTTCTTTTGAGGGGGCAAAACAGGCTGGCTTACTCTCAGGTCTTGTACCTCATCTTTGCCCAGGAGGTTTGTCCCACCTTCAATATGCTGATGACACTGTTATCTTTATCCCTTTTGACATCCCCCAAATTATTACCACCAAATTTCTGCTTTACTGCTTTGAAGAGATGGCCGGCCTAAAAATCAATTATCACAAAAGTGAGGTTTTCACAGTGGGCCTTGAAAGAGATGAAACCCAAAGAGTTGCTCAGATGCTTAACTGCCCCATTGGCGTTTTCCCTATGAAATATTTAGGGTTACCTATCAGTCCTGACAAAATCCTTAAGAATGAGTTGATGTTTCTAGGCCAAAAAATGGAAAAGAGATTGGGCACTTGGTCAGGTTCCTCTCTTTCCCATGCTGGTAGAGCTGTACACATAAATGCATGTCTTTCTTCTATCCCCTCCTATGCTATGGGCTTTTACCAACTACCTGAGGGGGTTCATCAAAAGTTTGATTCCATTCGAGGTAGATACTACTGGGCTGGCAACAAGCAAGGGAGAAAATACCACATGGTCAAGTGGATTGACCTAGCTTTCCCTCAGGAGTTTGGAGGATTAGGCCTCACTGAAACTAGAACTTTTAACTTTGCCCTCTTGGCCAAGTGGATGTTTAAAGTTGAGTCCCCTGATAATAGTCTGTGTGTTGAGCTACTGAGAAAGAAATACCTCCAGGAGGGAGGGGTTTTCCAGTGCTCCCCTGATGGGGTGTCCCAATTTTGGTCTGGGGTCCTTGGTTCTAGAAAGTGGATGAAGTTAGGTGTGGTCTGGCAGATCGGTAATGGTACCCATGTCTGGTTCTGGCTGGATGTGTGGCACAATTCATGCCCGTTGAGTATAACCTATGCTGAAATCTTTGCAATTTGTAATCAACAGAATATTACAATTGCAGATTTGAAACATAGAGGGATTCATGAGTTGTCTTTTAGAAGGTCTTTTGGCCCAGTTGAATTGGATCAATGGACCCAGATCAGAGATATCCTGAATTCCCTAGAGTTATCTTCCTCTCCTGACATCTTATCCTGGGACTTAACAGCCAATAAGAGATACACCACCAACTCTTTGTACAAGGCCATTTCTTTCAGAGGTGTGAGAGATGAAAAGCTTCAAGTGATCTGGAAATGTCCCTGCCCCATGAAAATGAAGCATTTCCTCTGGTTGGCTTTAAAAAACAGAATTCAGTCATGCCAACAACTCAAATCTAAAGGATGGGATGGTTCAGAAAACTGCCTACTTTGTGACGAGTTAGAAACGACCAACCACATTTTGTTTGGTTGTCCATCAGCAACGTTCACTTGGTGTGTTTGTAGAGATGCGTTTGGATGGGGTTCTATTCCTGGAAGTTTTGATGATTTCTTTTTAATGATCAACAATGTTGCTAAGAAAAAGATGGGAGGCCTGGTTGCTTTACTTGCTGCCATTTGTTGGACTCTTTGGACCACTAGAAATGATATGATTTTCAGATCAAAAACAGTTTACTCTCCTCTGATTCTTCCCTTTCGAATTGTCTCTTTTCTTTTGCAGTGGAAGATTTTAGGTCGGGGTGAAGAAACTGACCACCTAGACCTCATGGCCAAGGAGCTGAAGGCTGCTGCAACAAATGTGGGAAGGATCAGAACAGGGATTGGATGATGTCTGTTTTTGAGTTTTTGTACTGGGACCTCCTGTGGGTTGATTAGCTGCTCGCTGAGAGTTTAGCTGACTGTTGCCTCTAGTTTCTAGTCTCTCTTTCTGTTTTAGCAGAGTTGATCCTTTTTCTTTTTTCTTTTTCCTTGACTGGAGTGTATGCTCTCAGTCCTGTTCCCTCCTGTAAAAATGGGCAACCCCCATGTCTGACACTGCCGTTTTGTGGCTTTCTTTAAAAGCCGGGCCATAAGGCCTTCTCTCTAAAAAAAATAATGCCAATAATTAGTTGATTCTCATGAAACTTAAGTGTAAACTTTCAAACACACATACCTGGAATTTGAAGTATACATCCTATGCTTCAAAATACGAAGGTAAGTCTCGAAAAGAGCAGATAGTGTTTCTTTCTGTATCCTTCTCCTAACCTTTCGATTAAGAGTAAAGGAGACACCTCTAAGTTCAGCATCAACCTGTAGTAATAATAAAAACAACAATAAACAAACTTCTAATACAAACCAACATAGCCATCTCAAGAAAATTATGGAATACACAGTGTTACCTCTTCTCTAGCCTTTGGCTTTCTTTTTATCACTCACTGGCAATTGCTTTGGGACCAAAGCAAGGAGTTTGATACAGCTGTCTACTGAGCACGCACTAACATTAATATGTATCATAAGCAAAGGCTTATTTAAAAATGAGTTTCTCTGTGATGCAAAAAGGAGCATAAGGATACCAGCACTTTCGACTGAAACTTTGCATGTGGGGATTCAGTTTGAGCTTGCACATTTTGGAATTTACTGTGTCCCTTTTTGCTTTCAGATATTGCTTTATGTTCTTTCTTTTGAGACACTGCGCGTAGCGCAGAGCCGCAGATGGCATGGTGCAGCCGTTGTGCTCTCCGTGACCAGCATTCGACTCTGGTCGGACGCGCTCACCCTCTTTCTTAATAAATTCGACATTGGGTCCTTCCCCAGTATCCAACGTTTTTTTGTTCTTTCTTTTGAATAGTTTGTTTGGCATCTGCTCCTTTGTCTTCAGATTTAGATTCAACACCATTAGAACTGTCATCAAATCTCGCGTTCTTGGCTGCATGCCAATGCAAATATGTTACGTGAGTAGAATAACACCAAGTAACATGGGCAAATAAACAAGGCATCTTTAACCTTCAAATGGCATCGTTAGCTAGGTAGAACTGATGCATACAGCTTCTGGTGTGTTTAACAAAAAAATGATATCCACAGAAACCTATTTGTGCCATTTTATCTCTCATTGGACAAGCGGTCTTGGCATGATCTTTCTGTTACAGTGAACTGAAAATTATTATAGGAAGCAAAGATCATTAAAGCCAGTTCTATATAAACAAATATTAATTGGGCCTTTTTTCAAAAAACGGAGAAGTGCCCATACCCCATACATGGATAACTGCAACAATTTAGCTCTTTCCTAGAAAAAGAATGTTGGATTCTATGTACGTGCCAGCTGACCTCCCATGTCCAATTCAGTCAACCTGGTACAAGAGAATGCATAATTTCCAAATGGCAAAGCCAAAAGACTAGGCCCAATGTACTGATTGAATTTGTTTAGTACCCTTCCACATTGGATCTACATTTGCAGTTGCACCTAGATCGTTCTTTCTTCCAATTTTACAGTTTATTCCAATCATCTACGTTCTAAAGGGCACCATTCCAATTGCAGTCATTCGTGATTAGGCATTGTCATTTTTTAGTACACAAATTTTGCAAAATTTTCTCCTCGGTAGTACAAGTGTACAACAACGAGAGTAGCTGGTTTGGTTGGAAGTAGTAACAAGTTCCTCCACAGAGAAAGAAACCTGAGCGCATCAACACACTCTTCTATTCGATGACAAAGCCGCGATTCTTAAATTGGAATAAAGACTGATAATTCAAACATTCAATACTGATGCTGCAGCAAGAGCAGAATAACAACAGATAAAACTGGAGCGGCGCGGAAAAGCGTCATGGGATGATGGGTGGCTGTACCGTTGTTGTAGACCAGCTTCCCCTGCAGCGTCTTGACGGGGAATGCGTCGACCTCCCTCCACCAAGTCGTCATGCTCCTTGCACGGCCTCGGCCTCGTCCTCGTCGTCGTGGTCGGCGACCCTGGTGACCACGACCTCGCCGTCGTCCACCTCTGGCGGCAGCTGTGGCGGGAGGATCACCATGTTCTTCTTCTTCTTGCTGCTCTTCCCCCATTGCGCCCCATTGCGGAATCGGTCTGCAGCTCAGGCTTTCCTCTCGCTCGCAGCGGGGAGAGGCGGCGGAGGGAGGAGGAAGATGACAATGCCGCCGCTTGAGTATTTTGGGCCTCATTAACTGGGCCATTCCCGCGAGGAATAAGTCCATTTTTGTTCCCTCGTATTTACATCGAGTCTAAATCATCTACCTGCACAGCAATACCAGAAACCTTTGGACCCCCGTCATATCGAACCGGGTTAAATAAGGTCCTATGAAAGTATGAATGGCTAGTTTTGTTGACATGATCAGTTGACCTGGTGCACTCGTACTGACTAGGCGCCTGTGTGGTAAAAATGGATAATAGTGGAACCCACGTGCCATCCTCCCTCTAGCAAGAAAACGATGCGGCAGTTCCATCCCGCAAAGGCTGGTGATGGCAAGACCTGAGGGAATCCAGTAAGGGAGACGATACGACAACGCCATCCCCAAATCTCCCATCCTCTTCCTCCTATCCACCGTCCGTGAACATAGGCTGTGTTCGGTGCTCTGGGTTCCCAACACCTCTCCCTCATTTTTTACGCACGCTTTTCAAACTACTAAACGGTGCGTTTTTTGCAAAAAAAATTATATATAAAAGGTGCTTAAAAAATCAAATTAATTCATCTTTGAAAAAAGAATTAGATAATACTTAATTAATTATACGCTAATGGACTGCTCCATTTTCCGTGCGGAGGAGATGGGTTCCCAACCCCAAGTTAGAACACAGCCATAGTCCTTTTCCTCGCCTCGCCTTAGCCGCCTCAACCGGTCTCATTCGTCGCCATTTCTCATCCGTCTTTCATTGCGACACTAATTCGGAACAACCCCATCATCGCTGCCTAGATTAGGAGAGGCCGTCGGGACTTGACACTAACCGTCGCCAGGGGTCCACCTCGAAGAAGTCGTGCTACTCGCTAGAGAACTCGATGAACTTCACCTCTTTCCCTCGTACCTCCCTCGAGGCTTGGTGTTGATGGACTTCGACACGACCGGTGCTCCTTCAGACGCTCATGGCTGATGTTAATGTCAGCACAGTCCTGCCACTGCAATTGTTACCACTCGTCGGCGGCTGCCCCAACCCTCTCTCCTTCCCCAGTCGCTCTACCAGGAAGATGGGGGAATAGGATAAGAAAGAGGTGGAGAATGCTGCAACGTCACTTAAGTGTGGGTCTATTGATATATTTTTGTTTATCTCTAATGTATAATGCCACGTTGGCACCACGTAAGCCAAAAAGTCCTTCATATCATTTTGAGATCTCGTTTGCACTAGTTTTAAAAGATGAGGGACGCGCTTTGAGAGACGCATTTCAAATTCATACCCATACTCCTCCTAAAAAAACAGGGATGGTTTTTTTTTTATGGAGGGAAGTAAGTAAGAGACGTGATATTTTTCCAATAGGAAGATGGCACCGCATTTTTCCATCTTGGGCCTTGCGTGAGTGTTTTGGGCCTGATTGAAAACTGGGCCATCACAAAGCATCTAGGCCTTCCGGCCTCAAAGGAATAAGTTCACCGGAGGTCCGTCAACTTAACAGCGAGAATTTTTAAAGACCCTCAACCACAAAACCAGAAATGTTCGCTCCTAAACTCATTCAAACCGTTCACCGAAGGTCCCTGGCAGTATATGTGGGTGGTTTCGCTGACGTGGCATCCTAGTCAGCAAGCATTTTTTTTTTAAAAAATACGTGGGGCCACATGTCAGTTGCACATCTTTTTTTTTCTTTTCTTTTCTTCTCCTTCTCTCTCTCTCTTCTCTTTCTCTTCTTCTTCAGTGTGAGTGAGGCTGGCTAAGAGGCGCACGGGCGGACGGCGGGTCCGCGCGACACCGAGCGGCGGCGGGAGGCGGCAGGCGAGCACGGCTGGCGGGCGAGCGGGCGAGCACGGAGGAAGAAAGAGGAGGAGGAGAGAATGGCACGGGAGGAGGAATGGGCGCGGGCGAGCGGAAGGCAAGCACGGAGGAGGGGCCGCAACGGCGGAGGTGGCCAAAGCAGGAGCGTGGCGGCGGTGGGCGAGCTCTGCCGGCCTACTCCGCCACCCGCGTCATCGTCGGCGGCAAGATCGGCGCGCAGAGCGGACAGAGCGAACGAGCACGTCTCTCTGCCGCTGGTTCCCGCCGCCGCCGTTGCACACCCGCCGCGGTGATCGGCATCGGCATAGCAATGCGCGGTGCTTCGGGTAGTAGAGGCTTGAGCAACCGGCGTCTCGATATCCGGCAACCGGTTCTCCCGCGAGTGACCGCCCTTCTCCCCGTGCCCCACCGGAGAGGGGGGAGAGGAGGCCAGGCGGAGTGGGGGAGATGAGGCCGGCGGAGAGGGGGAAAGAGGTGATGCTCGCCGCCGCTCACTCGCCGCGCCCCCACCTTCCCTCTGCTCCGCCCGCGCCTGGGACGTCGCCGCTCCTCCTGCTGCGGCCGCACGCGCCACGCCCAGCCGCCGCTTGCTCGCCGCTTGCCGCTGCTGCAGCCGCGCTTGCCTGGAGACGCCGCGCTCCGCCTGCTCCGGCCACAGCACGCCGCCCACGCTCGGAGCCGTCGCGCTTGCCGTCGTCCGCCTGCTCTGGCCGCGCGCTGACGCCCCTCGCCTACTCCAGCGCGCGCTCGCCCATCGCCGCCCGCCGCGGCAAAGAGAAAGGAGAGGAAAGAGAAGAGGAGGAGAGAAAAGAGAGGAAAAAAAACTGCAGCTGACATGTGGGCCTCATGATTTTTTTAATTTTTTTTGCTGACTAGGATCCACGTCAACGAAACCACCCACATATACTGCCAAGGGACCTCCGGTGAACGGTTTAAATGAGTTTTGGGCAAACATTTCTGTTTTTTGGTTGAGGGACCTCAAAAATCTCGCTGTTAAGTTGAGGGACTCCGTTGAACTTATTCCGGGCTCAAACAACGTAGAAAAGCTAGCCCATTGCCCGGCGAGGTTGCAGTAAACTCGATGCCTTACATCGCAAGAAAGCCCAAAAATATCTCGTTACCCAAACCAAGTGTATACACGGGCCTCGTCCTCCGTGTCGCCTCCTCCCGCAAGAAAGCGGGCGTCCGCAATCCCCATCCCATTGGCAAGGTATAAATGGGCCGGTCTCCACCGTCTCACCCCCAATCTCCACCCTCTCTCACCATTACCTACGCTCACAAACAAACGCGGCGCGCACGCTCGCCGAGAGAGAGAGGGAGAGATGGCGGTTCCGGTGGTGGAGCAGCCGGTGCAGGCGGCGCGACAGACTGGATGGGGAGGCTGCAGGTGACGGCGGAAGGGCTTGGGAATCGGCGCTCTAGTTGCAGCGGCTGCGACGCGCATCCAGGCCGCGCGCGCCGCTCGGCGAGGCCGCCGGGCTGATCGGCGAGGACGCCGCGCGCCCGAGACCCTCGACGCCGACGTTGGTCCGCCTGCGCACGCAGGCCAGGCCCCGATCCGGACGCCACCGTCGACGCGGCGCGAAGCTCCTCGCCACCGTGTCCTCCGGGGCGCCGCTGCTCCAGGCGCTCCGCGCGCCGGGGACCTCATCTCCACCGTGTTCGAGATCGAGATCGAGATCGAATCGACGACCAGGCGGCGGCGGAGGCGCCCACGGGCTACTCAGTGAGGCCATCGGCGATCCTCGCGTCGCCTTCGGCTTGGGGAGCGTCCACAACAACGTCGAGTTCCACTTCGTCATGTGCGCCCCGTACCTCCACGTTCGAGCCGGCGACCTCACCGACCTGACGTGGTTTGCGTGGAGCAAGCAGACGGAGCGGGCCAAGAAGCTGGCGACCGAGGCGGAGCTGTGGGTCAACGCCGCGGCCTGGGAGGCCAAGGATCGCGGCGAGCCGCTCCGCTCCCACTGCCTGGTTCAGTCGCCGGAGCGCACGAGCACATGAGGGAGCTCGAGGTGAGCCTGCTCGTGGCCACCAGGTACGCCGACAAGGCGCTCGCGGCGGTGGACATGGGCGCGACGCGGTGGAGGCGATGGACCAGACGCTCCATAAGCCATCGGCAACGCCCACATCCCTGATCCCTATCACCCTATGCCAGTATGGCTATGAATCACCGCAAGCTTCTGCGAGGATCAAATGGGCGATCCACCATCGTTCCTCTCGTGTGTTCGTGTCGTTTGCAGAGCGTAAGCTGCATGCAGGTAGGTAGATCGATGTGGGCATCAACTATCTGTTCTATCCTGTTCGTCTCTGCAGGTTTCGAGTGGGCGTTTTTTCCTCATTTTTTTTTTTTTGGGATAGCGTCGATTGGAGCACTATAGTAGGAAGAGTCTCTGCTCTGTTTCTGAACATTTTTTGGGGGGGATAATTTCTACCATAGCGATCGATCAGAGTTTAGTCAGTTGTACAGCAAAGCACACACTGTGCGAGAGATTCTGAATTGAATTCGATTTGTGGATTCTGATGAATGATGATCTAGCTATAACTGACCATAATCTGGCTTTAATTGGATATAAGTGGATGAATCAAGCATCTGAACAATTTTCTGCAAAGCATATTGGAGTCATGGAGTGCTGTGAGAATTGCTTCGCATGTTTCTGCTAGAGACATGCGCAGATCGTGATTCTGACTACATTACAAACAAGCCTTAGGTGATGATCTTGTTAAATTTCATTCTAAAATTTATGTCATGCATGAATGTGCTATTGGTATATGCTGTTCATTAATTAAATGGATTCAGCTCTGGCATATGGCTGCACACAGCTTGATCAGATGGAAATATCTCTGCTCTCTGCAGCTTAATTGTTCATCTATGATTTTAGATTTTTAGTATTTGTCTCTGTTCGTGTTATGCGGTGATCCTCTTGTTAACAACATGCCGCTGACGACGTTGATTTGCCGCTTTCGTCGAGCGTCAAGAACCGACATGGTTAGGTGGCAATAGTTGAGCGGGAGTAGTAGCCATTGTTCTACCGTGGGACCGTCGAAGTAAAACGGGCAGGGAGGCCCACTGTCAGTGACGGTGGCAGACAGTGAACTTGGATGAATCTTATCGCGCAAGGAAGCTAAGGACATATTTTCCTCCCTCATTTCTTGCATGCCATTTAAATAATCATCAAAATAATTTGAAATATCACTTCACAAGTATGGGCTTCCACTATAAATCATAACAAAAACAACAAATTAAACTGAAACTAGTTGTGTCTAAAAACGTGCATTTGGCGTGTATCAAAATTCAAAAAGTGAAAATTGTTTCATACCCAGTTTCAAAATGGGAACTGGAAGTAGTTGTAATGTCCATGGAGATAGATTGAGGTTTTTCTTTACTTAGCATCTACTACGCGCGCTAGTCCGTGTGCTCTTCGCTTTTTATTACCGTGTGCTCAAATTTTTCACTGCTTTTCAGAAATCAATGCAAAACGGTATGTGTCTCCCGCTCGTGTTTTCATCAAAGAAAAAAAAAATAAACGACCGGTAGCGATCGAACTGCATTCATGGAAACAACATGTAAATGAATTCATGTCACATTTTAGCTGTACTTGTACAAACCAGAGACGTCCCAAATGAATTCATGTCATGCCAACAGACAACACACCATGCACGAAGTTGGTCAAAAGCCAAAATGTGATGCTCTATGACTCTGATTATTAATCAGCTAATCCAAGCCAAACATGCAGTTGCAATCTATTATATACTAAAAGTCCATTAGACTTTCTAGAAACGCTCTCATACCGCCATGTGGCACCCTACAAACACTCCTATGCCGCCACGTGGCGCTCTAATAAATTTAGAATTCTAAAATAAATCTAACCGTTAGTTTTCATTTAATCTGGTGGACCCATTATTTTTTACCATTGGAACTATAATAAAAATAACCAATCTGATTTATCTTAAAAGGCCCACGTAACCCCCATAGGTGCATAGGTGCATGTACTTACGTACGTACGTCATGCACGGCCCCACGTTCATCTTTTCTCCTTTTTTCTTTTTTCGATCACAAGAATAAAAACCGAATTAATTATTTCAGCCCATAGATATTAAATCCAGCCTATATATATGCAAAAATATATGTACATGCCAATAATATATTATTTTTTTCATTCATATATAAATATTATTATTTAGTACGTGGCCCCAACGCCCTCCCTTATTTTTTTTTCTTTTTGGACCTCGACATAAAACTCAAATAATAAATAATAATTATAATCTATCTATCATTGAAATAACAAAAGTCTATAGACTTCTTAGAAACGCTCTCATACCACCATGTGTTCACTCTACAACCACTTCCTATGCCGCCTACGTGCGCTCGAATTAAATTTAGAATTCTAAATAAATAAACCTTAATATTCCATTTAATCGGGAACCCATAATTTTACCATTGGATCTATATGATAAAAATAACCAATCGATTTACTGTAAAAGCCATAAAAACCGGCCGTGTGGTCAGTCTACAAACGTCCTGAAGCCGCCACGTTGTCATTCTAGTATAAATTAAAAAAATACTATAAAATCCGGAGAAAAAGAACATCTACCATCCCACCACTTAAAGAGCCATTAATTAACCGTGCAGATAATCTCAATAAACAAGAGAATTGGAAAGAAGACCAACGAACCCCCCACCTCTCCCCTCAAGTCGTACAGTGTCGCTCCTCCCCCCGGACACCCCTCTCTCTCCCTCCCCTCACGTATAATTCTTTTTCCTATATAGCTAACGGCGGAAATTCGATTGAAAAAGTTTCCACATTGTAACATCTAAAATCATATATCCTGAAAAGAAACACTATCCCTTTTAATTTATTAAAATAGTGGACATAACACTCAAGCCATTAGAAATAGATTTATGTTTCTCACCTAAAAAAAACGTACTCCTCTCTCTCTGTTTCCTTTATGGAATCCTCTAATTTTTTTTACCCCTCAATTCTCCTTTATGAAAGCTTGTTGCCAAAACAAATTTAAATAAGCTATACTTCTAAAAACATATATTGCAACAGTAATTGTAAATAATGACTAACTTTTAAGCTTTAAATTATAAGTTCGAATGTTTATCTATTTTGACCATGTGTGGTTTTATGATAAAAATTCACAAGTAGAATTTAAGACAACAGTGACTATATTTAAATTGGTAAAATATAGATTCATTTAGTTTTGGTGAGAACCTTACATGTATGCAAACATAATGAACAATTATAAAAGACAATGACAATAAATACTATTTCATCAATATATCACTTCACCCAGCATGCATGGAACTAAAACAGATTTATGAACTTCGAAAAAGTCTAAAATTCGAAATTATGAGAAAAATATAAATCTATAAGATTAAACCATAATTTACTTGATATGCATTCACAAAACATGCATAAGCTAAAAGATTACTTAAAAAATAAGGATCATATCCTTATGCTCGTTTGTTCCACTATAATCATTCAGAGCTTAAGAATAGAAATAACCATATGTACCAAACTACTGATAAGCAATAGAAAATAATGGAATAAAGAGAAACGAAATTAGTCTATATAACATATAATAGTCAGTTTAAACAAGCAAAGCAAAAGCGCATTGAGTCCTGTGTATCTACTAGTTAAGTATGAAAAGAGCCGATGAAACTTCTAAAAAAACCCTCAAACCGCCACGGGCATTCAATAAATAGAAAAACCTTTACAAGTTTGAGAGAAAAAGAAAAACATCCAGCCCTTCGATTTTTATTAATTCGGCGACCACTACATTTTATTAAACCATTAGATTATTAAAAATACATCTCAAATAAAAAATAGCGACTTCGCGACATACTACTCACGCAAAAAAAGAAAAAAACGTAATTACCATTGGAAAAGAAAAAAAAGAAAAAAGGAAACCTGCCACCCCCCACCTAAGGTATACGAGAGAAAGTACAATTACTGTCACCCAAAAACCAATAAACCGGATAAAAAAGGCCCAGTACAACGTACACTATCCACCGATGAGAAAAGAAAAAGATATCCTGGCATGTACATACTACGCACGTCAACATACCGTGCCCTAATAAAGTATCTAATAATGTTGGATATTTTCCTGAAACACAGTACAAATGCAGGCGCTCACAACGCAGTACACTAACCCTACGAACGCACACAGCCACCCACCCAAAAGTACCTCGAGAGAATTGGCCGACATATTTTAATTGACAAAAGTTACCAGAATGCTCCGCTGCGATGGATACGTCGCTGAAAGAATTGTCAATAGTCCGGGACTGAATAGAGTAGGAAATGCCCACCAGCAAGGAAGCCTAACCAATTGAACTATGGTTAATCAAAAATAATGTGGAATAGAAAACAACCATTTAACCAGTGAAACCATTATTTTCGTTAATCTATCTATATAAAAAAAAAACAATCGTTATCATGACATCACAATTCAAAAATATTATGGCAATTAATATCACGTAGGTGCGTAGAACCTCTTACCTCACTCTAATGAAATGTTATAGATGATTGTCCCTCAAACTAATCAAGCGGATGATATGGATTAGAATTTAGTGGATCATGGCCACAAATCATCCTCTAATAAACCATGATAAAATACAATAAAAGATGAAAAACCACTAACTTTGCTAACACTACCTCTTTCGTGAAAATTCAAAGAAAATAATCTACCTCTTTTAAATAGACAAGAAATTAAATAATTGCTATAGAGTTACTAAAATAATAAATATAAGCAATAGTAAAATTATAAACAACAATGTACAAAAATAACGGAGAAATCGTAGAAATTTCTCTTAAATAACCTTTTATGTCTCAAATAGTACGACCGCAGGCCCGCGCTCGCGCGGGCACCCCTATTTTAAGAATTATTTATCTTTCATCATTTGATCATTGTAAGATAATACTTTCAAATGTACACAATATTTACATATTACAATTTTTAATAAGAACGAACGGGCAAACAGTGCAAAAACAACGGTGTCATATATTTTGAAAACGGAGGAGTAGTTCTTTTTGAAAACCAGAAGAAAGGTAGGCATAATGTCCGTCAACAGCATGGAACAAGAGCACACAAGTGCTAGCGCACAGCAATGTGCCTGAGGATCGTGACATGCATTTTGCACGGAGCCCACTAGCAATAGCTCGAAAAAGCCCGGAAATATTACCAACCAAAACGGCAATGCACTTGCATATGCAATAAGTGCATAACTTACGGACAACGACCTAGCGTAACGTGTGGACTGGCCGGCCGGTGTGCCAAGTAGCACGTCCAAAACAACAAAAATCCTTTGATTCCGATATGGTTTAACTAAGCACTTTGACAAAAGCATGCGAGAAAGCCACACCAACAAGAACAATGGTGTTCCAAAAGACAGATAACTAGTAAATGCGTGCGAAAGCAATAAAGAGTAATCACTAGACACCCATATGCACTACTTACTGACGCAAATGCCGAAATCGATGATGATCAGCATTGGACGGTAACACATCCGATCAAACAACAAATTCAGGCCCTTAAATTTGCGCTTAGACGAAATAGCTAACGCAAAAAAGGGACTGACAGTAATAAATGGAGCCGAAAGGTGGCAGCAGCTGCCTGCATGCATGCCTGCCACGCGGCAACACGTAAAGAGCGAATAGACGTGTCATTGAGCAATGCAGCTACAACCGCCACAGTCACTATAATAATCAACTCATCGGAATGTCGAGCATACACAAGTGAGAACAACACACGTAAGCAAGTTAGTATGCCTTAAGTCCAACTTATCTCCGTCAACTAATAACTAGTTATTGCTATATATAAATATATACACTACCTCCGTCTTAGGTTAGAAAACTTTTTAGCATGGCCCACACAATAGATTGTTAAGTCAACTAGGCTACACATACAGTCTAGACATTAACAATATATAAAGGTAGCAATACCTAGAAAAGTCTATAATATGAAACGGAGAAGTATACTTATTAATGAGTTGGTCCCACGATGTAATAGCACACACAACGTTTGGAGTTCGTGCTGTTCTGTGCTAACAAATGTTATAGCTCACCTTGTCTATTCTCTCGTCTTACTCTCCACGAAGCTTTAGCCTTCTTAAGTCATATTGTAACCTTGCCGATAGAGATCACAATATAACACACATCCATAACACATTTAGATTCCCCAACATATCTAAAAGAAGTCTCCGTTTCAATATTAAAGTCAAACTTCATTAAGTATAGCTAATTATAGAAAAGTTAACAACATCCAAAAAACAAAATAATCTAAAATCTAAAATAATAGATGTTTAAATAAGATTTGTGGAAAAATAATACAGAATTTGCTATAAACTTGATCAAAACTAAAAAAGCTTGGCTATAAAAGTCAAAATAAAATTATAATAAAAAGGAGATAGTCAGATGTGGCTATAATACAATTTTTTAATTCTGTGATTTGCATAGATTAATACTCTGTACTAGCCTCCTTAGTACTTAGATCGTAAACAAGCGGTGCACTAAATCTAGCGCATAGCTACAAACATATGCAGCTTAAGGAAAAAAAGTCAATCTTTTTCGAATTGCTAACACGCAGTCCAGTAATTGCTGGTTTCGAATTACTGAGTGCCGAAAACTGTGAGCATTGCCATACAATTTACATAACGTGTGTGCAACCAGTCCCGATTTTCCTTCGGCCGAAATTAAAGGCCCAAGCTACGGGCACGTTTCACGTTACGTTTCACCAACCAAACGGCGAATGAAAACACCTTGACACCGCCAAACCCTAGAAAAAGACCGGTCGATCGAGACGTAAATTGTTTCCACGTACAAAACATAATAAACTTTCAGAATGAATCCTTGATTGATGAATTGGACGATTACTTCACGTTAACTAGCAGTGCCC
>CM020179.1:25014844-25029823 GCA_009805545.1 Oryza longistaminata | reverse complement strand
TACGTCTGCAAACGACACGAACACACGGAGCATAGGAACGATGTTGGATCGCCCATTTGATTCTCGCAGAAGCTTGCGGTGATCATAGCCATACGGATAGGTGATAGGATCAGGATGGGGGCGTTGCCGATGGCTTGATGGAGCGTTCTGGTCCATCGCCTCCACCGGCGATCGCGCAACCATGTCCACCGCCGCGAGCGCCTTGTCGGCGTACCTGGTGGCCACGAGCAGGCTCACCTCGAGGTCCCTCATGTGCTCGGTGCGCTCCGGCGACTGAAACCAGGCAGTGGGAGCGGAGCCGTCCGCCGATCCTTAGCCTCCCAGCCGCGGCGTTGCCCACAGCTCCGCCTCGGTCGCCAGTTCTTGGCCCGCCTCCTGGTTCTGCTTGCCCACGCAAACCACGGTAGGTCGGTGAGGTCGGCCGCCGAACTGGAGTACAGGGGCGCACATGACGAAGTGGGAACTCGACGTGGTGTGGACGCTCCCCAAGCCGGAAGGCGACGAGAGATCGCCGATGGCCTCACTGAGGTAGCCTTGGTCGCCTCCGACGCCGCCTGGTCGTCGATACGATTCGATCCATCTCGAACACGGTGGAGATGAGGTCCCCGGCGGCGCGATGGCGCCGGGAGCAGCGGCGCCCCGGAGACACGGTGGCGAGGAGCTTCGCGCCGGCGGCGACGTGGGCGTCCGGGTCGGGGCCTGGCCTGCGTGCCGAGGCGGACCACACGTCGGCGTCGAGGGTCGGTCTCGGCGGCGGCGGGCTCCTCGGCCGATCAGCCCGGACACGGCCTCGCCCGAGCACGGCGCGCGCGGCCTGGATGCGCGTTCGCAGCCCGCTGCAACATAGAGCGCCGATATCCCGAGCCCTTTCCGCCGTTTCACCTTCGCAGCGCCCATTCCAGGTCTGTCGGCCCCGCCTGTGGCACCGGCCCCCACCGAACGCCATGCCGTCGTCTCGGCCCCCGCCACCCCGCACAAAATAACGAAGGGAGACGCCCGCGCCGCCGAGACCCTCGACGCCGACGTGTGTCGCCCTCGTTTCACGCACGCAGGCCAGGCCCGATCCCGGCGCCACCGATCGACGCGGCCAGCGAAGCTCCTCGCCACCCGTGTCCTTCCGGGGCGCCGCTGCTCCCAGGCGCCATCCGCGCCGCCGGGGACCTCAATCTCCACCGCTGTTCGAGATGACGATCGAGACGATTCGCGACCAGGCGGCGGCGGAGGCGACCCAACGGGCTACTCAGTGAGGCCATCGGCGACATTCTCTTCGGTCGCCTTCGGCTTGGGGAGCGTCCACAACAACGTCGAGTTCCAACTTCGTCATGTGCGCCCCGTACCTCCACGTTCGAGCCAGGCGACCTCACCGACCTGAGATGCGTTGTTGCGTGATGCAAGCAGACGGAGCGGGCCAAGAGCTGGCGACCGAGGCGGAGCTGCTGGTGTTCAACGCCGCGCCTGGGAGGCCAAGGATGCGGCGAGAGCGCATCCGCCCTCCCACTGCCTGGGTTCAGTCGCCGGAGCGGCACGAGCACTGAGGGACCTCAGAGGCTGAGCCTGCCTCGTGGCCCCAGGACGCCGACAAAGGCGCTCGCCGGCGGTGGACATGGTGCGCACGGGGGAGGCGGATGGACCAGACGCCTCCATCAAGCCATCGGCAACGCCCAATCCTGATCCCTATCACCCTTGCCAGTATGGCTATTGAATAACCGCAAAGCTTCGCGAGGATTTCAAATGGGCGATCCACCATCGTTCCATACTCCGTGTGTTTCGGGTCGTTATTGCAGAGCGTAAGCTGCATGCAGGTAGGTAGATCTAATGTGGTGTGTGTGGGGTGTGTCGGGCACAACTATTCTTGTCAGTGTTCGTCTCTGCAGGTTTCGAGTGGGCGTTTTTTTTCTCCTCATTTTTTTTTTTTTGGATAGCGAATCGACTGACAGCTATAGTAGGAAGAGTCTCTGCATCTGTTTCTGAACATTTTTTTGGGGGGATAATTTCTCCATAGCGATCGATCAAGGTTTAGTCAGTTGTACAGCAAAGCACACACTGTGCGAGAGATTCTTGAAGCTTGAATTCGGATTTGTGGATCTCTGATGAATGATGATCTAGCTATAACTGACCATAATCTGGCTTTAATTGGATATAACGTGGATGAAATCAAGCATCTGAACATTTTCTGCAAAGCATATTGCGAGTCATGGAGTGCTGTGAGAATTGCTTCGCATGTTCTGCTAGAGACATGCGCTCAGATCGTCGATTCGGACCATTACAAACAGCCTTTAGGTTGATGATGCTTTGTTAATTTCATTCTAAAATTTATGTCAATGCATGAATGTGCATATTGGTATATTGCTGTCATTAATTAAATGGATTCCAGCTCTGGCATATGGCTCACACAGCTTGATCAGATGGAAATATCTCTGCTCTCTGCGCTTAATTGTTCATCTATGATTTTAGATTTTAGTATTTGTCTCTGTTCGTGTTATTGCGGTGATCCTCTTGTTAACAACATGGCCGCTGACGACGATTGATTTTGCGCTTCGTCGAGGTCAAGAACCGAACATGTTAGGTGCGCAATAGTTGAGCGGAGTAGCAGCCATGGTTCTACCGTGGGACCGCTCGAAGTAAACGGGGCAGGTAGGCCCCCTGTCAGTGACGTGGCAGACAGTGACACTTGGATGAAATCTTATCGCGCAAAGGAAGCTAAGGACATATTTTCCTCCTCATTTCTTGCAGCCAGTTAAATAGTCATCAAAATAATTTGAAATATCACTTCACAAGTATGGACTTCCACTATAAATTCATAAAAAAAAAACAACAAAATTAACTGAAACTTATGTGTCTAAAAACGTGCATTTGGCGTGTATCCAAAAATTCAAAAGGGTTGAAAATTTTTCATACCCAGTTTCAAAATGTGAACTGAGCTAGTTAGCAATGTCATTGAGATGATGAGAATTTTCTTATTACCATCGTACTCTCTCCGGTTCCATTATTAATTGACGTTTTGGACAAGGTTTGAGGTCAACGTTTTACAATTTCGACCATCAATAACTTTAAAAAATATTTAGTTTAAAGGAACTAGAACAACCCATTAATAGATTTGTCTTTTTAAAGTACTAAACTTAAAGTAACATGCCATTATTTACTATATATTATTATAATAGAAAAATAAGATCAAAGATATATCGTGTAGACTGTGCTCATTTATCCAAAACTCAATTAAAATGAAACCGGAGTTACTATGCGCGCTAGTCCGCTGTACTTCTTCGCTTTTTATTACCGTGTCCTTAATTTTTTCACTGCCATTCAGAAAATCAATGCAAAAACGGTATGTGTCTCCGCTCGTGTTTTCATCAAAGGAAAAAAAAAAACGACGGTAGCGATCGAACATGCATTCATGGAAACAACAAGCAAAATTAAGCTGTACTTGTACAAACCAGAGACGTCCCAAATGAATTTTCAATGTCATTCCAACAGACAAACACACCATGCACGGAAGTTGGTCAAAAAGCCAAAAAAAGTGATGCTTCTATGACTCTGATTATTAATCAGCTTAATCCAAGCCCAAACATGCCAGTTGCAATTCAGTAACGCAAACTAAGCACGCATATGCAGCGTTAAAGAAACATTAACTGATGATGAAACAGACTAGGAAAGCAACCGCCCTGCAAGATGAACAGAATGCAAAAGAAATATTACATTAAAAAAACAAAATGACTTTATAATATGAAATTGAAATGGAGGGAAATATGGTAATTTTAACTGAGCATTCAGTCATTCAGGCTGCACGAAGGCAACATAGCGAAAAAATGCGCCCAGCGAACTGGAGTCGATAGAATTCAAAACCAAATTTGTTGCCTAAAAAAAAAAAGAAGTCAGAACCAAAACAACATTTCAAAGTTAAGCTTTAGGAAATTAGAATTAGAAAACAGAGAAGCAAAGTGAAATCACGCCCCTGCTGCCCTGCCAAAAGAAAAAAAAATGTATCACGCCCCGCCAAAGGATGCAGTATGCTCCAAGTTGACCAAATTCCATAGTTCAATGTCCAGTTGCAAATTTCAGTAACAAGAATCAATCAGAGAAACAACGGTAAAGAAAAATCCCTACGCCCAAATGAAATTCTCGCACACAGCGATTGTCAACCTCGACGATGAAACTAAGCTGGGTACCGAAGGGGAAAAAAACGCCCGTGCAAGCAAACTCATCAGCAGGAATGACAGAAGCGGAGATTTGGATTTAAGAGAACATGAACTCTGCTGCCTACATCGATGCTACCTATGTTGCAGTTCGTGGTTGCAAGAGATGGGAAGAACACGGAGATGGAGACGGCAGGGTTGTTGCAGATTCATCGCCTGGGCCTCCGGCCCTCAGGAAGCGGGCGTACGTCGACTGGCCTCGCGCACGGTCTGCTCCTCGTCACGCGACGGCGACGCGCATTTGTGCGAACGGCACCGAGCGCCTCGTCACCTGTTTGATGGCGGTGCCCGGTTGCCTCACGATCTCCATCGACCTTCCAGTGTCTCCCTGGCGCGCTCCCCGGGGCTCAGGGACGGAGCTCCTTGTAGAGCGCGGTGTTGGCGCAGCGGCGATCTGGGCGTCCGAGATTTGGCGGAGCTCCAGCGGACGTCTCGCCGTGACTATCCTCCACGAAAGCTCGATGCCTGTTGGAATGCTCCCACTTCAGCCACGTCTTCGCCGCGCATCTTGACGATGCCGAGTTCCAGGGCGCAGTTGACGAGCGGTCGCGGGCCTGTTCATGGTCGCTTGCCCTCCCACGCCGAGGAGGCGGTGTGCGCGTTCCGGAGTGTCCCGATGACGGCGGCGCGGAGGCGCACACGCTGGCGCGAGTTCCATGGCTGCCGCCGATCGCCCCTGGGAGCACCGCGCCTCGCAGAAACGCGGCGACGACCAGCTTCTGCTGCCGCTGCCGACTGCGAGGGTGCAGTCGGGTCCAGGTCATCGTGTGCTGGGAAGACCGCGAACGCAGTCGTTGAGAGGCACCTTGGTTGCCGTCGATGTATCCTCGCGGAGCAGCGCAGCAGGCCTTGGGAGCGTCACACTTGCGCGAGGCGTTCGATTCGACCCTTCCACCAGTCGATTGGTGCCTGCGCAAGGTTCGTGCGCCACCTGCTGCGCGATTCCCCCTCGGGTCCGTCACTCCGCCCCGCCGCCGGTTGCTGTTGGGGCTGCAGCACGGCGGCGGCCCCGCCAAGTAGAATGCCCATATCGTTCAAGGTTGTACCGCCACCCTCTGCGCGACCTTTAGCAACGTCCATCTCCTTCCGCCTCCATCCTCCTCCTTCCTCCTCCGCCGCGCCTCGACTAATTTGTGCGCGAGCGCGCTGTGTGTGTTGGTGTTGGCGGGGAGAGAGACCTGCGAGGTGAGTCGGGGAGAGAGAGAGCTAGGAGAAGACGTGCCCATTCTTATTTAACTGACAACGGGATGTGCGAGGAGATAATTTTTAGGTTGTTTACAGCATACCTTAACGGTGCCTTAATTTGGTTTACCTGTGGGAGACAGCATGAGATTTACGAACTCAGTTGCTTCACCCTCACTGGCGTGTAAAAAAGTTCGTTACGATAGCTTTCGCCCATTCGCGGGATTAATTTTACGATTCCAAGTCGAAACTAGAAATCTTAGAATGGAACCCAAGGAGGTCCATGCTTACTAGTAGATTTACGGTTAACATTAATATCTGACGATGAAATTAACTAGCTGGTCAACCCCGGTGTCATCTATTAAAAAACGGAGGGAATAGTTTTTTTAAAAGTCATACCAGTTGCTACCCTGTATTATCATCTTCTTCTTTATTGCTTTGCTCGATCACCACTATTTCTAATTCATTCTTCTTGGAACCTTTAAAAATTGGATCTTATAGTTTTTAAAGTTTATTGTCACGTTGGGTTTCTTTTTATAATTTCTAGATGTCCCGTCAAACGTTGCTGTTGTCGAATGGACAACTACGTCACGCCTTCGGCGTGGTTCTCTCAACTGTGGTTGGAAGTAAGAACAATTGTATTACTTAGTGAAAATTTTTTGGATCCCCTATTTACATGGCTTTAGGGGGCCATTTATAATCCTTACAGGCTCCCCTTTAGGGTTTAGATTTTACAGGGAAATTTACATGGTTACTCTTATGATAGGGACATTGTTAGGGGCACACAATGTCTTTTACATGTACGGGCCCCTATTGGGCCATGAATGGCTTGGCCCAACTATTTACCGAAGCCCCCGAAGGCTTGGCGGCCCGCTGGGCCTCCTGGCGGCGGGCTTGGGTACCTTGGCGAAACCTGTGCCCCTATGTTGGGGCTTTCGCCTCTTCATCTTCGCCCGTGCGGCCCTCTGACAAGGTCTCCGCTTGGCGAAGCTGGCGCATTCCCAGCTACGGTTTTCACCATGCGCCTTTTCGCCCGTCGTGGTAGTCTTCTTGATCTTCGCCATTTGCATCCGGTCTGGGCCTGCCGCCTAAGTTCTTGGTTTCGGTAGTTCCGGCCGAAGGGCCCTGTGGTGTACCTCCAACAGTTGCCTTTATACTCCTCTATGACCCGTCCACTGTCTCTTCTCTTTATTGTCATTGAGATTTTAAAAGTTAAAAATAATTACCGTTTGGGTTTATTTTTACTTTCTAGAAGTCCCGCCAAATCGTCAGCAGCTTTGCCATTGTACTTCTCAACGGCTCGCCCGCTGCCCCCCTTCTTTATTGTCATCGAGATTTTAAAATCGTACATGATTATCATTGTTTTTTTTTACTTTTTAGAAGTTCCGAACCTTTAAAAATTGAGCCTTATAGTTTTTAGAGTTTATAGTCTTGTTGGGTTCCATTTTTTTATAGTTTTTAGAAGTCTCGTCAAACGATACCACTATGCTCCTCTACGGCTCGTCCGCCGCCTACTCTTTATTTTTATTGTGATTCTAAAAATCGAACATAACTATCGTTGGAATTCATTTTTTATTTTCTAGAAGTCCCGTCAACCGTCGGCGACTCTGCGACTATACTCCTATACACCCCGACAACTACTTCTCCTTTTTATTGTCATTGAGATTTTAAAATCGAATATGATTATCAATGGGGTTTATTTTTTTTTACTTTCTAGAAGTCCCGGCAATCGCCTTGCTCGTTTGCTTCACGGCCTACCTGTCGTCCCCCCTTTTAATCATTATTAGGATTCTATTTGGTGTTTTATTAACAGTTTTTATATGTCGTATCAACCGCCACCACTCTACTCCTTTATAGGCCTGATACTTAATTTATCTCGTCATTTGTTTTATAATTGGTGCTTTCTTTTTAATACGTCTTTTTTGATTAGAAATTTTAGTTATTTATAAATTGTATTCCTTATTTTCTTTTTCTAATTTCAGAATTTATTTTTCAATTTTAATTATATAGTACTTCGTTTCTATCAATATTTTAATTATTTTTCATTTTCAATTTAAGTTGGTTTCAAAATTGTTTCCTAACTTGAACTGCTCTTTTAATTTTTCTAATTTTGGATATTATTTTATTCTTTTATCTGAATTTTAATTAATCCTCGTATTGGGTTTTATATGGCATTCTTCTTTCAATATTGCCTTTTTTTAATTCCGAATTCACAGCTAATTTTAAATTGTCATTCCTACTTGACTCTTCCTTTTATTTTTTTTGGCTATTTTGGATTTTATTTTTATTCCCAATTTTAATTAATCTCGTATTGGGTTATTATATAAGAGCTCTTCTTTTAATATTCCTTATTTTTCTCCGAAATTCAGCTATTTTAAAATTGTATTCCTACTTGCTATCCTTTTATTTTCTAATTTTAGATTTTATTTTATTTTTATTTCGAATTTTGATTTACCTCGGGTATTGGGTTCTTATATGGAAACTTCTTTCAATATTGCATTATTTTTAATTCCGAATTTACAGCTATTTTAAATTGTATTCTTACTTGGACTTTCCTTTCCTTTTCTAATTTTGGGATTTTTATTTTATTTTTATTTTGAATTTTGATTAATCTCGTATTGGGTGTTTTATGGAAACTTCTTTCAAAATTGCTTATTTTTAATTCGCATTTCAGCTATTTTTAAACTTGTACTTCTACTTGGACTCTCCCTTTCTTTTTTTTCTTTTCTCCGATTAATGTGGGAATTTCTAGTCCCCACAGCGAACTGATGTCTCCTTTCAAAACTGTTTAAATATATAATAGATAATAGATACATAGAATAGATAGATAGATATTCTAATTCTAATCGTGCATGTGTTTATTTGTTGTGACTATAGTACGGACCGATCATACAAGCTGGCCACCAGAAAAAACTTAAAAATTTCTATTTAAAATTAGGGTTAAAATTATTTTGGTTATTTTATTTCGAATATTAAAAGCTTTGCACGTTATTTGTATCAGAGCTATGAAAATTAAATTTACAACACCGTCATGCTAAGTAGCAGGCCACTAACGGGAGGGAGAGAGACACACGAACAGGTAGCATCGCGGCTCTCTGAAAAGAGAAAACAAAGGAAGAGAGGAAAAGATCACAGGGGTGAAAAATTCTTTAATTATTGTCCCCGAAAGCCATTGTTCTTCGTTTCTGTGCAAATCTTGGAACACCCTCGGTTCCTTCAAGCCGAACGTTACACAACAAGTAAAGATGGCAATAAAGCAACTTACATATAAACAAGATTCTGTTTGATTTTATTTGCTGCAGATGTTTTAAGTCGGTTCTACAAAGAACAGCTTCGGGACCATGTGGCGATAAACTTTTTTTTGGGAGTAAAAAAATATTCTACAATATTTGCAGAATATCAGTACTGTGCCAGGAACTGATTAATTCCCCATGCTACGGACAGTCTGAATGACAGCGCTAACGAGAAGAAAATAGCCATCACCGGAACAGAATATCACTGATGCTCTGATAATCCAAGCCAAATGTTCAATGCAATTCAGTACTGAATCATCAAAAAAGCACAACTACTAAAACCCCTTCGCAAAAGGAGATCCTCGCACACAACTGTTGATCCCAATTCCCAAACACAAACCAATTGCTACTACTACTTGCTGCAAAGGGGGAGAAAATGACCAAATCGAATCCGGTTTGCGTGATGAACATAACGCAACAGGACGGAGAACAGAGACTACATCGATTTACGCTCTTGCGGGACGGCGTTGTCGATGATCTTGAGCAACTCGCGAATGGCACCCAGCGCCGCGTCCACCTCTTCGATGGAGGTGCTCACGATCTGCTCGAGCTTGGAGGCCGAGGCCTCCCGCCTCCCTCATGCGAACCCCTCGGCTCAGTCTCAGCAGCCGAGGATGCATGCCGGTAGAGGCGGTGGACGCGCACGGCGTTCTGGACCTCGCAGATGGCGAACTGCAACCTCACCACCACCGTAAACAGGTGCGCATTGGCTTCGGCCATGGTGGCGATCCCCTCCTGCCACTTCTTGTCCTTCACTTCGACGCCGAGGAGCGGGGTTGCAGTTGGCGAAGAGGATCGCCGCGGCCTGATGCTTGTTGGCCACCGTCGAGGTGAGTACCCGGGCGCCCCCGCCCTGGAGTGTCCCAGGTTGCGACGGCGGGAGGGCGTACACGCCGGCGACGAGGTCCATCCATGGCTGCGCCCGATCGCCCCAGGGAGCAGCGGCGCCTCGGCGAACGCGCAGGCGACGAGCTTTGTGGCCGCTGCGAGGGGTGGCCTTGGGGTCCCGGTCATCGGGTGCGGGGACAGTGGCAAACGCGTCGGCGAAGAATGTCTCGGTGGCGTCCATGTCCTCGTGGTCGTTCACAATTACAGGAAATCGGGCTTACTTGTGTGAGACGTCATCCACATTTGCCGTGTGCTTGTGGCACTTGGGGTGAGACGACGCCGCAAGAGATAAAAAGTTTGGCTGTGTTCAGTTAGATCCAAAGTTTGGATTTTGGTTGAAATTGGAGATGATGTGACTGAAAAGTTGTGTGTGTATGACAGGTTAATGTGATGAAAAATGACTGAAGTTTGGATCCAAATTTTGGATCTAAAGACAGCCTTTGTTACACTCTGGGGTCCACGGCGTGTGCCCCACATATGTCAGAATCAGAATGCGTCCGTTATAGCTAAGCACGTTAATTACTTGATGATTTAGGAGGAGTGGTTCTGAAAATACGTGTTTGATGGAAAGGTTATTCTTAGTTCTGAGACTGAGCTTGTTACTTGATGTTACTCTGAATTTTCTTTTAGGAATTCCTTTGATTTTAGGTCAAAACTTAGGATTACTTCATGATCATTTTATGAGTAACTCTGATATGAGGTCAATATCTGATCACTCTAGTTCAGTTGAAAATCATCCAACAGTATTTCTACAAGCATGTTGTTAATCTGAAACATGTTGCTTGTTGTGACTGTAGTTCAGCTGAATTTAATTTAACAGGTCAGAAATTTAATTGAATTCAGTTGTTACTTCTTCAGAATTTAATTGGATACAGTACTTGATTTAAACTATTCTTGATTGCCCTACATTGCCTGATTGCTACAGTGATTACGGATTGCTACATACACTTGTAGTACAGGTTCCAAATCAGTTACAGATTTCTATATTTGTTACTTGTAGATGCAAATGGAGATGGAGGAGCATATATGATTTTGATGGTAGATATAGTACTCAGTTGTGAATCTAGTCCAGAAATTAGTCATATATTGACAAAAACGATCTAGTTCTGATTTGATCAGTACTGAAGATCTAGTTCGGAAATTAGCACTTGAACCATTTGATTACTTGTTCATAGTTCTGAAATTAGTACTTGAACCATTTGATTACTTGTTCTACATTTAAGTACTGCGTTCCAGTACTACATTCAGCACTTGAGTTCTGAAATTACTTGATTTCGATCATTCGATCAGTACTTGTTCTACATTTTCACTCTGCATTTCAGAAATCAATGAAAAAAATAGCAGTATGTGTCTCCCGCTCGTGTTTTCATCGAAGAAAAATAAAAGACGGGCAGCGATCGAACTGCATCAGTCAGAATGAATTCTCGTCATTCCATTTCCAACACGCTATGCTCGAAGTTGATCAAAAGTCAAAATGTGATGCTCTCTGATCATTAATCAACTAATCCAAACCAAGCGTGTGCAGTTGCAATTCAGTACTAGATCATCAAAATGCAACTAACAAAAAATCCTTTGAAAGAAAGGAGCTCCTGTCACACAGCGTGTTCATGCAGCCCAAAGACAAACTGAACTCAGATGAACAGAACTAGGAAAGCAAAACCGGCCTGCAAGATGAACAGAACTGAACAAGACAGAGAACAGAGAGAACTCGATCTTTCGCCGCTAATTGCTATTGTCTAGTTTTGTGATCTGCAAACAACGCGAACACGGAGATGGAGAGGGTGATGCGCTGTACCGGCTTGGTGTTGTGCGGGGATGAACTGGCTAGTCTGGATTCTGGAACCTCACAGAGCGGCGGCGTGGATGGCGTCGCGCACGATCTGTATCTCGCCGGCAATGGAGTAGCGCATGTGTACGACGGCCGCTATCACCGCGTCCACCTCTTCCATGACGGTGCGCATGATCTCCTTCAGCTTCCAGGCCTCCTTCGCGCGCCTTCCCCGACGCGGCGACCCGACCTGGTAGAAGCGGTGGACGCGCACGGCTTGCCCGGCCTCCCAGATGGCGCGGTTCAGCCTCATCTCCGCCGCGTATCCGTTCAGGAGGGCCTGGCTCCGGTGGCTGGTCCACGCCTCCCACGTCTCGCCCTCCTCCTCGATGCCGAGGTACGGCCTGCAGTCGGCGAAGAGGTTGCGGGCGCGGTCGTGGTCGTCGGACACCGTCCCGAGGAGGTCCCGGACTTCCTGGAGCGGCCCGGTCGCCGGCGGCGGGACGGCGTACACGCTGGCGACGAGGTCCATGGCCGCACCGATCGCCCCCGGGAGCACCGGCGCCTCGGAGAACACGCTGGCGACCAGCTCCGCGGCCGCCGCGAGGTGGCCTGCGGGTCGCGGTCGTTGAGCGCCGGGACGGACGCAGCGCGTCGGCGGCGAGGATCTTGGCGTCGCGGATGTCCTCGCGGAGCAGCCTGCCGGCCTCGCCGAGCGTCGCGCGTGCTGCACGGGCGATCAACCGGATCACCTGCAGTTGATCGCGGACCGCCACAAGTACGGCCTCCGCCTCCTGCGCGATCGCCGTCGCAGCCATCACCTCCGCCGCCGCCGCCGCCGCCGCCTCCGCTTCTACTGGCTGGACCGGCACCGCCATCTCCGATTCTCGGTGGCTGCGCTCGTGTGCGCGTGTTCTGTGTTGTGCGAGAGAGAGATTCGGGGGTTGCGAGGTAGGAGACGGCGGGTCCATATTTATACCCGGCGAAAGGCGAAAGCCGGGTGTGAATGGGAATATGGGATGGGTTGCGAAATATTTTGACAGTAGTAATTGGGCTTTGCATGCGCAAGACGGTGATGAGAATTACCGTCAGCTTCAGTCACTGACAACGTGGACCCCACATCAGCTTCTATAAATGGCGCTGCGTACGAGGAAGTAAAATGTTCGTTACAGGCATTTCTAGAAACGGGCAAATGGCACCAGTTGAAAATGAACCGAACTGGGCAGGCAGAGTTGTTTTTTTTTTCAATCTCAAAAAAGGGAAAATAGTTGCATCATTTTTTAGCTCTTTTCTCTTCTTATCTTCTTTTACAGAATTAAGTATATGATCAATCGTTTTTAGTCCCAATTATTCGACGTGATAAGTAATAGTAAAACTACGCTATAAAATTAACATTTTATAGTGCAAACATTTGGAGTTTGCATTGTGAAATAAGGGAATTCACGGTGTCAGATACATGTTGAATGAGAAACACCAAGTGGTATGGTGGTAAGATGAACTTAGCCATCATAAGGTGGAATTAAAAGAATCCAGTTACTGGCACCGAAATGCAACACTCTGCTTTTGAAATGCAGCTTGTGACTTGTTCAGAATTTTATGAAGCGCTGAAGCATTACGGTAAAATGTTTCTACTACTTTGTAGCGACACATAATTCGAACATGCGTACTCAGCTTAGCAGTCAATCATCGCGTGAAAACACATCAACGGAGCATATATTGCGACGTAACTGGCTGAAAAATTGCGGCCAGCGAACTGCATCAATGAGAAGGAAAGCAACATGCAAATTAAAATTTAGAAAATTAGCTAGAAAACCGAGAACAAACAGAGAAATTACAACGTCGTCAATGGCATTTCGTAATACTTAAAGCAGGATGCAAAATGATCTTGGCCATTATCGGTTTATACAACCTAATGCAAAGCAAACTGCATTAGATCAATGCAGTTTATTCAGATTTTCCAAATGATAAATCATAAGTTCAGAAATACTAGTACTTCATGGCGATACACAATTCGAACATGCATGCTTAACTGAGCATTCAGTCATTCAGGCTGCAGGAAGCAACTGGCCAAAACTTTGTGGCCAGCGAACAGCGTCGATCAAAATTCAGAAGCAAAGCAACATGCAGATTAAGCTTTAGAAATTAGAAAACAGAGAGAATAAAAGCAACATGCAGTATGCTCAAGCCTCCAGGTTGATCAAATTCCATAGTACCATATTAGTTCAGTTTCCAGTGCTAATTCAGTACAAGATCATCAGAGACACAACTAAGAAAATTTCGTTTGCAAATGAAATCCCCGAACACAGCGATACCAACTCAAACGACGAACTAAGCTCGGATCAATCGCTACCTAGCTAACGGGGAAAAAAATGCCCATGCAAGCAAACTCCGATCAGCAGTTAGAACAGAGGCGAACAGGGCAGAGATTCAGAGAACAGGGACTAACTGCTGCCTACGTCGATCTACCTAGTTGCAGTCGTGGTTGCAGGAGATGGAAGGCGATGCGCTGTACCGGCTTGGTGCTGCAGGATCATCGGCCTGGGCCTCCCGCCTCACAGAGCGGCGGCCTCGCCGATTGCCTCCCGCACGATCTGCTCCTCGGCGGCGAGGGCGTCGCACATCTGTCGAATGGCCACCGACGCCGCGTCCACCTCTTCAGTGGCGGTGCTCAGAATCTGCTTGGCCTCCCAGGCCACCTCTCGACGCCGCGACTGAGCCTGGTAGACGCGGTGGACGCGGACGGCATGCTTGGCCTCCCTGATGGCGGACATCAGCCTCACCTCCGCCGCCGGCGCCTCGGTAAAGGCTTCTTCGTTGCGGGCGCTCCACGCCAGCCAGGTCTCGTCGCCCGGTTGGATGCCGCGGTTCGGGGTGCTGTTGACGTAGAGCGTGAAGAGGTCGGTAGCGTCGTGATGGCCGTTCACCACCGCGCCGAGGGTGAGCCGGGCGTCCTGGAGTGTCCCGGTGCGCTGCGGCGGGAGAGCGTAGACGCTAGCGACGAGGTCCATGGCTGCGCGGATCGCCCCAGGGAGCAGCGGCGCATCGGAGAACACCCTGGCGGCCAGCTTCGCGGCCGCTGCAAGGTGATCAGGGCCATCTCGTGGCGCGATGGCGGAGAACGCGCGGGCGAGGAGGACGTGATCGGTGGCGTGGATCTCCTCGCGGAGCAGCCCGGCCGTCTCGTCGAGCGTCGCGCGTGCAGCCTCGGCGTCCGAGAGGATCATCGCCAATCGAGCGCGGAGCTCCGCTAGGTGGTTCGCCACCGCCTCCGCCTCCGTGGCCACTCCGCTCGGAGACGCCATCTCCGACTCTCTTGTCTTCTCTGCGTGTGCGCGCGTGTTCTGCTCTGTGTTTGTGTGGGAGAAAGGTTCAGGCGTTCAGCGAGGTTTGGAGGTAGGAGTGGGGCCCTATTTATGCACTGATTCGAATACTACTCTGTATTGTATTTACGGTGGCTAATTGGGATTTTCTTGGGGTATTTTTATAGGGATTGTCTATACATCATTTGACAGAAAACCCCCCTAAAAATCTTGCAAATTCTAGACCACCCGATTACTTTGAGATTCGTGCAAAGAAACCAACCCTAAAAACCTCCTCTCCTCTCCTTTCTCCCGATACCGCTCCGCCGCTCCCAGCTTCGCACTGCGCCGCCGCC
>CM020179.1:24947040-25013891 GCA_009805545.1 Oryza longistaminata | reverse complement strand
CGCGGCCGGGGCGACAGAGGCGGCGGAGGCGAGCCAGCCGACGCGCGGTGGGCGTCGACGGGCGCCGCTGCGGGGGTCGACGAGCGGGCCGGGCGACGGCAGCGTGGGCGTCGAGGGCGCCGCGGCCGGGGCGACAGAGGCGGCGGAGGCGGAGCCCGCCGACGCGGCGGTGGGCGTCGACGGGCGCCGCTGCGGGGTCGACGAGGGGCGGGCGACGCAGCGGTGGGCGTCGACGGGCGCCGTGGCAGGGGCGACAGAGGCGGCGGAGGCGCGACGGCGCCGCTGCGGGGGGCGACGAGTCGCGGAGGCGGGGCCGGGCGACGCAGCGGTGGGCGTCGACGGGCGCCGTGGTTGGCGCAGAGGCAAAGGCGGGGCCGGGCGCTGCAGCGGTGAGTGCGGAGGCGGGCACTGCAGCGGTTGGCACGGAGGCGTGCGTCGCGGCGGTTGGCACGGAGGCGGGCGTCGCAGCGATGGGTGTGGAGGTGGAGCGGGCGCCGTGGAGGCAGCCTGGCTACGGGGACGACGGCTTCCCCGTTTTCTTCACCGAGACCAAGTGCACGTCGGCGCCGACGTGGTCCTAGCACTCCTCAATGGGTTCCTCTTCGCCGCTGCACCGACGGGCTTCGCTTCGACCCTTCGCTCCTCCACGCTCGGCCGCCGCGTCCCCGACCTTGATGGCTCACGGCGTGGCAGGTGGCCAGCAGGGGAGAAGAACGGCGGCGGTGCTCGGTGTTGAAGACGGGCTGAGGTCGGGGAGACCGGAGGCCGCCGCCTCCGCCATGCTCCCCCTGTCCACTTCGGTCTCCCCCTGTGCTCCCGCCGCCGCCACCCTCCCCTTCTCCCGCGTCGCCGGCCGCCGGACATCCTCTCCAGCCATGCCCCGGTGACCGTCTCCCCACCCGCCGGCCGGCTGCCCATGGAGGTGAAAAGTGAGAGAGAAAGGGGGAAGGGAGAGGAGGGGAAAGAGAGAGAGAGAGGTGTGACGTGGCAGCCTGACATGTGGAGCCCACGTGGGTCCCACGCTGACTCAGCCGCCACATCAGACAAAACCGGGATCAAAACCACCGAAGGACCTAAAGTGAACGGTTTTGTAAGTTGAGGGATGTCAAATACCCGGTTTTGCGGTTTAGGGACGATTTCGTAACTCAATGACAAGTTGAGGGACCTTCGGTGTACTTTTCCCAAAAAAAAAAGAAAATCTATCGATGCGTGCCATTCCTCTCGTTTCCCCACGCGTCGCGGAACTATACGGGTATATGGACCAATCGCATGGCAGGCTACCCACGACTCCACGAGCTTAGAGCAAGGTCAATAGTACAGCCAACTACTAGCTCCAATTCTTCTATAGCTAATTCATACAATAGTCGTTTACTATACTATTAGCATATGGTCCCAATGTCATACACACATTGCGTCTTGGAGTCCGTGCTGCAGCTGGCTACAGATTTGTAGCCCGCTGCTTTTCTCTCTTATCTTTTATCTTATTAAAATATGTTTGCAGCTGGCTTATAGCCTGCTATTGTACCTGCTCTTATACTCTCGCGCGGGAGTATCCTCGAACCATGCCGAGCCACGTGGCATTGGTGTCCGGCCATGAACGCGCATGGAATTCGGTATTAGAGATTCGAATTTAAATTTTAAAAAAGTTAAAATTTACTCCATCCGTCCCATAATATAAGGGATTTTGAGTTTTATTTGCACTGTTTAACCACTCGTCTTATTAAAAAAATTTAGAATTATTATTTATTTTTTTGTTACTTACTTTATTATCCAAAGTACTTTAAGCACAACTTTTCGTTTTTTATATTTGCACAAAATTTTTGAATAAGATGAGTGGTCAAACAGTGCAACCAAAATGTCAAAATCTCTTATATTAGAGGATGGGGGAGTACTTACTAGCGTTATTTTGCTCTCTGTATACTATCTTAAAAATAGTCAAAGTTATTAATGATTGAACGAAATCGAGGAATAACCCTTAACCGAAATTTTGGCAATTTGACCCTCTTAGAAAACTTATTTCAATAATAACCTAGTTTTTGACACGGGTTATAATGAAATTGGTTTTTAACACGGGTTATTATTAAAATAAGTTTTTTAAAAGGGTCAAATATAATTGTCAAAATTTAGGGAATAACCTCTTATGCGTCTTTAAGATCAAACAGCTGAATATGATTGTATGTGTAATAACTATATCAGGAATATAAATGAATCCCATTCTTATAATTGCTCAGGATATCTCAAGATCCCTATTAACTAGAATAAAAGAATTAGTAGATTTGTTCCGCCCAGAATGAAAATGAGCGATAGGGTTATAAACTTATAATTATATAATTGACTTAATCATTTGTTCTATATTAGACCATTTCTAAAATTATGGTTTAAGGATTTCAATTAAATTCGACGTAAAAGTGAGAAATGGACTTATTCCGTTTCAGTAAGCTCGATGCCTTTCATGGCAAGAAAGCCAAAAATAATCTTGTCAGCCATGGCTTCCCAAGTGTTCATGTACACGGGCCTCGTTCCTACGTGTCACCGGGAATCTCGATGCTGCCGTGTGAAAATATCTCATCGACCCCATCCCACTGGCTGGCTGGCAGGCAGGCGGTAGTATAAATTGGCCTCTGTCTCTTTGGATTTGCTTCCTCCTTCCCTTCCGGTCTCCTACGCCTCACCCGAAATCTCACTAGTCACGCACCCTCTCCTCTTCCGCACGGCCGCACTACACACACAGACGCGAGGGAGCGCGCAGAGATTGAGAGATGTTGGTGCCGGAGGCGGAGCTGCCTGTGCAGGCGGCGGCGCCGATAGACTGGATGTGGTACACGGTGCATCTGACGGTGGAAGAGATCGAGCGAATCACGGCGAGAGTTGAAGCGGTTACGACGGCCCTCGAGGCCATACGCCCGGCGCTCGTCGTGGCCGTCGGGCTGCTCGGCGAGGACATCTACGCCACCGAGATCCTCGACGACTACATGCTGGCCGCCCTCGTGCCGGCAGGTCACCAGGCCCCGCTCCCGGACGCCACCCTCGACGCGGCGGCGAGGATCTTCGTCACCGTGTCCTCCGGGGCGCCGCTGCTCCCAGGCTCCATCCTCGACGTCGGGGACCTCATCTCCGCAGCGTACGACGTCGTCGATCAGCCGCCACCAGATGCCCCCACCCCCGACGGGCTACTCAACGATGCCATCACCGATCTCCAAGCCGCCTTCGCCGACGGGGGCCTCCTCACCAACGTCCGGAATCACTTCCACCACTGCGCCGCGTACCTCCATGTTCAACCGATCGACGCCGACCCGACGTGGACGGCGTGGACCGGGCAAGCGCAGCAGGCCAACTATTTCGCGACCGACGCGTTGGCGATGCTCAACGTCGTCGCCTGGGAGGCCATGGACGCGATGGAGCTTATCCGCTCTGCCTCCCACTGCCTGGTTCAGTCGCCGGAGCGCAACGGGCACATGAGGGAGCTCGAGAGGTGCCTGCTCACGGCCATCAAGTACATCGACAAGGCGATTGCGGCGGTGGGTCTCGTGCACGGCGAGGTGGAGTTGATGGACCAGACACTCCGTCAAGCCATCCACGACGCCAACATCCCTGCTAATGGCTGGGCTTGAATCCATGACGCACCGCAAGCTTCCGCGAGGACGACGAGATCGATCCCCCTTTCCACGCCGGTCCAGAGCAGAGGAAGTGCTTCGCTCTCCATCTCCGGCCGTGTTCGTATCGTTCCGCAGATCGCAAACTGCAAGTAGGTAGATCACAAACTTGCTACTACGACCTCTGTTCTGTCCTGTTCGTCTCTGCAGGTTTCGTGTGGGCGTTTTTTTTTTCTCCTCGATTTTTAGGTGTTTAGCGATTGATCTGATCAGCTAGTAGTAAGTGTCCCTGTTCTGTTTCTGAACATTTTCTCCCCATGCTTTCTAGCGTAGCGATCGATCAGAGCTTAATCAGTTTTGTAGAGCTAAGCACACCGTGTGCGAGAGATTTCCCAATTGAATTGGATTGTGGATTTTGATGATCCAAGCTATAGCTGACCATCTGGCTTTAAATTGGAGATATGGATTAATCGAGCATCTGATCAGTTTGTTGCAAAGCGTATTGGAGTACTTTTGTCTCTGCTTTCTACAGCTTTTTGTTAATCTGCGAATTGGTTTGCATGTTTCCGCCAGTGATATCTGCAGATTGTGATTCAGACAACATTACAGATAATCGTCAGGTGATGATCTGGTTTCATTCTGAAACCCATGGCATTCTTGCATGGGATGAAATCACTTTGCCTTCTTGCATGAACTATCAATGAAATGTACCATGGCATATACGGTGTTAATTGGTTAAGTGGGTTCAGCTTTGCCTCTGGCTGCAGATCAGCTTGATCAGTTGGATATATCTCTGCTTTGTAATTGTACAGCTTAATTATCCGGCTATGACTTTGTATGCCTCTGTTGTGTAACTTGTGTTATGCCTTATGCGTGATGATGCTCTTGTGACACACATGCCGATTGGAAATGTCCTTATTCAATTGGGTTGGGTTTGTTTTCATTTATCCTACTTCTTGCGAGTTTCATCTCTTCCATGCCCTTCTCCAGAAATGCATGGTAAACTTGTCTGTTTGATTATGATTATGAATTTACCCCTGTATGATTTACGAAGGCAGAGGTCGGGCTATACGATTTCGTTGGCAGGGGAATACACGCTATGAAACACGCACTTCTTGTTCTTGGGATATGCCTTTGCATGTCACTCTGTGGGCCCCCCACCCTTGTCCACCTGTCACTCTGTTTCCTGAAATTACGGTTGGGCCATGTTCACAGGGGAAACTATTCTAATCCCTCGAGGGGTTGTTTCCTCGTTTGCTCAAAAACCATCTAAACGGTTATGAAAAATTCTGGAAAAATTTGACAACATTCATACAACACATATATACAACTCCACAAAATCTTAAGTCCAAACTCAACTCACACATTGAGATATAAAAAAGACAAATTCAGCGTATGAATAGTAGCGTACTGTTTATATCTAAATTTGTCTTTTTTGTTTCTCGATGTGTAGATTGAATTTGAACATGAATTTTGGTGGACTAGTAGGTACCATTATACTCTACATTGTCAATTTTTTCAGAATTTTTCATAACTATTTGCATCGAATTTAGAAGAAAAATGTATACGATGGGATATCCCCTCGAGGGATTAGAATCCACTCCCTGTTCGTAGAGGGTAAATAAAACGAGCAGGGGGGCCCACCGTCAGTAGCAGAGGCAGGCGGTTAACTCTGGTACCTTCTCGCGCAAGCTGCCTACATATAACGAACTCGTGCTCGTGTCATGTCTCGTCCGCCCCCACAACCCAGACACCCAGTAACAACCAACCCACCATAGAATCTCTCACGCCACCGCACCCCACACAGCACAGAACACACACGCACCGGCAGGGAGAGATGGTAGAGCTTTCGGGCCTGACGTCAATGGTGGCGGAGGAGACGATGGTGGACTGGGCGGGGGTGGCGCGGAAGATGGTGATGCGCATCGAGTCGATCGAGTCCCGGCTGGAAGCGGCCACGCGGTACGCCGAGGCCACGCTCGACACGCTCGACTACGCGGCCGGGCTGCTCCAGGAGGACACCGACGCCGCTGACACCCTCGCCGCCGACTTCTTCGCCGTCCTCGACCTCGACGCGCCAGCGGCAGCAGATCACGAAGACGAAGGCGAGAGCGAGGCCCTGATCCGCCGCCCCCCCGATCAGGCCAGCGTCGACGCCGCCGCCGCGAGGCTGGCCGCCGTGGTGTTCTCCGGTGCGCCGGTGCTCCCAGACAACATCCTCATCTCCCGGGACCTCATCGCCGGGGTGTGCGTCTTCCGGCACGACGTCGCCGGGCTACTCCAGAACGCCCGCCTCCATCTCGGCGTCGCCATCGACCGCAGCAACACCTTGAACCACATGATCCGCAGCAGCAGCTCTCTCGCCGATCGGCCGGCCGGCACTGGCAGCCCGGGCGCGTCGCAGGATTGGATGGATTACCAGGAGCGCGTCGTCGAGTTGGGAAGTGACGCGGAGCTGAGGCTGTTCGCCGCCGTCAAGGCGGCCATGGACGCGCAGGGCGCGCACCCGCTCTGCGTGGTCAGGTCGCCGCAGCACGAGGAGCACATGGAGGAGGCCAAGCAGCACCTGCGCAACGCCACTTGTGAGCTCGACGGGGCGCTGGCGGCGCTGCTCGAGATGAGGCGCGACGTCGAGAGCCAGGAGATCCTCGTGCGGCGGTGGGGCGCCGCCGAGGCTGAGGCTTCCGCGCGCGAGGCCGCCCTGTCCGGATGATCCTGCAACGCCATCACGCCAAGCAGGCCGCCGCATCGCCTTCCTAATTCCGATCGCCAACCACGATCGCGAGTTCCAGTAGGTAGATCGAAGCAGGAGTCTCTGCTCTGTTCAGTTCGATCGGTAATTGTGTTCATCTCCTGCAGGTTTTGGTTTGCAATTCGCCGCCCAGATTAGCCATAGGTCCGATCGAGTTTGTATCAGTTTGATTCGTCGTTGAGATGAAAACGCTGTTTTGCGGGAGACGTTTTTTTCTGGAGAAATTTTTCTTGTGATTCTTTATCAAGTTGCGCTGGGAAATTTTGGCACTGGCTAATAAATGGATAGATTACCAAGTGCACGTTATAGTTCGTTTGCTCCTTGATCGATATCGGCGTGTGGTATATTGAAAACCGTATGATGTGATCAAATAACGAGCCGATTATAATTGCGTGTCAAGTATAAATGGATTGGTAAATTACAAAGTGCCTGCACTTTTCTTGGCATTACTTAGAAAAGCATTTTTAGAGACGGCTAAATTTGATTTCTGAGACGGTTCAGCTGACCACTTCTATCAAAACATATGGGACCACCTATACATTTGTCGACAAATTTTCTCCTAAAAATTTGACAGATGTAATTATAGTACAATCGTAGTGTAATTACACTGTAACTTATATGTAATTACACTGTAACTTGCACGTAACTACAGTGTAACTTGTATATAAGTTTCATGTAAGATTTGTTTTTGGTGAGGAAGAAAAATAAAATCACAACACACACATATGTATAAGGATTTGTTCCCACAACCTCTATTTTACCGAAATAACATATTACGTAGAGATTTTTAAAAGTTACATACAAGTTACACTATAGTTACAGTGTAATTATATGCAAGATACAGTGTAATTACACTACGATTGTATTATAATTACATCTGTCAAATTTTTAGGAGAAAATTTGTCGACAAATATATAGCAAAATCGAAACATCTTGCTTGTGAATTTCACAAGCGGTCGGGTGCAAGACGACCGTACGTGAACATATGCATTTTTTAGTTTCCGTTTTCCGAATTTTGTAGGCCGCATAAAAACACCCGAAAAAAATATTTCGTATATTACTACATCTACACGACAGTAATCCCGCGTGTGAGAAATTACTGTAGACTGATTTTTTTTGGGGGGTTTCTTATGACTTTGGTACTTAATTTTTTGGCTTTCAATAAATGGCTTAGGGTGTGTTTGAGGAGAAGGGGATTGAGTAGATTGGGAAGATACGCAAAACGAGGTGAGCCATTAGCTCATGATTAATTAAGTATTAACTATTTTAAATTTTAAAAATGGATTAATATAATTTTTTAAAGCAACTTTCCTATAGAAATTATTTTGCAAAAAACGCACCGTTTAGTAGTTTGAAAAGCGTGTGCGCGGAAAACGAGACTCAATCTCCCCTATCACCCTGGAACGAACAGAGCCTTAATCATGCCAGTCTTAGAGCAAGTTTAATAGTACAGCCCACTACTAGCTCCAAATCATCTATAGCCAATGTAATAGTCAATTCATACAATATTTGCTTACTATACTATTAATACCTGGTCCTATCTATCATACACACATTACGCCTTGGAGTCCGTGCTGCAGTTGGCTACAGATCTGGAGCCCGCTGCTCTTCTCTCTTCTTTTATCTCTTTAAAATATGTTTATAGTTGACTTATAGCATGCTATTGTACCTGCTCTTATATTACTTTCGTTCATCATGTTCATTCCAGTTTGACGTATTCCTCACTTCCGTGGTGTTCACTTTTCACCCCTTCCGTCGCTCGCTGCCTTTTCTAGAAGCTACACCAACCAAATGGTCCAAATCCTGTCACGCCAAACAAATCCCCAATTAGCCACGTTACAATACAGTAGTACGCTGTCAGAATACCAAAGAAATCCCAATTAGCCACCGTAATACGGTACTAGTACAGACCGTGTGGTACGCTCGTTCCAGAGCGACCCGCAGGGGCAGGAGGAGGAGGACCCGCGGCAGCTTTTCGCCGCGCCGGTGGTCGGGCTCGTCGCCAAGAACATCTCGGTGCTGTACAACGTCGAGGCCCGCAATGCGCTGCTCGGATCTAGTTGGTGGCAACCCTTCTCCTCTCACATTCCAGAAAGGTAGGAGCACCACAAAAGTGGATGGATGCCTTGTACATTTTCCAATGTTTTTGTCCATGTATCTGGATGTTTTATTAGTTCGAAAAAATGTTGAAGTGGATTTTGAATGTGTTTTATATTTTTCGATTTTTACTCGGATCTGTAGATGTTTCAATAGCTTAAATCCATTTGTTTCATCTGATGATTCAATTGTGTTTTAATGTTTTCAAGAGTTGAAACATTATTTCATTGACTACTGAATCATTTTTATGTAAGGGGTGAAATAGCGTCTGATTTTTTTTTAAAAGGTTAGAGGCTATTTTTTTAGAAAAAAAAACGTCCGATTCATAATTGTTTGGATAACATATGCTGTGAACATAAGTACCTCGACCGCTGTTTATATAGAAATGGTTCTATCTCTTTTGTCTCCTACCTCTCTTCCACCCAACACAGCACACACATCTTCCACCCAACACAGCACACACACAGGCGCGCCAGTACTGGGTGTGAGTGCGAAGTAAAATCCCATCTCAACGGATTTGCTAAAATGATGTCGCCATATTTTATGGCTGATTACAGTCGAATTTCTGACCGTTAGATGTTATTAAGTCCACTCAGGTCCTTAGCATCTCTCGGCTGCCATTACACGATTAATTAAAATTTAACATGCTTCATTAGTTTAAGCTTTTGATGGTTTTACTCATATGTATCTGTATAGTATATAAATATATGTTATCTACAATGCAAAATATAGACGTTGTATTGCACTTACATTATAATTACATTGAACTTACGTATGTAATTTAGAGACGTACGTATGTAATTTTAAACTTACATTGTAAATACACTAAAATTACATATGTAATTTAGGGGCTTACAATGTAAATACATGGTGACTATTTTTTGGTGAAAAATGTGGCGCCATAAATATAGCTACTCCCAATTCATATATGATTTTTTTGGAGGCCCAACTTTTTCCTAAGCCCAAACACATGCCCATATGAAGGCCCAAATTTCTTGAGCCCAAACCAGAAACGTACAACAAACTGATTCTAAAGCCCAAATTCAATATCTAATAAATCACATACCCAAATAAACCTAGAGGAGCAATCACTGGCCCAAAATATAGCGAGAAAAAAACAGGAAGCACAATTTAAAGCTCAAATAAGCTAAACAAAAACATGTCAAATATCCAAGAACAAACTTTCAGAGATCTACTAAAATGCCCATATCCATAAAACTAGCAAACTTCCATATTGAATTACCCATATACATATACTGAATTAGGTAGATGCTAATGCATAGAAGATAAATTTCACTATAGTTACACTGCAATTACACTAAAAGTTACAGTGTAATTCTACTATAGTTACATTGTAATTACAGTGTAACTATAGTGTAATTACAGTGTAACTATGAAATTACAATACACTTACATGTCATATCAACTGAACTTACAAATGTAACGTTAGTTATATAGGATTGTAATTTTATATTTTAAAGGAAATAACAAATACATATTTACTTACACGGTATTTTTATCAAAATTACAGTGCACTTACATATCGTATCAACTGAATTTACGAATGTAATTTTAGTTATATAGCATTGTAATTTTCTGCACTAATCTTAACGCATGATCCTATGGCTAAGAAAACGTTAAATACAATAGAAAAAAATCACTCTACAGACAGACAGAGATCAAGTCACGTCGCGCAAAATCAGAAATTTTGCACGGAGATCGGGTCACGTTGACAACCATGATACCAGAGGCATGTTCAAACACGGGCCCTCATCCTCATCCCGCACTGTTCTAGGACGAATCGTAGTGCAATATCCAAAAAAAAAGAGTCAAATATCAAAAATTTGTTCTCTCATGTCCTTCCCTATCGATTTCTGTCTCATGGACAGAAAAATCTCAACGTTTCTCTCTCAAACAGAGATAATGCAGGCGCGAATTTCAAAATTCAATAGTTAATGTGGGTCCCACGAAGGTCAGTCAAAGGACTAAAAACTGCATGTCTATCAAAGCCCGAACATAATCAGCACTAATCTCAAAGATGAATGGATGGCCCAAAAAACGAATGATCCATCCATCTTTATTCTGTCAACAGTCATATAGCCATCCGATATGGTGGGATTAATGCTGTGTTTAGTTCCTTCGAACTTCCAACTTTCCCGTCAAATTAAATTTTTGAACACATGTATGGAGCATTAAATATGGACGAAAAAACCAATTATACAGTTTGCATGTAAATTGAGAGACGAATCTTTGGAGCCTAATTATGCCATGATTTGACAATGTGGTATTACAGTAAACATTTATTAATGATAGATTAATTAGGCTTAATTCGCTATTATGACATTTTTGCTCGATACGGAAGAAAAGGAACATCCATGTGGCTTGGACTTTCTATGAATTAAAATTTCATTCGTACCATATAACATTGAGATAGAATATAAATTGAACTAAAAATTACAATCAGTGCACACTAGTAGAACAAACTTTTACTAATGCTTGTTCCAAATCCTTATAGGTGACAGTTCACCAATATAGCCGAATTAATAAGAGTAGTCACTAGTCCCAGTTATAATTTAGAACCATCACCTATTGGTCATTTTTTATTTTTTCCACGATGACATTTCGGTTCTCACAACTCACAAAATTTTTCACACCATATTCACGGGAATGTTGTCGAAACATGAATTCGGCAATAATAAAAGGGGGTAGCGCACGAGACCTAAAAGTGGATGGATGCAGAGACAGGGATTTAGACAGGTTCAGGCCCTCTCAATGAGAGGTAATACCCTACTCCTGTTTGGGGATTTGAATCCGCCGAGTATATTATAGATCTGACGATCTAGTAGTCTCATACCCCCTAGAGGGCCTCCTGCCCACCTTATATAGGATGGGGGGCAAAATTACAAGATAGAAACCTTAACCAATACGGTATCGGTTTCCTAAATCTACTTTACAATCTTATCAAACCAGGACTTTAGGCCGTTCCATAATATACAGGGAAACGTAATACCCAAGTCATGATCTGTTACATATTCCATACATATATGTTATCCCCTATTACTAGTCGGATAACCATGCCGTGTGGTTATGGGGTACCCATAATCTCCACAGGGGGGGACACCAAAGGACGAGGAAGAGCGGAGGAGATGGTTGCCAGTGGCGTTGGCGGTGGTTGACAACAACAGCGCGCTAGAGGAGGAGTGGCAGTGGCAGGAGCGAAGCGGGAGGCGAGAAGACGGAGGAGTACGAGCAGTGGGATCGCTGGATGCAGATCGGGAGAATTGGTTGATGTGGAATTACAATCTTACCCTTCCACCCTTGGAATTCAGTTGGTACCGCCTTGCGCGGGGATGTGGTACCGCGCGGTACAGAGCCCTTTTCAGCCGTTAGATCACACGTAATCCACGGTTAGAATTTGGTACCGCCTTCCCTTAAGGACTGGAAAAACCCTCATTCTAGAAATAAAACAAGTGTTGTATGTCGAATCCAATTCTAACAAATAAATTGTAGTTCCGTACAAAATGACTAAATGTGTCCCAATACTCCATGGCGTTTTGAGTAAAAATCCCTAAATATAGCTGCCCATTTGATACATCATTTTGTAATCCACAATACATGTTATTTTAATCGTTTGTTTGTAAAAACTAGTTGGGTGGCCCGCGCAATTGTATGATTAGCACCCATACAAAATTATTTATCTTTTACATATGATTTTACTTAAAATTTACTCATTCTGTTTCATATTATAAGTCGTTTTGACTTTAGTCAAAGTTACTACTTTAAGTTTGATAAAGTTTGTGGATAAATATAGTAATATTTACAACACCAAGCACCAAATTACTTTCTTTAAATCTATAATTGAATACATTTTTATAATATATTTATGTTAGGTTGAAAATGTTACTAGTTTAAACTTGGTAAAATTTAGAGTAGTTTGACTTTGACCAAACTTAAAATGACTTATGATCTGAAACGGAGAGAGTATTAAATAGCTATATCGTTATCTTAGGGCTCCGAAAGACCGAATTTTATCATTATCATGTTTCTAATTTATAGTTTTTAAAAATCACGCAGTCACATCTTTATCACCCCTTTATTTGCTGAAGCAGACATACTGTTAATCTCACCGATGCAAGAAAGCACAATTAGCCAGTGTAGGTGTAACATGCTGTAAAAATATCTTGCCTTGGCATCCGCATCGCAGTGTATAAAATGGGCCCATTTCACCCTCTGAATCGGAATCTCTCTCACCCAGTCACCACACACGCGGGCCGGCGGGCGCACGCAGGAGTTTCGATTCGAAGATGGCGGTGCCGGTCGACGTGGCGGATGCTGGAGGCGGTGATGGACTCGACGGAGATTAGATCGCGCGGAAGCTGGCCGACGTACTTGCGGGGATGCGCACACACGAGCGGCGATGGTCCTTGCTAAAAGCGCGACGCTCGCCGAGGCCGCCGCGCTGCTCCGCCTCCGCGAGGACATCGACGCCACCGGCACCCTGCGTTTGCCGTCGCCCGTGACCCAGATTACCGCGACACCCGGCCGCCCTCGCCGCGGCTGCGACGAAGCTGCTTGTTGTCGCCCGCGCGTTTCTCCGGAGCGCCGGTGCTAGTCCCGGGGGCGGTCGGTGAAGCCACGGAGCTCGTCATCAGCGGGTACGATACGAGATCCCGTCGCGGGTCGCCGGGCCACTCCAGAACGCTTGGGCCGAGCTCCGCAGGCAGCAGGCTGCCCGAGGACCAGGAGAACGTCGACTTCGTCTTCATCGAGTGCATCCGCGCGCGCCGCCGTCGCAGACATGGACGCGGCGCTGGAGGCCATTCGGTTCGGCAGATGCGCGACGCCGTCTGTCTCGCCACCGAGGAGAAGATCGTGCGCCGTGCGAGGCGCCATTGACGACGCCGCTCCTCCGTGAGTGACGCGCGACGCGAGCGCCAGATCCAGGGCATCCAGCCTGATCGATGATCCTACAACACAGCGCATCGCCGATCCATCTCCATCTCCGTGTTCGCGTCGTTCGTAGATCGCAAAATGCGAGTAGATACATAGACAGCGTAAGATCAACTAGTAATCTTGAGTTCTTGACTCTCTCTTCTCTGCCCTGTTCTCGGTTTCTATTAATTCTGCAGGCCGGTTTTTGCTTGGGCGTTTATTTATTTTTTACTCGTCTTTCTGACAGCGATTGATCCGAGTTTTTAGTTTGTATTTAGACCGATGGTGATACTTTTGCAAAGTGGATTTTCTTAGATGTTGTATTTATTTGCCGTGTTCTTTTCTCCAACAAAAATTAGATAAACTTTTGATACTCGTGGTACGTTTTTCAAACTGCTAAACGATGTGTTTGGCGTGAAAACTTTCTATATGAAAGTTGTTCTAAAATATTAGATTAATTCATTTTTCAAGTTTGTAATAATTAAAACTCAATTAATCACACGCTATTATCACCTTGTTTTGCGTGAAAAAATTAATCTTTATCTTCATCTTCATCTTCATCTTCAAGAGATTCAAACACCACTGATTCTAGTACCTGAACTACATTTAACTAAAATAGTCTCTGGAATTTTTGTCAGGTATATTGGAACAGGATGAATTCACATTTGTCTCTGCTTTCTCCAGCTTTAATTTCTCCATGCTGCTTTTGTTCTGAACATACACCTGCATCATCTGGTGATACTTGTTGCCTTGTGTATTTAGTTTGCTGAATGCTGCTACTAACTGATAGTCATGATATTCTTATTCTACTCCGTGGAACAGATCGTAGATAGTACTCCCTCCGTTAGTTAGAAGGTATTTTGACTTTGGTCAAAGTCAAACTATTTTAAATTTAATTAAGTTTATATACAAATATAGTAATATTTATAATACTAAATTAGTTTTATCAAATCAATAATTGAATATATTTTCATAATAAATTTGTCTTGGATTAAAAATGTTACTACATTTTTCTACAAACTTCATCAAACTTAAAGCAATTTGACTTTGACTAAAGTCAAAATATCTTATAACCTGAAATGGAGGGATTATAAGACAATAGACCAAGTTTTGATTTTATTAAGTCAAACTTGTATAAAAGTTCTCAGTAAGTTTATAAAAAAAATTAGCAACTCTTACGATACTACTAAATTAGTCCAATTAAATATAGCATTGAACATATTTTTTTAATAGCATATTTATCTGGTGTCAAAAATATTGACATGTTTTTCTATAAACCTAATCCAAAGTTTGTCTTACAAAATATCAAAGTACTCTTGTACTCTCTCACGCTGTTGACTTTTTTTTACTTCTTTAACACCAAGCAGAGCGGTCGAAGTTCGCAACACGCGAGAGGGAGACGGAGCGCGCGCTGGGGAGCAGCAAGCAAGCGAACGACCATCCCATCCCTGTCGAGCTTGGCTTAGGTGACGGATGCAACGCTATCTGCTGGACTTGGATTCGATGCTGTCACAGCTTTTCCATCCCTGTCGTGCCCAGCAAAATGTCAATAAAAAAATACCTGTTCTTTATTCCTATCTTCCCAATTTCTATCCTATTGTTTTTCATACACACATTTATCAAACTGCTAAACAACATTTCTTTTCTTTCTTTAGAAAAAAATCTATAGGAAAGTTACTTTAGAAAATCATATTGATTAATTTTCAAGTTTTCTTTGCTAATGCTTAATTAATCCTGTGCTAATTCACTGTTCTGTTTTATACGCTTGAAGGATTAGTTCCCAACTCTATAACTAACACAGCTGTGAACAATTTCTTTGTATGAAAGCATGTTTAATGACATGCAATGCTATGTACGGAAGTATGGCATTCTGCAATTTCAGTAAAGGGCCAAACACAGCTGTGAACAAATTCAAGCATAACTAAATTTTTCTTTTTGCAGTAATGCGTGCTTAAATCACTAAACAGAACTCTACATGAGCCAAAAAAAAAAAGGATATATAGCGATATGCTTTTTTAGATGGGTTTGCTACCTGCAAATTTCAGTATCCATTATGTCATTTTATTTGTATATAAAAGTACTAGGGCTGATCTGTTCTACAACATAACAAACAGTGCATAGTTGGTTGTAATTCCAACAATCTGTGAGACTAACATGCAGTTTTACAGATCGGTGGTTCAATTTCTGAACCAAACACCGATTATTTATTGTCCTATAAGCCGGAATCCTCCCAAATCATCAATTCAAGATTCCTCCCTTCAGCCATGTGATCAAATAGATCAAACGCGTCCTCTCAGTTATCCATGGAGTCAGCCACACCTACATAAGATGAGCATGATCAAACAAACTGACAGAAATTTGAAGAAAAGATGCCAACATGTTCCAATGACCAAAGTTATAACTTATACAGAATACCGCATCTTGTCTTCCACATATCAATAAAGCTTCCACTGTCTAAAATTTGGAATAAACTACCACATACTATCTCACAAATTCATCGCATCAAATTACTCAAATTCAAATTGTTGGCAAGACGAGGACATACTGTTTGGTCTCTCCTTGTCCACCCTTGATTAGCTTGATTTTGGTTTTGCGCTATGTGAACAAGGATTTCCTTGCTGTTTCTTTAAAAAATGAAGGATACTAAGGAGGAACTCAGCATTAAATTAATAGAAAATAAATAGGCACCCAAGTGAATCCAGTAGGACTTGATGGTGGGGATGTACACCCACATACCCCAAGTGAGCGTAGGTTCATTCAATAAGAATGAATGATACTAAGGAGGATCTTAGTATCACATAAATAAAGAAAATAGGCACCTCACTTCCTATTTTCCTTGCTGTTGATACCCTGGCAACGATTCCCCCTTACCCAGCAGTAAAACTAGGCAAAGCTAGCCAAAGATATACCTTAGAGTAGAGTAGTAGTTCTCAAAATATCAATGGGAATATTCTACACGCGCTTTAACTTAGGAGACATATAAATCTAAAGAGTTAACTGTGATGAATGAAACTTTTCGGAGAAAATAATAGCGAAACCAAGAAAAAGAGAGAAAAAGCTATTAACACAACATTAAGTAAATCAATCGCATGAATCATATTGTACAGACACATATACCTTTCACTATGCCCAAGGAAAGCAAGAGGTCATGCAGAAATGGAACCAAATGGCATAGACTTATGCCTCCTCTTGGGATCCACAAAGACACCCCATAAGTAGCTCTCTCCATCAATCCCTGTTACCATGGTAGAAATTAAAACCTCGCTATCAGTCTGTAATTACATTTTATCTTTTTAAACCAAAATATATTATTTTTGCAGACTCACAATAAAAGTTAGTTGAGCACAAAAGTATGAGAAATTAATTACGAGGATGAATTTTTTTTTTTTGTTGTAGAGGTAGAAATCATAATAGAGGGTAAAAACACTAACACTGGGAATCAGGTGGAAGCACTTCTGAGGAATATATCAGCAACTTTATATTGTTGATATATGCCCTCATAACAAAATTGCAGCTCGTCTCCATGACATGAGATTGACTCTTTCCATTCCTAAAAATATGAGAAATAAATGCATCAACATTCATATATGTATTGACAAGAAAGGAAGAACATGAAACAGCATATAAACACCAAGTATTTGTCAATGGAACCAGTATAAACCCTACCGGTCAAGTTCAGTGGAGAAGAAGAACAAGCCAATGTCTTCATAAACTGGTGGATTTATCTCAAAAGATTTTGGCCATTCATCCATTCGAGGCAATATATCCAACTCTATTATACTAGGCATGCTCTTGATGACAGTGAGAACTTTAGACGACACTTTTGATGGGCAGTAAGCTTTAAAATCAGCAGGATTACAGTTTGATCCATTGGAGACAAGAAAGCATCCCCTAAGAGCACAAGAAAATCAGAAACTTTCACTCTATTATGTATAATTAAATCATCTCTAGTAAAGTAAATTCATTATATGAGGTAAAATTCCTATGCAAAAGAAATAGCAGTTAAACAAATGAAATCAATGCTGCACAAGGTAATAAGAGATGAAAAACATTTAAAGTACCTAAATTATAAAAACCTAAGACAGAGGATAACATAGTAAGATAAGCTCTTACTGAAACAATCAACTTGACACAGTGATTAATTGTAAGTTACACCCATGTAACATAAATCATCCATTATATTCAAGGACCTAGATGTTTAACATGGTAGCATGCCACCTCGTAGAGTAATAAAAAGTCACACTGACTACTAAATGGGCATTAGTGTTTTTTTGTCTTCAGGCAGCTAGCCTAGAAGGAAATAGTGAATATAGAATGACTACTGAATTATGCGATATTGTCATTTATCCAATTTTGTTTGTGATCCGTAAGTTCTGACATGAATATAGTCTCTCTTTTTTTCTGAACAAGCAGTAGAGAAAACACAGGGAAGGGAAAAGGAACCCCAGCCCTAAACTCAAACCAGTCTTACAATTACAAAAGCCTCAGAACGACCCCCTTACTCGGTAGGGACTAGCGGCCTACTGAGCAAATCCCGGAGCTTAGAAGCTCCAACCAAGCACAAAAGGGCACTTTCATTTGCCACTGCTTGTACTACAGACATCACACTAGGACTTATGCCATCAAACACACTACCATTCCTATGCTCCCAGATCTCCAAAGCCACAAGTATAACAAATGAATTGAAATCTTTCTTTAAGTCCTTTTCAACATCTCTCACTACCCTGAACCACCAGCTAAAGAAGCGATTTGCGTCTTGGTTCAGCACAATGGAAGAAGACAGTCCGAACCTTTGAAGGATCAATGATCGAACTTGCCAGGTGTAAACACACAGAATCAATGACTTATAGATGCATTACTGATACTTGTTTTTCTTTACCTTATGGGATTACGGGAGCTATTGTCTCCGTGTTTCTTTTACTTTTGAGAAGAATACAGATGCCAATTTGGAAAGAATGGTCAGTTGACAATATTTCAACCATACAATATTCCTGCTTACTCATACAATGATATGTAGTTAATTACACTCCTGAATAGCTGATAAATTTTCAATTTACCCAAAACTAACATCAACAACCAATAACCTTGAAATTGTAGGTCTTACTTCAAAAGAGGTAGTGGTGCACCTCTCAAACAAATGGAGTGAGAAACGAAGGAGTGTTCATCTGCATGGGCATGTTTCACATGCTCATGCCTAGAGAAAATAAGAGATAGGCTTGCATAAAAAAAAGGTGCAATATAACTCAATTTTGTTACAGCATTAAGGGGTACAGAGTGAAAATATTACCCTAATTACACCCTTGATTTCCTTTGTAAACTTTCATCGTGAAATTACAATGAAAATGGTCATTTATTGTGCAACTATGAATGAAACTGTACATTATGTCCAATAGATCAATAACTAATTCTGACATATTTTTGAATTATGTGGATCATGTGGATCTTTTGCCAATCTTACAGCAAAGAATAAATCAGTCCCATTGGGGTATAGCTAGCTGAACCGAGGCTGTTCATTTGTTATCTTAGGTATAAACATATATCAAAGTTGACTATTTAGATGCGATTTTTAGTTCCAGAAAAAAGAAAACCATTGTGAATCTTACTCTGAAAATGGTGAATACAGACTTACCATACATATATGGTATATATACATAAGAAAAGAAACTACACAGACAGTAGCATGCAACCACATGAAACACCCATACTATTCAATTATTATATTTCAAAAGGTATAACTCCACATCTGCAATTTGGTGAGGAAAGAAATTGCTGCAGTAAACTGTTTAATTTCTCGTCAATGTCAACTTGATACATGCTAAATACTACCAATAGTAGATGCAGATCTGCTGCAGACCTGCAGTCCAGTAATGACTGAATGTGCGCGTAATATAGGTCATCAGAGTAACAGTCAATGAAAATGGAATCACTGGCTCTACATGTGCACCTATGCAAAGTTTTGTAAAGCGGTAGGGTAGTAAGTGAGTGACCACACTATGGGAACCACAACAGAAGCTCAGTTCACATTTTAACCAGAACAAAGGTAAAGATTGCTGAAATAAAATAATTACAAACAAATATAGCATGTTTTACTCACGTCCAACGAATTTCTGGTGGAGGTTGTCTTGCATATTCCACACTTGAATTAATGACCACCAGCATGCCTATATCATTGTCCGGACTCATTTCAGATCCACGTCCAATATCAGTACCTACTAGAGCAGGACAATAGACCATAATAAATAAATAACACATGAAAACTTGGTTTGAGATTTGAACAAAAATATATTAAGTTCAGAATTATGGTTTGAACTGCTAACAAAAAGAATATACTGTATAAAAAATTGTAATGTTAATCCATCAAGAAAATGCTTTTTATATGTGTAATACCTGTAACATTGGATCCACTCTTTTCTCTAGGATCATCCCGACTCTGGGGGTTCATTGTTACTTTATCTGCACTAACTACCTTCTTTTCCCTCTGCTCATTTTGAACCTGAAAGTCAATTTTTCCTCTAATTGCTCTGCTTCTATGACATGGACGAAGCATCTCACCTGTTTTCCATTGATTACGTTTTCTTGTAAATGTCATTTTCTGGTTGATGCAATAGCTTAATATTTCATAGATAAAGAAAAACTAGGTATATCAATATACCTGATTGTGCTTTCTGTTTCATGTTTATACCAGCAATCTCTGTCTGGTTCTGACTTGCACCAGCACCTCGTTTCAGAAAAGGCCCTTGAGTGTCACTCCTACAGGGGGACTGCTGCCCATTTGGAAATTTGCGATGGAACTGGCTATACGCACGATTGTCACTCCTACTAGATGACTGTTTCGCATTTGGAGGAGATGCAGGACGGACATGACTATTTGTACGTCGCACATGAAAACTTGACCTACAATTTGGTGGTCTCTCATTATTATTCAATAATGACGCCTCTTCATAAGAAATGTATTTCACTTTGGCATTTTCAAACTTGTTTGGAATTTTCAGGCTATCTTGATGGACTCTATTCCTGATAGTTTGCCCACCTTCACATGAGCAGACAAGAATTATGATCTGCACTATTAACTCAAAAAATGAGATGGTTTGTATTATTTAAATGAGAAAAAAATATTACCTTGACTAGGAGTTTGGTCCCAATTGGACTTGTTTTGGCACTCACAACAACACCATTCATCAGGAACATCATATGTCACCACTGGGAAGCAATAACTTCAAAAGCAGATGGAAAATCTTTCAGTGATTTGAATATATGTTTAACAACCAACTGCAGGAGCTTCCCTAAATAACTTTAAAAGCTAATGGATAAAGACATGCTTTTATGTTGGGTAAAAAAAAATGAAAATGGTACATTCAGGACCAGCTATAAAATGTCCGTGTCACTTGCTCTATTAAAATAACCATACAAATTTCATATCAGATATTTCTGTTTCCCTTATGGGTCAGTTTTCTCTCCAAGCATTCTGACAAATAAACATGCTAGCAATGAATTGGTACATAGGGGTATATAGGCAGATGTCTATGTACAAGTCAATAAAGAGGAAAATTAGACCGTGTAGGAAAAGAAAGGATTACCAATGTTGATAGACATTGCACCGAATACATTTTGCCATTCTATCTTGGTCATGACCACTGCCACATATCCCACAAACCATTTCATTCTGCAGTGTAAACAAAAATGTCATGTATGTCGCTACATATATTTTTGTTTTCACTTTTGCAATGTTACGGTCTTATGGAGATATAAAACTGTAAATGTGAAATAAACATACACAAAAAAATTTAAAAAAATGGGATAAATATAAAAACACAACTCAATAAGCAAATAAAACAATTGACTTTGCCGTAGTAAATTAAATCCATAGAGCAAATAGCACAGCGTAAGTATAGTTTCAAGAAAGCGCCAGTATCTCTGTGGTCATGAAACGTAAAGCATTGGGGCGCAAACAAAAAAAAAACAAATGATAAAACAAAGCTGAACAACCTGTTTTTTTTTTCAAAACTTGTAAGTAACTAAAGCTACTAAACTCCGAAAGACTACTCTGCATGTCCACAAAAGAAATGGACGATAAATGGATCATCCAGAAACTGAAAATGTTGGAAGATTGAATGCACAAACAGAAGTTCATTTCACCCATATACCATGTTACCAAGAAAAAAAAAGAGGCTTCTTTTGAGGTCATCCTAAGTTGATTTGAAGTGAAGAGGGACTTTTTAGGGAGATGCCGAAATAGATAGCCATGGTTGAGCGTGTTTCTAAGCTAATGGAGGACAAGATGCAAAATCAGCTTATAAATTACAATTTGTCACAGCAACAAAGATCGCACCTCATGCCAAAATGCAGAAGTGCCAACATGTGCAGCTAAAGATGCAAGTGCCAAAATGTTTGGAAGCGCTAAAAGGAGTCGTAAGCTGTGCACTAAATGCTACAACTGCCAAGTGCCCATTGTTCTTCTGCTGGTTCACTAGCGGCGGATCTAACATGGGACAATGGGGGTTCAGTTGAACCCCCCAAACCTTCTTGGGAACCATCAAACTGTTACTAGCATTAAGGCTAAGGCAAATTTGTAGAACAAGAAGCTAGGGCAAACGCAAATTAAAGAAAAAGTGCGTGGGTAGAGAAAGAGAGAGAGAGAGATGGGAAAGAGGATGTGCGTAACGGATGCGGCGGAAGCAGCAGGACGAGCGACGGTGACCATGCTCGCTCGCGCGATGGATGGGGATCGGCGGTGGCGGCGGTGGCGGAGGATGTGGTCACTAGGATGGATGGCGCGGAAGCAGCAGCCAAAAGCAGCAAGGAGGAGGAAGCCCTACTCGCTACTCGCGGGATGGATGGGGATCGGCGGGGGGAGGCGGGCAAGGGCAAACTCACGCACGATAGAGGGCGTCAAAATGGCAGAGGGTAAATTAGTAATTTCGCCTACCCCTTCTGCTCCCATTTTCCAAAGAATGATGAACGTTTGAGACGGTGGATTTTTATTTTACTTCTTCTGTAGGGTTGAGATGGTGAATAAATAATTGGTACGTTTGGGCACTGTCGGATTAGGTATGGCTCACCAGATGGGACGTGTTGTGTTGGCCCCACGTGCTGAGTCTAGAGCCCAGGTACGATCCAGTGAGATGTCAGGTCATGTTGTGTTGATCTAGCACGATTAGGTTGTGGGCTATGTGGAGGCCGGTTAACCCAAATTTGATATATACCAAGAAAAAAAATGCAAATATAGTAGCGAGGTTCTCCGCTCACCGGTAGCACATTCATCTTCCTCCTCGTCAAGCATTGTTTTGGCCCTTCACTTCCTACTTCCTTTGCCCCGAGTCGGTGAGCCCACAGTGACCGCCATGCTTAGTGCTTGTGCTCACGAATGGGATTGGCCACACAACGACGTTACTGTGTAGGCCTACGTCGACGAGCATCCTCCATCACTTCCTCTACCGTGAGGCACTGGCTTCCTCGATTTTCAGTTCTCCTTTCCTCCTGGCTCCTGCTCGGATGGCAGTTGCTCGATTGGCGATTGTTCGTCTGTCATCGGTCGCCATCCTGTCTCACAGGCCAAGCTATGTGCTTTTCGTGGACCATATGGTGTTGGCTTACTACATGCAATTGTTGTCCTGGCACGCCGGGTCGGGTAGCAACCCAAGCATCACGTGGCTAGACGGGTCGTGCCAGCACGACCCTCAGCTAAACAGACCGTGTTGTTCCTGAGCTGTGAACCACACTTTCTTGCCCAGGCGGACAAGAAGGATCCAACCCATTTGACAACCTATATGAGGATTTGGCAAACTCATAGTCATTCTTATGTTTCTACGGATGAGATCAATTAAGACACCTCTTTCACACCAAATTAATTTGATTAGAGTTGAATTAAAGGAGAACTATTTTTTAAAGATGTTCCCTTCCTCAATAGTGATTACACTCACACCAACACTAAACAAATAACACACTCTTTTCCAAAAATAACATGCAAACATAACTTTCAGATCGACCTTTTCTATATTTGCCAATAAATGATGAGCTACAAAAGGATTTGTTTTTTTCGTGTCAAAACTTATTACTCTTTTTTTCCATTTGAAAGAGTGGCATTGGATGTCCAATATCTTGATCGAAGTATGGAGGTCAAAATAAATAGAATAATGATGAATGGACAAAATGAGAAAATCCTTTAGCTCGATAAGGGGCGGATGTAACCAAGTGGGTTGTGATTCCACCATGTGTGGGTTCAATTCCTTATTAGATCAATTTCAAGTAGCATTGTCTGAGACAAAATTAATTTCAATATGCAGAACGAGGATTAACTGATCTGAGATCATTTTTGCAACTACACCGGGGTTGTGTTCGGAGCGAGGGTTCCCATGCAAAACGAAGCAGTGTTTAGCGCATGATTAATTAAGTATTAGCTAAAATAAATTTGAAAAAGGATTAATATGATTTTTAAGTAACTTTTATATACAAATTTTTTGCAAAAGTGCACCGTTTAGCAGTTTGAAAAGTGTTCGCACGGAAAACAAGGGAGGTGAGTTGGGAAAGTAGAGATAAGACCACATAAGGAGTTGGAGTTGACACCGAGCAGACAGGGAAATATCCTCGAAGCACCTATCACGACGATTTTTCTAATCCTTCTTAGGCAATATTTGCTACTTGGAAATATGAGATATTTATATCTTTTCTAACCTTTTATAATTGTTTTTCCTTTTTTACTTATATGCTATTTAAACTAATATTTTTTATCAAATAGATAATTACTTTTAACCCAATACAAATATATTACCATACTTGAAATAAGTCTATTTTGTCTCCCTCATCTCTTTGGGCCACCCGCCGAAGGGCTACAGCCTACGGGAACGGGGGATGTCGGATCGTGGTTGTGCTGATCATTGGACCGTGCGTGCCAGGCCGGCGCGTCGAGCCGAGGAAGAGGCTCAGGCACGGCCCAACAGTCGGGTTGGGCTGGCACGAGCTCGACAACAGTTGAGCCGTGTCGTGCCTAGGCCGGGCCAAATCTCCGTGTCGTGGGCCTTTTGGCCAACTATAGAGCACACCGTCCAATCAATCTCATCACCTGGATCCAATTCCTGCTTGGAACATGTCTTGTTGTTTGCGAAATCACCCTTAATCTGTCGAATCATCTCGCTGATGCCAAAATACATCTTCCCACCTGACGAATCTAACCTCCATAGTACATTCTATGCATGACCTATGTGCTAGGCTCCATCCTACTAGCAGACTTGTACCTAGCACCTTCTTAACACATAGACTTCATCGACCAACGGAACAAAGAAGACAAGGAGAATAAATAAGGATAGAGATGTACCTGGACCCCATGATGCTGAGCGCGTATAGGATTTGACTGGGTGTTCCCCTTGCTCCAAGGAGACCACGCCATGGCAAGATAGGTAAGGAAGAAACAACAGCACGCTACGAAAGGCAGGCAAGCGCCGCCGCCGCCGCCACGCGAAGAGAAAGAGGAGTGCCTAGGGAAGGAAGAAGGAGGGGGGAGGGTGTTGGAAGCTAGGGATTTAGGGTTTTTATAACCCGAGTAGTGGGCCACCGTGACCATGGGCCCACCGATAGATGAGAGGCTGGGGATTTACAGATTTTGTATCAAAATGGCAGACCTCCTATAGCACCATAAACAGATGCCTAAAAGTCCATTCCGAAATTCTTTCTTTAGGATTCCTAATCAGATTTTTAGGTGTGAATAAATTCCCGTCGCCAACATATATCTAAAAATTGACTTCCAATAATAAAAAGTAGGTCCACCTTATCAACACAAGAAACAAAAATCGCTCTGCACCTCCTCCCAAGCAGACATTCCACTGCACACCTCGTTCTTTCCACTTTCCGTGTGTGCTATTGGGAGCCAGTGCCCTCCCCTCCTACTACTAGTGGAGGTCGAGAAAGATGAGGAAGGGGATTTCAATTTTCGGGCACTGACCTGAATGCGTGTGTGATCGAGCGCACATTAGCAACCCCCACGTTGAGGTGTGCTCTCTTGTTTCGCAAACTTCAAAACTTCCAAAATGCCATTAAAAATATGATGAGCATCCTTGTGCATGGCTCTTTTATTTTTTTCATATGGAAAAGAATGAAGGCAAAGCTCTAGCTGTTGTCACAGAGACTTTTCCAGAAAATCATTTATTTTTCGTGACTTATATATTACAAAATCCTATAGAGATTAACCACAGACTTTGGAGAGCATTTTACATCCTAGCCATACATTTGTCATTGGGCATTTGTTTCTAATTCATTTTAAAACAACTTTATCTTGGTTTCTTCTTGGTTGAAACAATGTCCTGTTGTGATTGATTTGTCCATACTTTGGTTTGATGGATGAGCATTTCTGGACTAGAGTTAGTTTAGTTTTACTTTTCCTATTCCTATATAAAAATAGACATTACAAAATTGTGAAAAGAAAAAACTACAACAACAAAAAGATTTGTTAAAGGAGTGAAGACATCAGTAAATGCACTTTGGGACAATATCCTAGCTACCAGCCTACCACCGTACCACTCATACTCCGTAACTCCATTAAAGGCTTGTTTAGTTGGCAAAAAAATTTGCCCCTATATATCACATCAGATATACGAACATATATTTGAAGTATTAAGACCATGTTTAGATCCTATCTAAAAACTTTACACTCTGTCACATCGAACGTTTGAACACCTGCATGAAGTATTAAATATAGGCTTAAAAAAATAACTAATTGCACAGATTGCGACTAATTTGCGAGATGAATCTTTTAAGCCTAATTGCTCTATGATTTGACAATATGGTGCTACAGTAAACATTTGCTAATGACAGATTAATTATGCTTAATAAATTCGTCTCGCGGTTTACTAACGGATTCTGTAATTAGTTTTTTTATTAGTGCCCGAACACCCCATACGACACCATATATAATACCCGATGTGACACGCCAAAACTTTCCACCCCTAAATCTAAACACCCCCTAAACGTAGTCTAATAACAAAACAAATTATAGATTCCGTCAGGAAACCGCGATATGAATTTATTAAGCCTAATTAATCCGTCATTAACAAATGTTTATTGTAGCACCACATGGCGTAATTAGGCTTAAAAGATTCGTCTCGTAATTTCTCGGTGAACTGTGTAATTGGTTTTTTTTACATTTAATACTCCATGCATGTGTTCAAACATTTGACGTGACAACGTGAAAATTTTTGTTTGGGAACTAAACAGCCCTAATACTCCATAGAGAAAGGTGACACATACTACTCTTTCCAAGAAAAATTAATTCTAGCTATGAATCTAAACACGTAAGTATCCAGATTTATAGCTAGAATTGAATTTTCATGAGACGAATGGGTATATGCGTGCTCAATGTTGGAGCTGAAGAGGTATCGAGGGGTGCACCACTTCGCTATGCATATAGCGGGATAAAAAAATATTTAAAGCAAATCACCATATAACACAATCAATTTAACTGTTCATAATTACATCAACAAAATCAACAAATAAGAAGCGATAATAAAATGCTTACCAAATTGTGACAAAAAGTTAATATCATATACACTCAAATCATCAGCCGACTTGAGTGTACTCAAATCATCAAATCATGTACAACATACTCCCCTCGCCCCATTAAAAAAAGGAATTTAGAACCGGACGTGACATATCATAGTACTACAAATCTGAATGAATGTATGTCTAAATTCGTCCGTCTAGAATCGTAGTATTAAGATATGTCACATTCGATACTAGATTGTTTTTTTTTTGGGACGGTGGGAGTAAAAGAGAGTAAAATCTACTGGAACAGGAGCAGCTAACAAGAGCTAAAACCTAGGATGTCTTGTGGCCTGCCAGATCGTGACAAGTTCTTTTCTGGTTACTTATCGTCTTACAAAATTAGATTACTTGCTTCATGTTTTAGAAAATACATTTTCTGAAAGAAAATCTTTTACTGTATTAGTTAGAACACTTATTTTAATTTAAGTTATCTGTTAATTTTATTTATAAAATATTTAATTTATCCCTATGATAAAATAGATAATCTGTGCAACAATCAGTTCAACAATATGCGCAGACCAGTATTTCAAATTTTGGTTCATGGTCATGGCCATGAAGTGCATGAAGTGCTCAGTTTCATCATCAAAGCCAAGTCGCACGGAGCCACAGATTCATGGCCAACTTTACCATGTCCAGTCCATTCACTACTTGCTCGCTGTAGGCTGTAGCTGTCTTCCATTTCTGCCAGCATTGGGCTGTGTTTAGTTCAGCGCAAAGTTTAGATTTTGGTTGAAATCGAAGATGATGAGACTGAAAAGTTACGTGTGTATGTCAGGTTGATGTGATGAAAAATGACTGAAGTTAGATTTAAACTTTAGATCTAAACACAGCCTTGGAAAAAGATGCAAAACTATCGTGCCTCAACTCACATGCTACGCAGTTATAGTCCGTCCTGTTGAGTCGACTTTGCACGCATCCATGCTCTATATACTGACCATTTTTTCCCTACGGCCAGTGACTACCTGTTCATAGCCATGGTAGATATATTTCTATGCAGATAGATAGGAGGATGCATGTGAGCCTCTATCTCTTGCTTTAATTAATTCCTTTTAAAAAACACAGAGAAATTTCTGACCTGCTATACTATCAAGACATTATTTGCAGATAGACATTGGCAAATGCCTTTTTACTCCTTGGAGCCTTTTCTGAACTTTGAATTATATAGTACTTGTACTCTAGTACAGGCTGCGTTTGGCACCTACTCTTCTTCATTTTCCACGCGCACACTTTTCAAACTATTAAACAATGTGTTTTTTTAAAAAAAATGAAAGTTGCTTAAAAATTATATGAAAGTTGCTTAAAAAGCTAATACTTCATTAATTACGTACTTCTTAAGATGATTCATACTAATATGTAACTAATTAGTGGTTGCTCTAGGAATTTTTCACTACATGATCATACTCCACGCTCCAAAATTTTATAATGCCATAATCTCAATATACATATACAAAATTTGCTCAATGTATGACACAAATATAGCAACTAATATCTTATAATATTAGAAATCAACTGGAACTAACATTTGAGTCCAAAATTACAAAAATACAACATAAATAATTCAATTGGCCATACCTTTGAAGTGAATTTGGCCAAAATTGAGGGTGGTGCAGACCATCCCCTAAAACCGCCACTAGAACCGCCACTGTAACTAATGTTGCTTTGCTGTGCAGTAGTTTCTTATATATCTATATTTCCAAATGTTAACATACAATTTTTGATGTTTCAATGGCAATATTTTTACCATCCGGTGGCCTTACACACCTAATAGTGTCCTGCACTTTGATAGGGGCTCACAACTTGGGCCTCCAAACCTACTCCAGCCCAAGCCATCTTGAGGAGGGAACATCACCGCGAAGCGCTACAGTGTATAACGCTAGCTCACATGGTTCTCTGCTCAAGCGCACGAAAACAGAATTAAATTTGAAAATATATTGTTTATTTATCTTTTTCTTATAAATATTCGAGATACAAATTTTTTAGCCAAAATATACCGTCGTCGCTGGATGAAAGTGCGAAACCGATACGGTATCGCTGATCCACCGTGCGAGAATGACGTGGGGTGGCTATGCGCCACGGTTTCGTATTGGTGAGCCGCGAGAGCGTACGGTCTCGCACAACCAACGTGCGAGACCGCATGTATGTTTAATCACATTGATTAGATTCCCTAATTATCATTAACTAATCACTAATTATAGTAATTAATCACTAGTTAAATAACCTCATTGGACAAGACATTCGGTATCGCTGTTCTTTATGCAATATTATTTCGGTCTTGCTCTTTCCTTTCGCGAGACCGTTCGGTCTCGCTGCTTCAATCAACGAGACCCCGCCTTATGGACTACTTTTGCATCACATTGTGGATGCCCGAAATGCCGTAAGGTAGAGAGAGAAGATCGGTGTGCTCTGGTAGAATAATTTATTCTCTTGGATCACATTAAGTTTTTTGCTCTCGGCACTCTAAACATTTTAAAGTTCACTAGCAATAGACACGTGCTACGCTGCGTGTGGACATGAAAGAGATCCAAATAAGGTCATGAAATGTAACATTACAATGTAACATATACAGAGATTCTATCGAAGCTATTAGTAACTTAAGTTAACATTTACATTCTGCATGGAAATACTACAGTGCAAGATATGAGGAAAGTAATACTTTGATACAACATTGTTGAAAAATTTAAACCACATACAGATGATCAAACCTCTTTTTGTTTCTCTGTACTGACACAGTGGCAATTTGGAAAGACAAATAGTGCCATTGGGCACTCTACCCTGTTTTGTTTCAAGTACACTAATGCATATATTCTCTAGCCCTGACAAAAACAAACATAATACTGAAATTAGTACATAACTTATCAACTTTGAGATAAACTTCAAATATCTTGCAAGAAAGTTCATCACAGTATGAAACAATAATTTAGCTTGAAAAGCAAAGCAATTTAATAAAAATAGAATTGTTTCAGCCATTTGCACAAATGTGCAATCAATATGTGATAGCATATGATAATCACCGAAATAGTTCCACCAAACTAACAATATAATATCTCAGTGGTATGCAGTATGGGATACCAACTTTGAATGAATACACTGTGCATTAACCTAGAACCCAATAGAACTCAGGGTAAATTTTCAACCATGCCAGTACTACAAAAGTAACTCATAGGGCAAACGAATCCCACCGGATTGTTTAAAACCATTGATGCAAGCCAAAAGGTACTAATCCGAAATAGACAGTTGCCTTAACTCTTAAATGAACACTTCAAGGATGAAATCTTGGATTTTGAACAATGGTTTGGTTTTAGTTCTTGTTGATGTTATAAGCAGGTTTGACTCAAAGACCAAATCTGAAGTGACACGTAATAAAAAAGGATGTAGACTGGAAGTAGTAGCTGGAAACATGGGTTCATTATATTTATATTTTATAATCTAAAATTTCTTATGTACACAGCCATGAGCAAACCAGCAGAAAACACATATCTGATTGATCCCAATAACAGTAATAAAAACTAATGTCCTCGGTACAATTGAACAATCTGTGAGTGCCACCTGAAGGAAATGGTAACAAAATAAATTACTTTGATTTCTATGTTTAACAGTTGGCATTAACGAAAGAGTGTTATATTAGATACCTTCTTGTCATGCACAACCTTCTTAGGACATGGCATAGTAAATTGGTCCATGTTGTTGCACATGAAGCACCAACGTGGTAACTGAACTCCAGAAAGAAGCGATGCACAGGTTCCTGCTAGGTTGGAGGAAAGGAAGGAAACCATAAGGGGTAATAAGCATGTAATCAATATACTATGGCCTACAATAGCAATGAGAATAACTATGTTCCACAATGTAATTGGAATCTAGATAGTGTCAAACTTTTTTTCAAGTTGTAGCTGTCTTTCATTTCCTGGTTCCTTCGTTGTCCACAATGTAATTACTATGCATTAACCGGCTTGAACCTCATAACATAGACAACGAAGGAACCAGGAAATGAAAGTAGCCATGTGCATTCTGAGTGAAGACAGCTACAACTAAGAATAAATAATGCGATGCGGAAAATAGGAATTTAGCATACATAATAGATGCAAAAGAAAAGCAGGATGGTGGCTGACAAAGGGAATATAGGACCAAAATACATGTGTTATTAACATGAATAGACAGCAAGACCTGAAGCAAGGGACGCCTAGCCCTGCTGACCTCCACCTGCTGTCTTCTCACCAAATTGGGTGGTGCAATCGCCTCAATGTTAACCCATGGCAATGATTCATATTAGTACTGCAAGCACTCATGTGTAAACAGGTAAAACTAATCCTTTTTCAAGTACCAATAAGAGTATACAGAATCATACCTAGTCTTTCCCATATGAGCTGAGAAAAAAAAACCGAACACAATCTACATGTTGGATTCATCTCATTTTTTTACCAGCTAAATACATACTGGCACCTGTTGGCGTCTTTATTTGTACCGATCATTTTAATAAAATAAACCGGTCCATATATTATTGGTGCTAGTTTTTAAAAAACCCAACATAAATAAAACTGTTATAGGTGTTGGTTTTAAATTTTAGCCGTTTTAAAATGTGATCTCGGGTGGACGGAAAATACCCTATAAGTGCTGGTTTTAAATAAGGGGGCACCTATGAGGATGTTTTTTTTTATTAGAGTTTCTGCAAGAGTGAAGAGTTAAAGGTAAGTTAGTGTTTTGTCATTAGGGATTTGTTGGGAGCAGTTTAATTAGGGTAAACCTGACCGATTTTGTATTAATTTGCCTTATACAATCACAATGTAAGTTTTGGCTGAAGTAGACTGATTTATGTGCATTCACAGTGGCAAATTCACCTCCCGAGCAGCACGGGCACCTATGAGGGTGGCTGCTCGGGCTTCACGGTGATGATCCTTGATATCAAGAGGGGAGGGTAGGAGGTAGCAAGGAGGACGGATCCTTACCATTGTGCCCTCCTGTCTCTATTACTCGCCAATCCACATACTACCCAAGACGAACATCAGACGGTACATCAGTCTTTGTGGTTTGGGGTATTGTCTCATTCACCTCTACTTTGGCATCTTCTTACTGCATCCGTTCTATATTGGATCAATTTATATTAAAATTTGTAAAAGAAAAAAAATCTTTTGTCTAGCTCCATCCTCTTAGAGCAGGTATAGTAAGCTTCCGTGGACCGCCGATAAGGAAGTCACGTCGATTACAGTACTGAGTTGGAAGGAAGAGGGGAAGAGAGAGAACGTGAACCGACGACTATCCTATCGCTCGGCTACATCACACCTTTTCAGATGAAGGCGTATGTTGCTGAGGTGAGAGGAGGCTAAAAGATCACCGCGGAGTCGTCATCCTCTAGCTCAGTCCCGTCATGGCCTCGAGCTCAGCTTGCTCCAGCTGATGCACGATCTGATATGGTGGCCTCACCTACAGTCCTTCCTCATCCGTGAAGCTCGAGGTCGTCACTGGGGGTGGACGGCAGGAGCTCGAGCTCGAGCTCGAGGCCATGGCGCCAAAGACCTGGCTTGGGCGTGGCAGGTGATGCTGCGGGCTGGCGCAGCAGCTGCATACGTGGGCTGCTTGCTCCCGGCTGCTGCATGCTTGCGTTTATACATGAAATCAAGGGGATGGAAAAAGGGAGATAACACAAAAGAAAGAAGCGGATGGTGCATGATGCGATGGAGAAAGTGATACATCCTCAATGTTGAACCACACAACAATCATAAGATGGGACACATGTATATATATATTTTTACTTATAGCCAATGCTATAATGTTTAAGATCCTCTCTTGACCTTAAGCTAGGACCCACTAGAAAAAAATAATCTCTATTAATTCTTTTAATATGAAGGATTCAAACCAACATACATATTGAAAAGACATAAAGTAATTTTACATTCCTATGGTTATGGCTAGCTTTAAGGTTAGCCATAGTAATATTTTCTTCCAAACAAACCTCGCTATGCATAAAGTTGTACTAAAAATTTTATTTTATTGCTTATTGTCACCTTTACATGTACATTGGAAGGGTATCACCAATGTATATAGTAATAGTGATCCATATGAATAGGACCCATATGAATGGACTTTGACTATAGCAATCCCCATAATGTATATAGATACAAGCTAGCATTAGGAGAAGAGAGAGAAGTAGAGATAGATAATATTATTTATTTCATATGGTAGTCCATATGCATATGGGTACCTTTTATTATTTTTTCTATATGGACTAGTTGCAATGGTAATAGGTGGCTGAATGTAATATTATATCACTTATGGACTACTTTTGCATCACATTGTGGATGCCCAAAATGCCATAAGGTAGAGAGAGAAGATCGGTGTGCTCTGGTAGAATAATTTATTCTCTTGGATCACATTAAGTTTTTTGCTCTCGGCACTCTAAACATTTTAAAGTTCACTAGCAATAGACACGTGCTACGCTGCGTGTGGACATGAAAGAGATCCAAATAAGGTCATGAAATGTAACATTACAATGTAACATATACAGAGATTCTATCGAAGCTATTAGTAACTTAAGTTAACATTTACATTCTGCATGGAAATACTACAGTGCAAGATATGAGGAAAGTAATACTTTGATACAACATTGTTGAAAAATTTAAACCACATACAGATGATCAAACCTCTTTTTGTTTCTCTGTACTGACACAGTGGCAATTTGGAAAGACAAATAGTGCCATTGGGCACTCTACCCTGTTTTGTTTCAAGTACACTAATGCATATATTCTCTAGCCCTGACAAAAACAAACATAATACTGAAATTAGTACATAACTTATCAACTTTGAGATAAACTTCAAATATCTTGCAAGAAAGTTCATCACAGTATGAAACAATAATTTAGCTTGAAAAGCAAAGCAATTTAATAAAAATAGAATTGTTTCAGCCATTTGCACAAATGTGCAATCAATATGTGATAGCATATGATAATCACCGAAATAGTTCCACCAAACTAACAATATAATATCTCAGTGGTATGCAGTATGGGATACCAACTTTGAATGAATACACTGTGCATTAACCTAGAACCCAATAGAACTCAGGGTAAATTTTCAACCATGCCAGTACTACAAAAGTAACTCATAGGGCAAACGAATCCCACCGGATTGTTTAAAACCATTGATGCAAGCCAAAAGGTACTAATCCGAAATAGACAGTTGCCTTAACTCTAAAATGAACACTTCAAGGATGAAATCTTGTATTTTGAACAATGGTTTGGTTTTAGTTCTTGTTGATGTTATAGGCAGGTTTGACTCAAAGACCAAATCTGAAGTGACACGTAATAAAAAAGGATGTAGATTGGAAGTAGTAGCTGGAAACATGGGTTCATTATATTTATATTTTATAATCTAAAATTTCTTATGTACACAACCATGAGCAAACCAGCAGAAAACACATATCTGATTGATCCCAATAACAGTAATAAAAACTAATGTCCTCGGTACAATTGAACAATCTGTGAGTGCCACCTGAAGGAAATGGTAACAAAATAAATTACTTTGATTTCTATGTTTAACAGTTGGCATTAACGAAAGAGTGTTATATTAGATACCTTCTTGTCATGCACAACTTTCTTAGGACATGGCATAGTAAATTGGTCCATGTTGTTGCACATGAAGCACCAACGTGGTAACTGAACTCCAGAAAGAAGCGATGCACAGGTAATAAGGAAAGGAAGGGAACCATAAGGGGTAATAAGCATGTAATCAATATACTATGGCCTACAATAGCAATGAGAATAACTATGTTCCACAATGTAATTGGAATCTAGATAGTGTCAAACTTTTTTTCAAGTTGTAGCTGTCTTTCATTTCCTGGTTCCTTCGTTGTCCACAATGTAATTACTATGCATTAACCGGCTTGAACCTCATAACATAGACAACGAAGGAACCATGAAATGAAAGTAGCCATGTGCATTTTGAGTGAAGACAGCTACAACTAAGAATAAATAATGCGATGCGGAAAATAGGAATTTAGCATACATAGTAGATGCAAAAGAAAAGCAGGATGGTGGCTGACAAAGGGAATATAGGACCAAAATACATGTGTTATTAACATGAATAGACAGCAAGACCTGAAGCAAGGGACGCCTAGCCCTGCTGTCCTCCACCTGCTGTCTTCTCACCAAATTGGGTGGCGCAATCGCCTCAATGTTAACCCATGGCAATGATTCATATTAGTACTGCAAGCACTCATGTGTAAACAGGTAAAACTAATCCTTTTTCAAGTACCAATAAGAGTATACAGAATCATACCTAGTCTTTCCCATATGAGCTGAGAAAAAAAAACACTGAACACAATCTACTTGTTATATGTTGCTCAAATCACATTCATGAACAGCTCTTGCTTCGTCCGTGTATCTTGGACATGCAAATAGGAATTTTAGAGATCCATGAAATTAGACATCACAAATTCACAATGAATTAAGTACCGCATATTGCTTATAGACAGAATGGAAGATTACCCTGGGCAGGAGATGTGACTCCAATATTGCAAGTATCAGCAGGTGATCCAGGCGAGATGTCATATTATTTCAGAGCAAATAGCCCATCAATATCATGTTGCCTCTCCCGGAGAAAAATAAAACGAAAAGCAGAGAAAACGTAGGAAAGACTGAGCCATTGCCGTTCCTTACCGTCGTCCTGACCAAGCCACTAGCCGCCGTCGTTCCTAGACATTGACCTGACCAAGCCATAGCCGTTGTCATCACAGTAATGGCCATGTCGCTACCGTCCTTCTTCCTTCTCCCCAATAGCTGCACCGCTACTCTACCAAACCCAGCGGCCCCTGAGCCAGATCTGGCATTGAGCGGAGGTGAGAGGGGGAGAGGGGCGGTGGAGGTGCGGAGAAGGAGAGTAGTAGAGGGTGGCAGTGACCTCTTGCTCCCTCGCTTCCAAGGCTCCAAGTGGCCGGATCCACCGGCGGGAGACTGAACGCCGGATCGACGGCCCGACAGAGGGGCAGAGAAGGAGTTGGCATCTCTTTCGTCTAGGCGACCGGATCCACCTGCGGGAAGGCTGGCCTCCCTCGTTGGCAGGCACGGCGGCCTTACTGGGGAGAGAGGCGGGGGCGGTCTAGCGGCGGCGGGAGGAGGGCGAAGCGACGATGCGCGTGAGGAGAGGGCGAGGCAGCGTAGGCGAGAAGAGCGCCTGGTGGCTGAGTTGTGCGTCCAATGGACGCGAGACGCGCGCAAGGCAGAGGTGGCTAGGGTTCTTGGCAAATCCAGGTCATCCGTTCCCAATCCAATGATCTGATGACAGTGGAAGAGCAGCCAAGCTAGGACACGTGGACGGCCAGATCAACCCTATTATGAGATCCGACGGGCCATGTTAACGGGATATACACGCTATTAGCGGAAAGAGCAAGGGTTTTTTTTTTGAAAAAAGTTGATGACGTGGCGTCCTAAAATCTCACCGCTCCTACGGTGTTTAGAGAGATTAATATTAGTGGTCATAGTTATAACAGTACGAGTTAACAATGACTATTATATGGGAATGGAGGGAGTACACGGAGAAATTAGATGAAACCTCACGCATTGCTGTGGTAATTTTGTATGATATTAGTAGAAATAATATATAAGATAGCTATATTTTGTATAATATTCATCTCTAATCAACTATTGAAAAAACTATGAAAGTTTATAACAATTTATGAAATCATATATTGATTGATGTTCAAAACTAAAACTAAGGTGATGTTGTTCACCGAGGGAAGAAAAAGAAAGAAGGTAATACAGATTAATCATCCAAAAGCAAAACTAAAATGATATGATTTTATAAGAGAACAAAACGAGAAAAATAATTTGGATCATATATCAATCATCCATTGGTTAAAAACACTAAGGTGATGTGGCTTAATGCATTGAAATACACCTACTTTATTAATCTCCGCTCAAAATCACAAAAGTACTTAAAGGGATGGAGGGAGTAGTTACCACTCTAGCTCACCAAACACTTATCACCAAACAATATTTATATTTAAACTTTAACCGTTCGTCTTTTAGAAAAAATTATAAACACGTTAAGAATATATATTGTCAAAGTGTATAGTATTCCAAACATTAAGTTTTTGCTCTCGGTAGTCTAACCATTAATTTAAAAGTCATTACTGATCATAGTTATAACAGTATGAGTCAACAGTGACTATTATACGGGAATGGAGGGAATAAAAGGAAAAATGCAAGGCCGCTGCTCCTTTTTGCTCACTGGATGGCCGCCACAAGCATTTTTGCCCGGCCACGTAGATGTGCTCATAAAAAAGAGGAGCAATTAAAATGGTACTTAAAAAGAGTGAGATTACTTCTTTTTTTCTGAGCAAAAGGTACAAACACAGACGATCACAACACGTGACACTCACCCCTATGAACGCACATACGTATATCCTATCCCTGTAAACATCTTAAGAAGACTGGACTGGCATATCTTGAGATTGACAAAGTCACCATATACGTCTCGCTGTCGACGGGTACATCACTTATCACTAAAAGAATAATAGCCGTAAATACGAGCACCACGTTAGATTGAGGACTTGAACTCAGATGCACTGGTTCCACTATAAGGAATCTAACCAGTTGAGATACGTTCAATTTACAGAGGAGAGATTGCTCTTTATGTGAGACGTGAAATTAACTAGTAGTAATGGAGGATTAGCCGAACAGCAGATTTTTCCTTTCCTCTGACTGTGGCAAAGGATACAAAAGTCAGAGGATACGTGTCCGTTATTTGGTTACTGATAGTTCAAAATTACAGCTAAACTAGTCTATACCCCGCGCGGTTGCCGCGGGCACCAAATATTAGAAGAACTAGGTGATACCCCACGCTTTGCTGCGGGATTCATGGATGAGTATAAGTTAAATTTTGTCGAAATGATGAATGTTGAAATGTTGAGAAAATAATGTGAGGAAGATGATTTTACACATGCTTGTTGATGTGTCATACTTGCATGGGATTTAAAATAGGCTAGAATAGTAATTGCTAGTGAGTGAAGATGTAGCATGCTTGCATGGGATTTTAAATATGCTAGAATAATAATTGCTAGTGGGCGATGATGTGGCATGCTTGCATGTTGAGCTTTAGCTTCTAATAATGGTAGGCATCATTTGTGGCAAAACAGAGTAGTTCTGACAATATGTGAGCACGTCTCCTGCAGTACCTACTTGGTAATCCTGAAATGGTAGGCGCTGTTGAATTTTGCATCAACGTTTAATGGAAATTTCATCACCATATAAAGGAGCTACAAAATAAACACTAAAATGAAGCCAAAGCGCATAGAGTGTTCAGTTTAGTTCTGATAGGAACATAGTTTAACTCTTGAGCTTATAAAGTGGAAATTTTATTCATTTCATTGTCATATGTCATACCTTGTTAAACGATAGAAATGCCCTCATATAATATTAAGTAACGTTCTTCTTTATATGTCATTCTTGATCTGCAATAAGTAAAATGAACTCAGATCAAATATACTTGTCAATCATTACCCGACAGTATGAGACCTGAATTTGAGGTCTCTATCTCTACATAAAACAATGGGAAATGAGACATTTCCTATTACCATTCAATACGAAGTTGAGGGGAGAATATCTGTTAACAATGGGCTGTCCAAACAGGATTAAAATTTAGCAGTACAATGTAACAAAATGGTTACTCATGTTAACATATGAGCAGAGGAGCATTAGAACTGTGCTTATCTATATCAACAATGAGTAATGATAAGAACTTACCACTATATATCCATGTGGATTATAGAAGTATGTAAGTTTAGATATTACTTATCTAATTTGTATGTTTAGCTATGAATGTAGGATGGTTGGATATGTAGAAAGATAGAAATCAGATATATCAACTTGGGACAAAAGAAAAATCAAATCTGAGGTGGAGGGAACCATATTTAAGAATGCTAAATTTATATTGAAATGGGGCTATCTGATTAGGCAAAGCGATGTGCATACATGACTTAAAGTACATAATTTACATGTGAACAGTAAGTAAGCTACTTTGAAAACATAGCTGAACAACAGAAGCACTACAGTTTCTTTAGCTTGAAATAAATTCATCAGTTGTTATTATGTATTGTTGTTAAGTCACACATTTCAAAAGAACCATAGAACAGCAAGAGGACTGCATTACTAAAATATATATATGAAGATGGTTCTGTGTTGTGCACTCTGTTGATGACAGATACACTTTAATAAATCTAAGAGCACTGAGAAACGCATTAGCAAGTGTAGGTTGTCTACTGGATGTAATATGGCAAATTCAGGAATAAAAAAGATTATACTAAACAGATTAACAGAGCACAAATTGTAAAACATAATACCTTGTAGTAAGAAAGCTGATCTATTGGACATGGGTATCTGGGGAGAACTGACAGCATTGGCTTGATATATCATGGAAAATGTCAGTATACACAACATTGTGTGTCTTGCTTTCATACTCAGTAGAGTTATTTTCAATGAGGATTCATAATCCTTTTGGAGATGTTACGCGGGAGAAGGCAACATAAAGCTGCCCATGAGAGAACACGGGACTTGGCAAGTAAACACCAACCTTGCTAAGTGTCTGTCCCTGGCTCTTGTTTATCGGCATCGCATATGAAACACGCACTGGAAATTGACGACGTCTCATCTTGAAAGGCCATTTCGGGTCTGTCGAAACAGAAACAATTCTAGGGATATAAGCTTTAGAACCTTTAGCGCTTCCTGTTATTATTTGGGCTTCAATTACACGATGAGTGAGCTGCGTCACAATAAGTATAGTTCCATTGCATAAGCCCTTGGATGGACTCAAATTTCTAAGTAACATTATTGGGACACCAATCTTCAGTTGTAAATGGTGATCTGGAAGGCCACTCATGCGAACCGTGTTGAGAAACTCTGGAGGATACAGATCTTGAAGAGTGCAATAGTTAGCTGTGGTATCATCAATTGTATCAAAGCTATAATATGACATTTCCTCATTAGCTATCTGGCCAATAATCTGAGCATTTATAGCAGCAACCACCTCATTTGTTGGGGCCAAAATTGCTCGCTGACACAAATAGGCTGGTAATTCTAAGGCATCTGGTGTTGACTCATAGACAAAAGAAATTAAACCTGCAAGGTTTCTTTCCTGAGCAGGTAACAAAAGATACTCTGGAATTTGGATCCATGTTGTGTCAGGTCGATCTGTTGGCATGCTATCAGGTAGTGTGCCATCACCAATAGAAAGAAGCCAGTGAGAAAACTGTTCTAATTCAATCCTATCAACCTGAGAAAGTGTTGGGCATCTAAGTCTCATGTTTTCAGTTAAATGGAGAACCACACAATTCTGCCACAAATGGGATCGTGTGATTGAAGCATTGAGGATCTGCTGCTTATTTGCATTTGGTATGACAGGCAATGTTTGCCTAAAATCACCACCTAGAACAACCGTGACACCACCATATTGCTTGTTTGGTAGATAACAATTGTTTGATGGCATGATATCTCTAAGAGTTCGATCAAGTGCTTCAAAACAATATTTATGGTTTACAGGTGCCTCATCCCATATGATTAGTGATGTTCTTTCTATGAGCTCAGTGAGATGTGTATTTTTCTTAATAGCACACATGGAATACTCTTGAATATCTATAGGAATTCTAAACCGTGAGTGTGGTGTTCGACCACCTGGCAACAACAAAGCTGCTATACCAGAAGATGCAACTGCTAAGGCTATCTTTCCACGACTTCTTATATTATTGAGAAGTGCATTCCACAAAAATGTTTTGCCGGTACCACCATATCCATATACAAAGAAAGTGTGACCTGAACCATTCAGAACTGAGTGTTCTATGGCATCATAAATAGATCTCTGACTTGAGTTTAATTTTCTAAGTTGCTCATTTGCTTCTACTAAAGTAGCATCAAGGTCATAAGAGAGCTCATCCACTACCAACCTGGTGTTCAAAACATTGTAATCATGGTGTTCTGGCTCTGGCAAGTTAAAGTGACCTAGGCTATATCCAGAATCTTTGAGTAATTTGTCTAATTCATCCAAGACATATGACCTAATGTGTTGCTGCACTAATGGTTGAGAGATACCTTGTGTGGGCCGAATAGTACGATATGCCAAATCTTCTCCCATTGGCTTGATATAATCTTCAAGCAATTTGGTAATGTGACAAAAAAAAGAAGTAATGTGACAAATAGCTGGCGAAGTTGGTATGGTAATGCCCATTGTGCTGCATCAGCCATAGCATTGGACCACTCACAATCATCACCAAGTAAATCTAATGCTTGACATGCAGCACGAAATGTTGGGTATAGTTGGCCAGCCACGGTGCGAAGATCAGAAAAGTCTTGTGCCCCTTTTATAATATGCAATAGCATACGCAGATAAAATCTTTCTCCTTGGTTAGGACTAACATTGGCTATACGGCCAACCTTTCCACGAGCATTACGACGTGGTTTCCAAAATTTTCCATCACCATGCCATGTCCAATGTTCAGGGAACTCTACAAATGTGTGTTGTCGAGCCTCTGGATATGTCTTGTTTGCCTCAAACCATGCAGTCAATTTTGTTATGAGATTGCATGGATTATCAATCACCTGGTGAAGATGCTCATCCTCAGTAAATACAACACTATTTTCTCGTGGGAGATGCACAGGAAGACGTTCCACGGCTGGATCAGTGTGATGGATATCAAATTGCAGAAGCCGCCAAGCTGCATCATGTGGTGTAACACATCTACATTCAAGGTATTCCTTTATTTCATTTATTTCCTCTGTAGAAGAACCGGGGGTATCTCTTTTTCTTTTATTCCAACTTTAGCAAAATCAGGGCCCTTGTTTGTATACTTAAACAGGTATTTCTCCATACCATCGCGATTAACAATTTCCACATTTATGTGTGCCTGATACTTAACTAATAAGTCTACATTATATGGAACCACAAATTGATTATCAATCTCAACGCCACGTTTCTTTGTGGTGATTCCATTATTTGGTCGAGCATACCTAACATGGCCATTAGGTAGCACAGCTGTTTTGTCAGAAAATTCCTTGGGATAGAATTTAGTGCATTTACCATCAGCCATGCAAGGAGAAGAGGAACATAGAATATTGCAAGGACCATGAATCATGAATTGTGAGACAGCCTCATAACCAATAGGGTCAATAGATGGGTCTGGTAACTGCGCTGATATGAAAGTGTCTATCTGATCAGCATCAAGGGGTCTATCCTTTTTAAGCCACACTATCAAGTGGACATGCGGAAGACCACGCTTCTGAAATTCAATCGTATAGACAACTGAAAAAAAATATTGAGGTAAACAAAACTGAATCAATAGTACAACATAAGAATTAAAACATAGTAATTAAAAGAGCTAACCTCCGAGTATGGGACCAAAGAACTCATATTTTTTTATATCATCAACAAACAGCTTGAGCATTTCAAAAACTCGATCAACAATATCGGGCTGATTAGAAGGTTGTTGTCCTGGTATAAATGCTAAAGCTTTTGTTATCTCTGGCCAAGCAGGATTGCACGTGTAAGTGATGAAAAGATCCGGGCATCCAAATCTACGACATAGAGCCACACAATCTTGGTAATTTTGGTAGTAATAGCGTGGACTTCCAGTGAATGAACCTGGCAAAATAATCCTCTGGACTTCCGATGAAGCATCAATAATGCCGCTACTGACTGTATCAAGTAAAGCTTTATAGGGGCTACTCCTATACTTTAGCTGAAAAGTTTTTTTCCTATAATGGTTCAAGCGGCTATCCTCGACACAACAAAAACCATCAACCTCATATGACTGTGTGAGCCTCTTGCAACGCAATGGGGTGTTGAAGTCATCATCTCTATCATGCAATCTATATGCAAAGTATTCTACCAAAGTAACTTTCTTCCGTTTGATCATTCCTGAGCGGTGACATTGTCTATACTTGAGATTTTCATGAAAACCGTCCTCTCCATAAGGAAACAACAGCGGGTATTGCATTGCCATAAATTTGCAATGAGTTTCATTTACCCTTTGAAGCTGCAATAAGTGATCCTCTACTATTAAGTCACGACCTTTCTCGGTAGTGCCTAGATCATTAACCACCAAACCAACCACCTCTGATGCAACTGGGGCTGAGTAGATATTACCATGTTGATTGGGGGTGGCAAATAACTTCACTGAGTAATCATCCTCTAACTGATCATGCAGCCTATCACGAGCAGTTCGAAAGAACTGAACAACTAGGTTGTGTGCATTGAGCATGGTCATCAAAGATGCAACAATATCCTCATTTGGTTCAGAACTCATCTCTCTATGTGAAGCAACAGCCACTATATTTCTTATTTCATTCTCAGTGTCAAAGATGTATAATTGACAATATTCTGGTCTTGCACCATGCTTTGGAATAAGCGATCCAATTCGGTGGCATAGCTGCCCACTAATCTTGAAAATGTAAGGGCCATGACCATCATTAATTGAGTTGATGATATTTACAACCATAGATGTCATAGCAAACATAGAATTGTAGCGTCTGATGTTTTCAAAGAAGTGGTTGGACAAAACACGATCTCGTCCAGTTAAAAGAGAGAGCAAAGGTTCTGGTGGTGGCCTATATGGAGGCAAATAAATGCTCCCTCCTCTGCAGCATTTGTTGTAAATTGGCAAAGCTGTTCGTCCACACCCACTGTTAACGACCAAATTTGGCAATATCAGCATCGGAGGTGAAGGTGAGATCGAAGCGGAATCGGAGATAAGGATTGTTGCGGGAACAGAGTAAGAATCGGCTAGAGTCCAGATCGGCTACGACTAGAATCGGCTAAATCTGAGTCAGGCTGGGTTAGGTGATACAGCCGATTCCGATAATACGACTTGGTGCACAACATCGGGTTGAGTTGATATGCTTCAAGATGATTGCCGCACGTGGATAGAGTCCTAAGAAGGCAATTGTATCTATTAATTAGGATGTTTTATGTAATTTCCTTAGGGATATGCTTAGGGCAAAAGTATGCTGCAAAGACTTATGGTATCTTAGAGTTTGTTAGAGATAATAGTCATGTCTGGTATGGACATATCTTGTAACTCTCAGGTATAAATAGACCCCGAGCCCTATGTAATTTTTAACACACATGTTCAATACAATTTCGGCGCATCGCCACCTTTTTGCTTTAGTTTTATTTCGACGAGTTCTTGCTTTCGGGTTGAGCTGCATCGGTTTCGATCTTCAACAAGAGGTAAAACTTGTTATGACGGCTTGTGTTCTCGAGATTAGTGCTTCCATCTTTATGATACTCTAATCTTGTGTGTGTAATTCGTCGAGTTACCATATATCGTACATAATCTCTGGCAATATCGCTATCTAACCTACAATCGGCTAACATCTGTTAGTAGAGGGCAGCCGATTAGGTTAGATTTTGATGTTGATTTAGATTATATAAGATATCTACCACTCTATGAAACTTCCAGCGGCTTGATTGTCTAGATACTATTCTTCTTTTCATACTTAATGATGCATCAGTTGAGTTTGATCTATTAAGTCGTGCTTAGAATTTCAATCTCTAGCCTGCCTTCTGGTTGCCGATTAGGGTAGTATCGGAGTTTCAGCCGATCTTATCTGATTTAACTACTTTTATCTTATATGCTTGATTGATATGTTAAATCCACCCTTTATATTAGGATCTTGCTGCATTTAAGTATATTAAGCTCCTGTTTGGCCCCCGTCGGCAAGCTTCTGTTTGATATATTTTAATTGCTTTAATATCTTAATATAGAGTGGTATCGGAGTATTAGCCGGTACACGCTAGATCTATCTGATCGGCTATGCTATGAATATATATATATAATCTCATTATTAATATATATTTCTATTTAAGTGATTTATACTGTCTCGGCAAGGTGACAGATCTATCCCAATCACTTGAGTTAAGTATATATCGATATAAGGATTATATATGATTAATATCTACAGCCGATCGAGTAGATTTAGTTCTGATTTGTTTATTGATACTTGCCGATCGATGTACATATGACATCGGCCTAAGATAAATGATATGTCATCGGCATCTAGCCGATCGGCTATCATTTATAGATTTAACCACAGATTCTTTGTCTTTGTTTCTTGTTGATTACATGATCAAATCAACTGGCACGCTTATACATCCGAAGGCGAGTTTTGGACCTGCACTGGAGTTAAGCAGATCTCCCAGGCCTCGTGTTTTCTGTCAACACCCACGTACGCGTTCCTCATACCAAAATCGAGCACCACAATGTTGGCAAGTATGGGTAGGGCCTCCTAAATTGAGAGGTGCGAAAATAGTACCTAATAGAAAGGAATAAGCGAAAAATCAGAATGGAAAATCTTGTAAAAGGATGATATAATATAAATTAGAACATGGTTAAGTGGTTTCACCATAGAAAAGAGATCATTGGGTGGAGTATTATTGTCGAGAAGCTTTACGATCATTGAGATAGAACATTAGTGTTGAGCAACAAAAATGACTTCAGAACATGAACTGTGGAGGTTGAGCCTGAATATCGAGCAGCATCACGATCAGCTGGTAATAATAAGGGAACACCCCTATAAGTCTTGAGCATGCAGATGTAATGTATAAATTTAGTGCATCAAAGCATGTGGAAGAAAAGAACTTACGGCGATGTCGATTGGCAAGAAGGGGTACAAAATTTCCTAGAAAGCAGAAAACGCCAAATGTAATTACATATTCCCAAACAGGTAAAAATAAGGAAAAATCATAGCAAACTAAATATGGTACCATCAGCTCTGGACCGCCCTACACGGCTTCGTTGACATGTATTCACCCCATGCAAGGAGGTGTCATTTTGGGCAATGCGAGATGAAGGAGAAGCGCCAATAGTAGTACTCATCCCATTATTCCTGGCTATCCGGACATCACAATGCCTGGCATTAACTTGTGGGGAAATACATCGTCGAACACATCGATATGAAGATGAGGAATCATCAGGTCCAGATCCTAATGTAACAATCTCAAATTGAGGAGCTATAGATTGGTCGAATGAGCACTTGCTGAACGAAATCAAATAGAAATGTAGGAACCAATGGAAGCAACAAATAAGCCAGTTAGTTGAAGGAGAAAATATTGGATATGGGTAACTTACGTCCTCTCCTTAAAACCATTGTGGCTTTACGCTTCCTGCGTGCTTCCATAGTAGTAGATGGATCTGGTCGAGGCAGTCTCAAACCAATATTATCCAAAGGACCTATGTCAATGTGAGAAGCATCCAAATTTATATGAGCAGACACAAAGGAACAAATATGTACAACTATAGCACAGGTACCTGAACTGGCATTTATGAATCTAAAATGGTACAATGGTAGTATAGCAAGCTTGAGCACAATCAAATAGAGAGTAATTCTTAATAGAGGGGCTTACCGTTACCGCACACTGCAGGAAAGGACTGAACACCTGGCACTGTTGGGCCATCTGATGAGGAGACAAAATGTTGATCTATTGGAGTAGCAGGATTGACACGGTTAAATGCAAGCCTCCTGTTAACGGGTCGTTGAAATGGATGACGAAACACTGACATGGAGATTCCTATTTCAGGAGTTGAGATAAAAGATATGGTATTATTAGAGCTTTCACTGCTAGGAGCACCTAGAACACAAAGAAATAAATCATCAATAAGTTTTCCGCTCAACATAAGAAAACTGTAGTTGAGAATTGAGAAAAAGCAAAGAAAGTTGAATATGCCGAATAATGCGTAGGAGTAGCACCTGGCCTGTTCTCTGTCTCATTTGTCCCTAAGTTACTTAGCTGAGAAAATGGTGCTGGTGTTAGAGTGTCAGGAACCGCATCCATCCCAATCACCAAACCACTCCTAGATATTTATACAAAATGGCAAAACAAAATCATAAAGCAAGCTGATGAGTACACAATGGAGTATTATGGAAAGCTAAGCATGAACCTAAATATGGACACCTTTAATATGCGTATGTTGTGGACTTGGGGCCAGCAGGCAACTATCCCATAACCACTGTAGCAGGCCAAATTCAATTAGAAAATGCTTAATCAGTAGGGATTATTAAATCACATGCTTGATAATAAGTAACTTGCACCATTAAAGATACAGGTTAAGGGAATCTGTCACAGTGGTACATAATAAATCAAAGAACGACATTTCTAAAGGCCTAAGGGTTTCTTCTGTACAACAATGGGGATAGATGGATTTTCTTGCCTGGACTGCCATGGGAAAAAGAGGGCATTGCTCCCGCACGCGATGGCGATGGGCACCGGAGAACCAACCGGTGAAGCAAAAGGTCGTCGGTGGTGGCGCAACTGAGTGGACTGTCACTGGGAGAGGAGAGGCTGCTGCTGCTCGCGGACGGCGACGGCCGCGGACGGATGGAATGGAGATGGTGGAGACGAAGCCACCGAGCAGAAGACCGCGGCCGTCCACAGCTAAGCCAAAGAAGGCGCAAGAACACACTGGGCAAGGGAGGCGGCAATGCCGCCGGCGGCGCTGGATGGATCGACAGAGGAAGCGTGTGGACTGCGTGCAGATAGAGAAGCTGGGGATAAATCATCCGGTGGGGAAAAAAATGGGCCCCCCTAGAGAGCAGCCGAGGCTCCTTGGGAAGACACGCTCAAGGGCAGAGATGCTTGCAGCCACAATCGAACGGTGTGGACAACATGCAATGACTGTAGTTTCTACAGTAGCAAGGCAGCACATGGCAGCTCATCTGAAATGGTATACAAAAACCTTAAGTTTTATTGATAGCGTCCTGGGATTTTTCAACTTTAGTTTTCAGTAATTACTGTTTTATGCACTAAAATTGCTATATATTTTAGAATGGTGGATAATGGCTAATCCACTTAAAAGTTAAATAAGTGGGTAACCCACTTACAAGTTAAATAAGTGGGTAACCCATTTATTTGAGTTGTGAGTGGTTTCTGGGTTAGCAACTTACGTCCTTATTAGTTGGAGCATATATGTTTGTGACATATTTCTCATTGAAATTAGTCGATTCTTTTTTACCTTAGATTTTCAACTTTTAGATCTGTGCTTCTCCCATATTTGTCTTTATCATCGTTTACCTTTAGTGTTTACTAGTGGTCAATTTGCACTCACAGCAAAAGGGAGCAGCAGCGTCATCGGCGGACTGCTCTACTTTTGTATGACACCAACAGTGATGAAAGTGTAAGGACTAGAAAATACATTTTTCTTGTATTTTGGTGCATTTATAGTGTGATTTTATTCACTCCTGGAGTAATCTGCACTAAGTGCTAATGTACCACATGTGACTCGCCGCTGCTTGAAATACTTGGCATGTCTTTGGGGAATGAGTATCCGTACTCTAGAAAGCAAAGTTAAATAGCGATAACCACGAATGAGCATCGCGTAAAACCAAGACAAGAAGTGCACACCGTCCAACCGATCTCATCAGCGAGATCCAATTCCTCCTTAGAACACATCTTGTTGTTTGCCAAATCACCCTTCATCCGTCGAATCATCTCGCTGGTGGCAAAATCAATCTTCCCACATGACGAATCTAACCTCCATAATACATTCTATACAAGACCTATGTGCTAGGATCCATCCTACCAACAGACTTGTACCTAGCACCTTCTTAAACATAGACTTCATCGACCAGCGGAACAATGAAGACAAGGAGAATAAATAAGGATAGAGATGTACCTAGACCCCATGATGCTGAGCATGTATAGGATTTGATTCGGTGTTCCCCTTGCTCCAAGGAGACCATGCCATGGCAAGATAGGTAAGGGAGAAACCACAACATGCTAGGAAAGGCAAGCAAGCGCCGCCGCCACCACGCGAATAGAAAGAGGAGTGCCTGGGGAAGGGGGGGTGTTGGAAGCTAGGGATTTAGGGTTTTTATAACCCGAGTAGTGGACCACCGTGACCATGGTCCCACCGATAGATGAGAGGCTAGGGATTTACGGATTTTGTATCAAAATGGCAGACCTCTTATAGCACCATAAACAGATGCCTAAAAGTCCATTCCGAAATTCTGTCTTTAGGATTCCTAATCAGATTTTTAGGTGTGAATAAATTCCCGTCGCCAACATATATCTAAAAATTGACTTACATAATAAAAAGTAGGTCTACCTTATCGACACAAGAAACAAAAATCGCTCTGCACCTCCTCCCAAGCAGACATCCCACCGCACACCTCGTTCTTTCCACATTTCGCGTGTGCTATTGGGAGTCAGCGTCCTGATCCCCTACTACTGGAGGTCGAGAAAGACGGGGAAGGGGATTTCAATTTTCGGGAAGCTAATCAAGAGCATCACTAAGAAATTACGTATAATCCCCCACCCCCCAAAAGATAGTTTTGGGGTTTCCTTAACTGAAAATAGGTTGCAAAAAGAGTGATCTCTCCCAGAGAAAGCCTAAATTTTTTCCCAAAAAACTGAAAGTAGGCCCTTCTATTAAACTAACAATAGATTCTCCCATTTTTCTCCCTCTTGCGCGCGCTTGGAAGGGCTCGCACTACCTCCTGGCACTCTCCCACTGCGCAAATGAGAGATTGGGGGCGGCAGACGCGTCATTGCTCTCCCTAAAATGAAGAGAGAGAAGGATGCGGCGAAGGGGTTTCCGAAAATTAGGATCCGGATAGGAGATATGTTGGAGGCATTTTTTTCACCAAAATCCTAAAAAATTAGGATTGTGGATGGAATAAGAGGACTGTTGGTGATGCTCTAAGGAAACAATTCAACATTTAACCTAAAACAAAAAATTGAGGAGTAGAAGCCATATAAGGCATCTGCTGGTGATACTCTTAGACCGAATAATAAATCTAGAAGTTTTTCCAATTTTGGAAGTTTGTTACCAACATATTCAAATCCGTGCCTTTAGCACCCACAGGCAACAACCATTTTGGCATTTTGTGGCCACAGAGAGGCGAAATCTCTAATAAGCAATTGTAATCGGGCGTACCCCCACACCCACGCTTGATCGACACCCTCATAACCAATTTGCCATTTTTAGCATGCTAAATTTGTGTTACGCTGTTCTTTTCTAGCCCAGTCAATGGTTAACCTTTATTTCCCTTTCCTTTTTTGCACATGTGTGTTTTTTGGTGCTTTTTCCTTCTATATGCGGGCTATTTTTTGGCTGCCATGTGCATGCTTGTTTTTTTCCTTCCTTCAAATTATATTTTAAATTCATTTCAAATTTTATACGTATACGTGTACAATAAACTTTGTGCATCTAAAGTTTGTACATACACGTACAAATTTTATACGTACACATATCAAGCTTATACATATACAAAGGTTATATATAAACTTTGTATATCTATATATACGAAGTTTATATATATTTATAAATATAGAGTTTATACGTATAGCTACATATAAATACAAAGATTATACAATATGTTTGGGAGGCAGTGGCTAGGCTAATACTGACCTGAATGCGCGCACGCACATTAGCAACCCCCACATTGAGGTGTGAGCTCTTGTTTCGCAAACTTCAAAACTTCCAAAATGCCATTAAAAATATGATGAGCATCCTTGTGCATAGCTCTTTTATTTTTTTCATATGGAAAAGAATGAAGGCAAAGCTCTAGGTGTTGTCACAGCGACTTTTCCAGAAAATCATTTATCTTTCGTGACTTATATATTACAAAATCCTATAGAGATTAATCATAGACTTTGGAGAGCATTTTACATGCCTAGCCATACATTTGTCATTGGACATTTGTTTCTAATTCATTTTAAAACAACTTTATCTTGATTTCTTCATTTGTCCATACTGTGGTTTGATGGATGAGCATTTCTGGAGTAGAGTTATGAGGATGAGATATGTGTTGGAGGAATTGAGGATAATATCTATGTGGTCGGCTTCATCTCATTTTTTGTACCAGCTAAATACATACTGGCACCTGCTGGTGTCTTTATTTGTACTGATCATTTTAATAAACCGGTACATATATTATTGGTGCTGGTTTTTTAAAAAAACCCAGCATAAATAAAAATGTTATAGGTGTTGGTTTTAAATTTTAGCCTATATGTGTCGGTTTTGAAATATGATCTCGGGTGGACGGAAAAATACCCTATAAGTGCTGGTTTTAAATGAGGGGCACCAATGAGGACGTTTCTTATTAGAGTTTACGCATGAGTGAAGAGTTAAAGGTAAGTTAGTGTTTTGCCATTAGGGGTTTGTTGGGAGCAGTTTAATTAGGGTAAACCTGACTGATTTTGTATTAATTTGCCTTATACAATCACATTGTAAGTTTTGGCTGAAGTAGACTTATTTATGTGCATTCACAATGGCTAATTCACTTCCCGAGCAGCACGGGCACCTATGAGGGTGGCTGCCCGGGCTTCACACTGATGATCCTTGATATCAAGAGGAGAGGGTAGGAGGTAGCAAGGAGGACGGGATCCTTACCATTGTGTCCTCCTGTCTCTACTACTCGCCAGTCCACACACTACCCAAGACGAACAACAGACGACGCATCAGTCTTTGTGGTTTGGGGTATCGTCTCATTCACCTCTATCGTCTCATTCACCTCTACTTTGACATTTTATTACAGCATCCGTCCTATTTTGGATCAATTTCTATTGAAATTTGTAATAGAAAAAAACAATCTTTTGTCCACTCCCTCCTCTCAGAGCAGGTACAGTAAGCTTTGCATGTACTGCAGATAAGGAAGGCCATGTCAAATAAGGAAGAGGGGAAGAGAGAGAACGTGAGCCGACGGCTATCCTACCGCTCGGCTAGATCACACCTTTTAAGATGAAGGCGTTGCTGAGGTGAGAGGAGGCTAAAAGATCGCCGCGGAGTCGTCATCCTCCAACTCAATCCCGTCATGGCCTCGAGGTCAGCTTGCTCCAGCCGATGCACGATCTGATATGGTGGCCTCACCTACAGTCCTTCCTCATCCGTGAAGCTCGAGGTCGTCACTGGGGGTGGACTGCAGGAACTCGAGCTCAAGGCCATGGCGCCAAAGACCTGGCTTGGGCGTGGCAGGTGATGCTGCGGGCTTGCGCAGCAGCCGCATACCTGGGCCACTTGCTCCCGTCTGCTGCATGCTTGCGTTTATACAGGAAATCAAGGGGATGAAAGATGGGAGAGAACGCACACTACTACAAAAGTGAATTTTCTGTACGAGCCCCCATAGTTTTTGCAAACGGACCATAACTAGTGGCGTTTGCAAAAATCGTGGATCATTTTCCCATACGGCTCCTTAAGTGGCCCGTATGGAAAAATCGATTTTTCCCATGCGGGCCTCTTAAGCTCAATTTCAAATTAATTATTGTTGTTCTCATTGACAAATGTGCATGCCCAATTTATAACGTGGAAATTATTTCGTGGTTTAGGGATTTAGATAATCTTTCTGCAAAGGGGTAAAAAACAAATTTGTGCTTACCCAGTTTGTAACGTATTTTCCGTAGTTAAGGGATTTAGATCATCTATCTGCAAAGGGATATACTGTTGTACCATAAATCTGGTTTCTTTATATCTACAAGTGATATAACGCTATAAATGCTCATGGTATTATTAGGTTGAGGTTGAATGGCAGTATTGCACTACTGCAGCAATTGTTAAATGAACATCACTTGTTGCATTCTTACCTGAAGTCATTTCTGTTGCCTGGGCTGCATCAAGCTCAATTGTGAACTGAATGTGCATCAATCTAAGAACGTGAGTTTGCCATGCCAAATGGATAATATGTAGAATAGTTAAGCATATTCTTAAGCCATTTTATTTGTAATACTCTTCATAATATTCCCACAAAATAGCATCTATCATTATCTTTGTTGAGTCCAGGTTAAATCTGTGTGTTGGTTAAACAGTTCTTGATTCTGTGAATCACTCTTTCTCGGTTGGGACAGTAGCTACATGAAGTTAATCGATCAACGTGCAATTTTTTCTATCCTCGGTAATTAAGGATGTACGGTTGGAGATAACTAAATTAGCTTCAGTAGTCCCAGTAGAGAGACTCGGCACTTTTACTTTACATATCTGAAGCTACTATTTGCTACTACTAAATAACTAGATTTAGGCTGTGTTTAGTTCAGCGCAAAGTTTGGATTTTGGTTGAAATTGGAGATGATGTGACTGAAAAGTTGCATGTGTATGACAGGTTGATGTGATGGAAAAGGACTAAAGTTTGGATCCAAACTTTGGATCTAAACACAGCCTTATAAGCTATGGCAATTTGTTCCAGCAACACGTCTACAAAATGAAGCATTGATTTCAGTAAGGACTCCGTTGACAAAACTAAAAGGTATACTTCTACTGCGATAGCTCATTCAGTTATTTAAAATTTACTCTTACAAACATTTTATTCCTTTGCAATAATTTTCTTCTTCATGGCAGTACCAAACAACTTGATCTACCTGTTGGCAAACGTCAGAAGGAAGAGTATGTACTTCTAACCCACCTTCCAAATTGCAAAGTGGAAATATAATGCTAATTCCAATTTCCTATGAACCATTTCAAACAGCAAAAAGATCCAACCAGCAGTGAGCGATAAGTTGACACATAAATCAACATAATATGCATGGTACTTACTCTTTACAGTACTTCAGATACAATACATCATCATACAAGCAAATGTTATTATGATTCATTCTAATGCATTGTCCAACGAAATTTGCAAGTCAATACATAATATACAGCTTAAAGACTGCAGATGCTTCCGAATAATTAGATGCCTTGGTTACTATTTTTGCAGTCATGATCTTTTCATTGTCAGACTATGTCATGCTTCCGAATAATCATATGCCTTGGTTACTATTTTCGCAGTCATGATCTATTGTAATTTATTTTTGTTGTCAGACTATGTCCAAACTAAATACTCTAGGTGCTTCCAAATAATCATATCCATTGATTACTGATTTCTTATTCCCAGTTCCCTTTCATTCTAACCAAACTTTCGTGTATCCTATCATATAATAAAAGTAATATTCACATATTATCTTTCGAATCCTAATTTTTTTCCTACAAAGTTCTGCAACAACGTGTGAGGTACCTTCTAGTTGAACAAACAACAGAGCACATTCTCTAATTTGCGTGCAAATTATCTCGCCACGAGGACCAATTGAATGCCATCGCAACCGCCTGCTTTAGATAATTAGATATCGTACTCTTAACTAATCATAGTCATACACCATTTATTTTTTGGGTTAATTGGATCCATGCCATTATAAATTGTTTAGTTTTGAAATATACCATTACTATTTCTCATATTGCAAACATACCATTACAATTTTACACATGTTTGACATATAACACTATCTACCTGTTCAATGCACTTATCAACATTTTTTGTCCAAATTGCCCTTCTTCTCCTTCTCCTTCCCTCTCTGGCTCTCTTGATCTCTTCCACCAGTGACCGGCGACATGTGAGCGGGCACAGGCGGTCGGATCGAGCAGCTCAAACGCGTGGGTCAATTGATTGGCAGCGGAGAGGAGCAGGGATGGAAGATTCGGCGGCAATGAAAGAAATCCAAGAACATTCTCAATGCTTAAGCGCAGATCGAGAACAATTCCTTAACACCAACCAGAAATCATTCCAAACAAAATAAATCCCCAGAATATCAAACAAAAATTCAAGTCCAGAATGATGGATCCCAACATCAATCCACATCCTCAGCTCCCTTCACCCCACTTCACGAACACGTACCATTCCTCCACACCCTATCATGCGCTGGGGATGCCAATGGCTGAGACAGTAGGGAAGGAGGCAAGAGGACGAAGTGCACACGCGAAACGGCAAGGAGCATCGCTGAGTCGGTCGAGCAGGTCCTAGATCCGCTCCAGCACTAGCTCTTGAGGGTGGTCGAGCGGGACGAAGAGACGAGGACGGCACCCTCCGCTATGCAGACCAACTCTCGTGGGTTGCTGTTGCACTGCACAACGTCATGGGAGGAAGAGAAGGCGGCATGGGAAGGAAACTGCGACATGCTGCTCCCAACGCCTGAGCATCGTGACGGTGGGAAGGAAGAAGGTGAGATGAAGAAGATAGGGGTAATTTTGACCAAAAATATTGATGGGTGTATCCAAAGAGTAAATAGTGGCATATACAAAATAGCTAGAAAATTGTAATGGTATGTTTGCAATATAACGAATAGTTACAGCATATTTCAAATCTAAAGAATTTATAAAGGCATGTATCCAATTAACCCTTATTTTTTCCACCTGTTTCTCATCACAACCAATTATAATTATTTATCATTCAAATACACTTAGTTTATTATTCTCCCCTCAAAATCACAAAAGTACTTGTAGGGACGGAGGAAGTAGTTACCATGCTAGCTCGCACACTTTTAGATATCCAGACTCTCCGGTCTTAAATACCTGTAACCAAATACTATTATATTTAAACATTAACTATTCATCTTTTTTAAAAATTTATAAATGCACCAAAATATATATTGTCAAAGTGTGTAGTATTCTAAACATAAATATTAAGTTTTTGCTCACGGCAGTCTAAACATTTTAAAGTCATTAGTGGTCATAATTATAACAATACGAGTTAATAGTGACTATTATATGGGAATGGACGGAGTACACGAAGAAATTAGATGAAACCTCACGCATTGCTATGATAATTTTGTATGATATTAGTAGAAATAATATATAAGATAACTATATTTTATATAATATTCATCTCTAATCAACTATTGAAAAAACTATAAACAATTAAAATGATGTGGTTTATAACAACTTATTAAATCTTTGATAAAAACAACTTATTAAATCATATATTGAATGATCGTTTAAAACCAAAACTAAGGTAATATTGCTCACCGAGAGAAGAAAAAGAAAGAAGTTAATATGCATTAATTATCCAAAAGCAAAACTAAGATGATATGATTTTATAAGAGAAGAATAATAGAAAGATAATTTTGATCATATATCAATCATCCATCGGTTAAATACAACCAAGGTGATATGGCTTAATGCATTGAAATACACCTACTTTATTAATCCGCCCAAAACCACAAAAGTACTAATAGGGACGGAGGGCACGCTAGCTCACACATTTTTAGAAATCAACACTGTCTCTGTTCTTAAATACGTTTCACCAAACAATTAATATTTATATTTAAATTTTAACCGTTCATTTTTTAGAAAATCTTATAAACACATAAAAAATATATATTATCAAAGTGTATAGTATTCTAAACATTAAGTTTTTGCTCTTGGTAGTCTAACCATTTAAAAGTCATTACTGATCATGGTTATAACAATACGAGTTAGCAGTGACTATTATATGGGAATGGGGGAGTAAAGGAGAAATGCCAGGCCGCTGCTCCTTTGCTCACTGGATGGCCGCCACAAGCATTTTTGTCTGGCCACGGAGATGTGCTCGTAAAAAAGAGGAGCAATTAAAATGGTACTTAAAAAGAGTGATATTACTTCTTTTTTTTTTGATAAATATAATACAAACATAGACGATCACAACACACGACACTCATCTCTATGAAAGCACATATGTATATTCTACCCTTGTGATCATCTCTTGAAGTCTGGGCTAGCATATCTTGAGATTGGCGAAGTCACCGCGTGTCTCGCTATCGACGGGTATGTCGCCTATCACTGAAAGAATAATGAGCCAATAATACGAGCCCCCACGTTAAATTGAGTACATGAACTTAGATGAGCTGGTTCCACATAAGAAATCTAACCAGTCGAGCTATACTCCTGAATTCGCAAAAGAGAGATATTACTGTTTATGTGAGATGTGAAATTAACTAGTAGTAACAGAGGAATAGCAGCTCTGACTTACGCAGAGGATACAAAAGTCAGAGGATACGCGTCCGTTATTTGTTTACAGATAGTTCAAAATTACACCTAAATAGCGTTCCGGGATTTTCATCTTTAGTTCTCAATAATTACTGTTGTATGCACTAAAATTACTATATATTTTAGAATGGTGGATAATGGCTAACCCACTTAAAAGTTAAATAAGTGGGTAACCCACTTATTTGAGTTGTAAGTGGGTTTCTGGGTTAACCACTTACATCCTTATTAGTTTGAGTACATATGTTTGTGGCATATTTTTCATTGAAAATTAGTTGGTTCGTTTTCACCTTAAATTTTCTGCTTTTAGATCCGTGCTTCTCCCGTATTTGTTTTTATCATCGTTTTACCTTTAGTGTTTACTAGTGGTGGATTTGCACCCACAGCAAAAGGGAGCAGCAGCGTCATCGGCGGACACCAACAGTGATAAAAGTGCATGGACTAGAAATTACATTTTTCTTGCATTTTCACTAAGCCGCCACGTTGGATAAAATTGGAGTCAAAACCACCGAAAGACCTAAAGTGAACGGTCTTGTAAGTTAAAGGGTGTCATATATCTGGTTTTACGGTTAGGGGACGATTTTGTCACTCGATGATAAGTTGAAGGACCTTGGGTGTACTTTTTCCTTCCTAAAATAAGATAAGAGAAAATGGTTCAGGGCCATGGGCCATGGCCACGATGAGAACAGGGGTGCCTCACGACTCGTCATCGTCAAATCCAATCCAGTAACTACTGGCTCGCTGTTGCTATCTTCCATTTTCTGCCCAGCCATGGAAAAGAAAAGGCAGAAACTATCCCTTATCTTTTTTTTTTTGAGAGCTCTCCACTTTGAGTACAAGCTGTAGTATCTGAACATACGTGCACACGCACTCCACCACGCACACACACTCCACACACACACCTACACGCATGCTAGACCTATCAACTATACACATACACGTGCTAATGAGATACACAAAGCCACCTAAGGACCTTGTGCGTGACGAGGACATCACTCTACTATTGTAGCGCTGGCACGGGAGAGCTGAAAATTTATTTGGGAATAAATCCCGGTGAGACGCGCGGGTGACGATCCCAGGGATCAAACCCGCGCGGGCTGCTCGCTCACTAGCGAAGCTAGCCAACCGAGCAACGCTCGGTTCTCAACTATCCCTTATCTGGATATGCGCCGTGAAAACTCGATGCTGGGCAACGCCCCGGTCTGCGTAACCGCAGCACGATTTGCGCTGCCGTCCGGGGAGCCCCTCGTTTAATTTTCCTGCCGTGTTGCTGCTCAGCTCAATCTGCTCGCCACTGGTGCTGCTCAGAGACGAGGAGGGAACTGAGCAGTGGCGTCCAACGACTAGGGGAGAGGGATTAAGTGCTGTGCTGGCAAGTGGAGAAGGGAAACCAACTGGTGAGAGCGGTCGTCAATGAGTTGGAGAGTGGTGGGGTGAGCTACTCGTCGGTCCTTCCTTGGTTGACGGCGTGGGTGATGTGGTGGCCGGGATGACGATCACGTACGGCGAGCAGGCCACCGGAGAGGCCATGGATGCCCCGCATGGACGCCGCCGAGCTCGTCACCCGCGCGGCCTAATCTGCTCATCACCGGACTCGATCTGCTTGCGACGGAGGGAAGACGGGGCGCGCTGGTGCCGACGAGCGGAGGAGGAATTGGCGATGGTGAGCTAGCCACGATTTACTCGAGTCGAGGTGACGAAAAGGTTCCGAAGAGAGAAGGGGGGTGTACTGTAGAGGGGTAGAGGCTGACATGTGGTTCCGCCAAGATTTAGGGGCATTGTAGTTTGTTGTTTTTGTTATATGGTGTAAAATAAACAATATCAATTGATTTGGTAAAATATATATTGTAGGGGTTGACACATAAATAGCTGGGAGCTGAAATGAAAAACTCATTAGCATTTGTTTGGCTAGAGGGATGAGTCGGGTTTGGGCAAACACCTTTTTTCAGGGTGTTTGGTCTATAGACAGGTGAGATGGGATAATCCCTGAAAATAAATATTTCCTCTAGATATGGGTAAACTCTATCCCTAAAAATTAGCAGACTAATCCAAACCACTTCCTCTCTCTCTCATTGGCATATGGGCCACAGACTCTCAACCCACAAAAAGAATAGGACCGTTCCCACCCTTAACATGCGTCGGGTTGGGTGAACCAACCCGTTTTTCCCGGTGTTTGGTTTGTGGATGGGTGGGATGGTATTGATCCCTGAAAAGAAATGTTCGGGTCAGCTCCATCAGATTTGGCGAATCAATCCTCCTCATTGACGTGCAGGCCACACCCTCCCAGCCCTAGAAACATAGGACCATTTCTCTCTATGCCAGACATTAGTTTTTTTAAAAAAATTAAAAAAAAAAGAAAGAAAGAAGAGAACGAACTAGAAAAGACACCCTCCATGTATCAAAAGAAAAAAAATTGACTCCAACACATGAATAAATTATGGCAGCACCAACCAACATTAGATCGGTTGGTTTCAAACTTTTAATATATTAAATTTTTGTTCTACACTTTGCTCCGACTCGAACTCAAACCGAAATAGCTTACCTATATTATACCGCATCGCCGCGCTCCGACCTTGTCCCGGTGATTCGCGCTCACGCCGCCTCGCCATTGTCCCCGGCGATTCGCACTCAGGCCACCTCGCCACACTTCGACGGTATGGTTTGCACAACTTCAATTCCGTCATCGGGAAGTTTCCTCCGCGGATGCCTGTGGAGAAACAGGTCGGACCGAGCCTCGTCCAGCTCAACCCGTGCCAGCACTGCTCCTAACCATCTCGGTGGCAGAACGCTCCGATGGTATGGTGTGCACAGCTTTATTGCCGCTGTCGAGAGGTTTCCTCCGTGGCTGCCCCAGTGGAGAAACTGGTCGGGCCAAGCTGAACGCCTAAGTTGCTCCTACCCAGGTAGCGGCGAGGGAAGGATCGTGTCCTCGAGCAAGTTTATTGAGAGTTGGAACTTTCACTCAATGGATGATGGAAACACACACAGATGCACAAGGACAAGAAGAACTTGCACACACAAAAACTACTCGATGCTGCACACCAGCACTCTTGCACTTGTATTCACCTCACACGCTATTCACACATCTGATTATATGATTTAAATAAACACACGCACACATACTGGATTCAGTCGGCCGCACGACTCGGCCAAACTCTCCCGTGGCCACTAATCACCTTTTCTACATGCAAAACACATCTCACTACATGCAGATCACCACCAACCACTACATGCATGAGTTATCTGATCCACTCTTCTCGCCATGAACCATTCACTTAACTTGCCCACAACTCCAACCTAACGGGTGCATGCATGACTGATCAAACTAACTACCACATGCATCGGCTAATTTGCTCCTAAGTACTTGCACCAAGCACCTGGTCACATAAACACTCACATCATGGACGCCCCTCGTGACCACTAAGCCATCTGATGAGATAATAAGCACATACACAGCTAGCACAAACTAATCCTAGACACGACTGACTCACACAAATATGCAAAATAACAAGATTAATTCTAACATCGGGCTCCATTGTCGGCGCTGACGGCTATGGGCTCAGATCGTGTCCTCGAGGGAGCCATCGAGCTCTGTTGCCGGCGCCGACAGATGGGTTCCTGTTTGTCGGCGCCGGTGAGAGGAAGAGATTCCCCACTCAACTACCGTTTGGCGAAGAAGGCCAGGTTCATCACGGCGGCAACGGCAACGGCAATGGCAATATGCTACCGCTTTATCCAAATAATTTACCTCTTCCTACACTCCTTCTTCTTCTGAGTTTCATTTACTGATTTCTATTCTTTTTTCTAGTTTTCTTCTATATAATTTTCGGTTTCTTTTGATTTTTATTTATTGGTTTAAATTTCTTTTATTGGGTTTAATTTTTTATTTCTATGCCTTTTGATTCTTGTACTTAATTTTATATGATTTATGTGCTCTTTTTACCCTCCTCCTTCCGTGCTCCTTTCGCCCTTTATCGATTGAATTCTCCGATTTCTTGGTTTATTCTTATTTTTCCACCTAATTCTTTTTTATTTCTTTATTTAGACTATTACTTTTTAGATTATTAAGTAGTGGAGGTGCCCAGCAAATTCATGACAGCTAAAGCCACGGTGGAGACAGGATGCACCTCTCTACAAACATGCAACCAGAAAACTAATATATTTTATCAGACATACAACAATATACTACAAGCCATGAATTGTATCTTCAATAGTAATATACAAAAAATAAACGCACCGGTTGGCACTTCCGCTGATTAGGCTATACCTTTAAAACCATATAATTAACATACTAATATTTCAATTTCTTTTTTACGATTTTGAGCATCATGTGCTTAGATTTGGCATAAGACTATATTATATATATATATATATTTATGTATATATGGACTGTTTGTTTCGTCATAATTGTACTGTTTTCTAAAAATTTATAGTATAAGTAGAAAATGCACATATTAAGAAAATAGTTATTAGGATTACAGAATTTGATTCAATCTTAGAAATGAGCAAATTGTTTATGTCATTTAGTTTTTTTATTTATCGTTTTTAGTTTCTAGAGACATAGCATATGTGGTCACGATACTTGCTCCGAATAATTCGCAAAGAATTTTACAAAAAGTATTTTTGTCTTTTTAATTTTTCTTTTTCTTCTTCTTGTATGTGTTTACACTGGCTTATCATTCATTGTTTGGATTATGGTACCGTGTGGCCCAGCTACGCATATGGAGCGGGTATTCTTCTCTCTTTTTTTTTCTTCAATTCACCATCGTAATTTCCGTGCTTGCCAGTTTTATAGAGAGGGTTTGTTACCCGGCGCTCTTCCCGCCGCTTGTATCTCGCGATGTGTCGTTCAACTAAAGGATGGTGAGGGCAGGCAATCAGCTGGCACGAAAATAACCATCATGATATAGATAGATACATAGATAGAGGTAGATTGCAAAGGCGGATGATATTTTGGGAAGCCTCTAGAATTTGGATGTTCTTCCTTTTGTCTGTTTCTCGGCGTTTTTTTATGGATATTCTCTGTTTTTTTATGGATATTCTCTAGATTTATCTAAAAAGAATGGATATGGAAAGTCTCTATAAATTGGATTTTTGTCTTTTCTTTTCTTTTGGGTATTTTTTCTTATACATTATTTCCTTAGATTTATCCCAAAATTTAACACCGTCATGTGGCCCAATAAGATGGCTCAAGACGAGCCAGCTTTAGAAAGATAGATAGATAGATTCGTCTCCTTTGATTTTGACTACTTCTGTTTTTATTTGATTTCCTATGCAACAAGAAATTTGATTTCGCTGATTAATTTTCTTTTCCAGGTGGATGGATGGTGTGTAATGGGGTAACTGTTGGAATTAATGAATGGGCCATAGCCCACTCGAAGATTAATTCTTTGGAAAATCACAAAAGCCCACCTCATGGGATGGCATGCATGTGGAGTTTAGTACCACCTCATCACCGGACTCGATCTGCTTGCGACGGAGGGAAGACGGGGCGCGCTGGTGCCGACGAGCGGAGGAGGAATTGGCGATGGTGAGCTAGCCACGATTTACTCGAGTCGAGGTGACGAAAAGGTTCCGAAGAGAGAAGGGGGGTGTACTGTAGAGGGGTAGAGGCTGACATGTGGTTCCGCCAAGATTTAGGGGCATTGTAGTTTGTTGTTTTTGTTATATGGTGTAAAATAAACAATATCAATTGATTTGGTAAAATATATATTGTAGGGGTTGACACATAAATAGCTGGGAGCTGAAATGAAAAACTCATTAGCATTTGTTTGGCTAGAGGGATGAGTCGGGTTTGGGCAAACACCTTTTTTCAGGGTGTTTGGTCTATAGACAGGTGAGATGGGATAATCCCTGAAAATAAATATTTCCTCTAGATATGGGTAAACTCTATCCCTAAAAATTAGCAGACTAATCCAAACCACTTCCTCTCTCTCTCATTGGCATATGGGCCACAGACTCTCAACCCACAAAAAGAATAGGACCGTTCCCACCCTTAACATGCGTCGGGTTGGGTGAACCAACCCGTTTTTCCCGGTGTTTGGTTTGTGGATGGGTGGGATGGTATTGATCCCTGAAAAGAAATGTTCGGGTCAGCTCCATCAGATTTGGCGAATCAATCCTCCTCATTGACGTGCAGGCCACACCCTCCCAGCCCTAGAAACATAGGACCATTTCTCTCTATGCCAGACATTAGTTTTTTTAAAAAAATTAAAAAAAAAAGAAAGAAAGAAGAGAACGAACTAGAAAAGACACCCTCCATGTATCAAAAGAAAAAAAATTGACTCCAACACATGAATAAATTATGGCAGCACCAACCAACATTAGATCGGTTGGTTTCAAACTTTTAATATATTAAATTTTTGTTCTACACTTTGCTCCGACTCGAACTCAAACCGAAATAGCTTACCTATATTATACCGCATCGCCGCGCTCCGACCTTGTCCCGGTGATTCGCGCTCACGCCGCCTCGCCATTGTCCCCGGCGATTCGCACTCAGGCCACCTCGCCACACTTCGACGGTATGGTTTGCACAACTTCAATTCCGTCATCGGGAAGTTTCCTCCGCGGATGCCTGTGGAGAAACAGGTCGGACCGAGCCTCGTCCAGCTCAACCCGTGCCAGCACTGCTCCTAACCATCTCGGTGGCAGAACGCTCCGATGGTATGGTGTGCACAGCTTTATTGCCGCTGTCGAGAGGTTTCCTCCGTGGCTGCCCCAGTGGAGAAACTGGTCGGGCCAAGCTGAACGCCTAAGTTGCTCCTACCCAGGTAGCGGCGAGGGAAGGATCGTGTCCTCGAGCAAGTTTATTGAGAGTTGGAACTTTCACTCAATGGATGATGGAAACACACACAGATGCACAAGGACAAGAAGAACTTGCACACACAAAAACTACTCGATGCTGCACACCAGCACTCTTGCACTTGTATTCACCTCACACGCTATTCACACATCTGATTATATGATTTAAATAAACACACGCACACATACTGGATTCAGTCGGCCGCACGACTCGGCCAAACTCTCCCGTGGCCACTAATCACCTTTTCTACATGCAAAACACATCTCACTACATGCAGATCACCACCAACCACTACATGCATGAGTTATCTGATCCACTCTTCTCGCCATGAACCATTCACTTAACTTGCCCACAACTCCAACCTAACGGGTGCATGCATGACTGATCAAACTAACTACCACATGCATCGGCTAATTTGCTCCTAAGTACTTGCACCAAGCACCTGGTCACATAAACACTCACATCATGGACGCCCCTCGTGACCACTAAGCCATCTGATGAGATAATAAGCACATACACAGCTAGCACAAACTAATCCTAGACACGACTGACTCACACAAATATGCAAAATAACAAGATTAATTCTAACATCGGGCTCCATTGTCGGCGCTGACGGCTATGGGCTCAGATCGTGTCCTCGAGGGAGCCATCGAGCTCTGTTGCCGGCGCCGACAGATGGGTTCCTGTTTGTCGGCGCCGGTGAGAGGAAGAGATTCCCCACTCAACTACCGTTTGGCGAAGAAGGCCAGGTTCATCACGGCGGCAACGGCAACGGCAATGGCAATATGCTACCGCTTTATCCAAATAATTTACCTCTTCCTACACTCCTTCTTCTTCTGAGTTTCATTTACTGATTTCTATTCTTTTTTCTAGTTTTCTTCTATATAATTTTCGGTTTCTTTTGATTTTTATTTATTGGTTTAAATTTCTTTTATTGGGTTTAATTTTTTATTTCTATGCCTTTTGATTCTTGTACTTAATTTTATATGATTTATGTGCTCTTTTTACCCTCCTCCTTCCGTGCTCCTTTCGCCCTTTATCGATTGAATTCTCCGATTTCTTGGTTTATTCTTATTTTTCCACCTAATTCTTTTTTATTTCTTTATTTAGACTATTACTTTTTAGATTATTAAGTAGTGGAGGTGCCCAGCAAATTCATGACAGCTAAAGCCACGGTGGAGACAGGATGCACCTCTCTACAAACATGCAACCAGAAAACTAATATATTTTATCAGACATACAACAATATACTACAAGCCATGAATTGTATCTTCAATAGTAATATACAAAAAATAAACGCACCGGTTGGCACTTCCGCTGATTAGGCTATACCTTTAAAACCATATAATTAACATACTAATATTTCAATTTCTTTTTTACGATTTTGAGCATCAAAATGAGTTGAATCAAAATTTGTTAGAATAAAAAAATGAACTATTTTTTATGTCAAGTAAAGTCTGTAAGAACTATATGAAAAATACATCCAAATTTGGTCATATGTAAATAGCCACATATAGTTACAACTCCAAATGAAATGATTCTAGATTTGTGAAAAATGGTCATTTATGGTAATTTTTGTGCATAAGATGACATGTATTACGACTTGTTGCCATGGAGGGTAGCAAGGGTATACTTATGCAATCTTGTTGATGAACAACATGATTTACTTGATATACATGTTTCAAATGCATTATTAAATACTGTTGTAAAATACTTGTAAAATTAAATTTGCTTTATGCTGAAAATTAAAGACTACAAATAGCCTTTCCTTTGATTTAGAGCTTGCATGTATTTAGGTTTGATTTTTGCCTTGCCAGTACATTAATGTACTGACTCTTGCTTGCTGTATATTTTGTTTTCCTTAGTCCCTGTTGCAGGTTATAAGATTGTTTTAGGTTGAGTGTTGCGGGAACTACTCTTCCAGGATAGTTATAACTGGGGGCTTACCCATAGTCGATTGCTTGTGGAGTTCTTTTGGGTAGACATGCTTCCACTGTACCTATATATTTGGCCGGTCGGCATATCTAATAACTTAGATGTAAATGTGCAATTGGTTTAAATATTTGTATGCCCTATGTTGGATGTCGTTGCTTGATATAAAAATGTGGGACTAGTCCTCCTCCTAGAAACTAGTCTAGCATGAGTAAGTGTTTAGAATAACTGAGTTGTTATAGAACTCTAGCGATTTTAGTCAAGTCTCCAGGGATGTGTAATACATCTGGTCGCCGCCATCATGTGGTTTGACTGGCACGTCTCAGGCTAAAGTTGATTGGCATGCCGAGTCGCAACAATATATCTCTTGTTCTCTACTCGGTGCTTTGGGATCTATATTGTGTACGTTATTTGGCATGCCAAGCCTCCAATGAGTTTGGATGGTTATTTTTGGTATTTCTTACCGACATTACTAGAAATATTCATTCCCAGCAATGGCGCTAAAAATAATCCTGGTATATTTATGGTTACAAAAGTAATCCACAAGCGCATGGATATACCATTGTAGCATTTCACCCGGAAGTATTTCAAGGTATCGTATTTTTAAACCCAAGGGAAGATAATAAGAGTGAACTTTGCCAATACACTTTATACATATGTGTTAACAACCAAATTTGGTAAGTATTCGTATCAGGAAAGGGGATTTGATCAAAGAAGAGTTGGAAGCGGAGATCGAGTTCTGGAACAGAGCAAGGATCGGCTGGAGTCTGGATCGTCTACGGCTAAGATCGGCTAAGGCTGAGTTAAGCTAAATGAGCTGGTATAGCCGATTCTGACAATACAACTTGTGCGCGACATCGGGCTCAGGTTGATTGGCTTCAAGATGATTGCTACGCATGGATAGAGTCCTGGGAAGGCAATTGTATCTATTAATTAGGATTATTTATGTAAATTCCTTATGGATAAGTGTGGGCAAGAGTCTGCCGCAAAGACTTGTGATATTTTAGAGTTTGTTAGAGATAATGGTCGTGGCCGGTACGGGCATATCTTGTAATCCTCGGGTATAAATAGACCCCGAACCCTATGTAATTAAGACACACACATTCAATACAATTCCGGCGCATCGCCACCTTTTGCTTTTGTTTTATTTCGACGAGTTCTTGCTTTCGGGTTGAGCTGCATCGGTTTCGATCTTCAACAAGAGGTAAAACTCGTTATGACGAATTATGTTCTTAAGGATTAGTGCTTACATCTCCATGACACTCTAATCTCATTTATATAATTCGCCGAGTTATCATATATCTTACATAATCTTTAACAATATCTCTATCTAATCTATTATCGGCCAACATTTGCATGCAAAAGACAGCCGGTTAGGTTAGATCTCGACGTTGATTTAGATTATATATGATATCTACCATTCTATGAATCTTCCAGTGGCTTGATTGTCTAGATATTGTTCTTCTTTTCATACTTAATGCTGCATCA
>CM020179.1:24869245-24936893 GCA_009805545.1 Oryza longistaminata | reverse complement strand
GAGATAATTCCACTCCGTTTGGAATCAAACCTGCAGCATATTCGATATTCTTTACCGCTGTACTTTTGATGAGGAGGAAGATTCTTTTGTCTGCAAAGTGGGGAAAAGAGATTGGTTAAGTATAAATTGATCAATTGATTATACAAACTTGAATAATGGACAAGGATTTACCTGGGGTATGACGTCAGGAAAAAGATCTTGTCATATACATTCGTGCGTCCGATTAGAGTGAAACAGGAATGTAGTTTCCATTCACCCCACATCTGTCGAAGTTTCTTGCCTTCTGAAAACCGGTAACTCAACATTCTCAATGCTGCAGAGGAGGTCCCGGTAGATTGAGTAGCCGATCCATCATTAGAGCAGATGTGATTTGGCCTCAGCATTGCAATCTTATCGGCAAAGAATAAGCAAAGATTGGGAGTTGGCCTAATCCAAGTTGCCTGGCTGAGCTCGTTGATTGATAAATTCATAGGACACTTAGATATTCTCCTGATGGATGCCGACGGGAGGATGGCAAGGCTGATTGCGGCTATGAGGACTTCTCTGGAACTTCTGAATTTTCTCATGATTTATGTTTCTTCGATCTGAAATCTGATGGAAGTCAGGTCTGTTTGAATCTTTATATGGGAACCAGTTCGAGTATCTTTCTGAGGCCTTATAGAAGCTACAGACCAGTTTCCTTTGAGCAGTTCGGCCGAATAACTTTGCTCCAGCATCGGGTTGGTGTGGTGCATATTCCCATATGATGTGCACCTGCGATGGTACGTCTCTTGCTCCGTCGTCACCCACAATCGGCTCTGGCAGTTGGGAACTCAGCTTCTGACACAGCGAGGCGATTTGACAACCTTCATTACCATCAGGTTTAACCAAAGTTTGCAGTAACCACCAGGTCCACCCGCTCAAATGCCGAGCCGCGGGATTCATAGCCGATTGCATTGTTTTAAATCTGGTATAGATAGCGAGAAGGAATTTTCCCCAAAGGGAATTCTTTCTTTTGATTCCAGGGCTTCAGCTACCAAATGCCAGTCGGTGTAGGGGCCACAACTGGATCCGAGGAAAAGAAACTTTTCAGCCACATGAGCCCAAAAAAAGCTACATGTTTCGGGGTGGTGAAGAACCTTGACCATGTATGCTGCCACATAGCCGGACCACCACCTATGCCTCTTAGTCTTTGAAATCGGAATTGGTTCCGTGTGTTCCATGCTCATGCGGGTTGGCGATGAAGTTACGTCTAATCCAGGTGATCATAGTGATATCGATTAGGGTTGGAGTTCATCGGCCCCTGGTTTTGAACAGGAAGCATTTGATGTGTGTTCGACCAAAATTAAGTGGCAGCAGCCATCAGGGGTTCGTCTTTTGGCAGAATTGGCTATGGCTTAAGGCGAGTGCTTGGCCGATTTCCGATCTCAGTCCAATGAACTTTTCTACTTAGGCCGATACACGCTGATACCAAGTGGACAACTGCCTGTCAGTGAAAGTTTTTTCCAGAGGAAGGGCCATGTGACTAAAGGTGTTCTTCCAATGACCTATGTCTGGCGGTTAGCTAGCCTGAAGGGAAATCCGGTTGGTTTCGCCAGTAATGAAATCAGTGGGTCCAAGGTTGCCGATTGCGGCCGAGGAAATAATGGTTTGGATGCGAAATTACTTGGAATTGCATTTGATGAGAGGGAGTGTTGTGAATCCAGAAGCAATGGAAGAGAGAGAAGTGCATAAACGGAGAAAAATTCGATCTATGCTGAGAAAAGAAGGATTTAGCCGATTGAACTTAACCTCAGCGTAGCTCGGCTATTGGCGCACCCCGAGGGCTGGCGGAAGAAACGTAACCGCGGGCGGAGATCTCGTTCCGAGAGGAGCAATCGCCGGGGAGTTGCCTTTGCGTCGAACAGATCGCCGGAGAAGAAAGGGATATGAGAATTTGCTTAAGCGGTGGAAAACGGAAGTTCGGTGTGAGGTTTTCTCGGGGGTGGACGGTTAAATATTTTAAAGCACGGCGGTACGGTCGCGAAACGGTAAAGTGCGAAACTACTCGGGAGTTGGCTTACAGCAAAATCGGAACATTTTATCGAATATCCCGACTTGGGGGGCATGTGTTAACAAACCGAATTGTAGGTATTCGTATCAAGGAAGGGATTGGTTCAAAGAAGAGTTTGGAGGCGGAGATCGAGTTTCTGGGAACAGAGCAAGAATCGGCTGATTCTGATCGGCTACGGTAAGGATCGGCTACGGCTAGGATCGGCTGAAGGTTGGGTTGAGCTAAAAAGCTGATATAGCCGATATCTGGACATACAACTTCGTGGCGACACGTCGGGTTCAGTTGATGTGCTTTCAGATGATTGCACGCATGAGATAGACGGTCCTGGAAGGCAATTGTAATCTATTAATTAGGATGATTTATGTAAATTCCTTATAGATAAGTATGGGCAAAAGGTCTGCGCAATAAGACTTGTGATATTTGTAGAGTTTGTAGAGATAATGTTGTGTCCGGATGGGCATTATCTTGTATCCTCGGGTAAAATAGACCCCGAGGCCCTATGTAACTTTTTTAACAACACGCTTCAATTACAATTCCGGGCATCGACACCTTTTGCTTTTGTTCTATTTCGGACGAGTTCTTGCTTTCGGGTTGAGCTGCATTCGGCTTTCGATCTTTCACAAGAGGTAATTCGTTATGTACGAATTATTGTTCTTTGGATTAGTGCTTACATCCTCAATGACATTAATTCATTTACATTATTCGCCGGTTATCATTATATCTTAACATAATCTTCAACAATTATCCCTATCTAATCTTATGGCTTACATTTGTTATGCAAAAGACAGCCGATCTAGGTTAAGATCTTGACATGATTTAGATTATATTAAGATATCTACCATCTATTGATCTTACTGCGGCTTGATTGTCTAGATATTGTTCTTTCTTTCTTACTTAATGCTGCATCAATTGAGTTTGACCTATTAGTCGTGCTTTCTAGATATTGATCTCTAGCCTGCCATCTATTGTCATTAGAATAGCATTGAGTTTCGCGATCATATCTGATTTTAACCATATTACTCTATTTGCTTGCTGATATGTTAAATCTGCCTTTATATGAGACTTACTATATTCAAATGTCTAAATATGTTCAACATATCATTACTGTCTTCAACGTCTTAATACAAAGTAGTATCGGAGTATTAGTCGATAATGCTAGATCTATTGATCGTCTATGCTATAAACATATATAGTCCTGTTATGGATGTATATTTCGATCTAAGTTGATTTATACTGTCTCGGTATGATAACCTGATCTATTCTCAATCACTTGATTTAAGTAAACATCCAATTATTAAGGATTATATACCGTTAATATTTACAGCCGATCAAGTAATTTAGGTTTTCCCTTATTTATCTACGATTTGCGATCGATACACAGATGACATCGGCTTGAATATAAAATGATATGTCATCGCATCTAAAAAGCCGATCGGCATCATTTATAGATTTAACCACGGTTCCTTTTGTCTTTTATTTCTTGTTGATTACAGGATCAAATCAACTGGCATGCTTACACATCCGAAGGCAAGTTTCTTGACCTGCCACTTGGAGTTAAGCAGATCTCCCAGGCTCTTTGTATTTCTGTCAACAATCATTAAATAAAACTTTACATCTATGACTTACACTTTAGCATACTTTATATTAATTTTTTTTTATAAAACAAACAATCAAATTTACTTTTGCCAGTTTATATTAAGAAACTAGAATGATATTAACGACTATTCACCCAGTTTTACCTTTGCTGTATTCAAAGTACATATAATATATCTCTATTTTGTATGTGACATATTTTATCGTTAAATAAAACTTTTAAATTGATTTACACTTACCTATTATATATTTATTTTTTAATAAAACGAACAACAAAACATTATTTTTTCAAACCAACAATGCGTATAAGGCAAACTTCTTACCTTATTTTTTAAAAAAAAATTTAAAGAAAAAATTATGACTGTAGCGACTAACTGCGTGTGGCGTGACACGAGCAAATGATTCACTTTAGCATTATGCTTCATCGCTTTCTGGGGATCAGGGAAGATTGAGAGAGAAAACATTTAGTTTTTCCACCCACACGCTTTCCAAACTACTAAACAGTGTGTTTTTTTTGCAAAAAAAATTCTATAGAAAGTTATTTTAATCATATTAATTATATTTTTAAAATTTAAAAATAGATTAATACTCAACTAATCATGCGCTAATGGGCTCACAATCTTCTCTTCTCCTCTCCTCTCAAACACTCATAATATGGGAGGAAGTGTGATGGAGGTGCATATAGTTGACTCACCCACTAAGATCTCATTGCTAAATATGATACTACATACTACTGTAATTACATAATACGTTAAAAACGCTTCAATGAAAATACGAAAAATATTAAATCGTGTTGTCCGAAATGACAAACCGGTCATGTCGAAGGACGTGGTTCTTCATAGTAGTGGGAAATAAAAACAATTGTATTTGCTTTGTAAAAAATTTTCAGGATCCCCTGTTACATGCCCCAGGGGGCTATTTATAGCCATATTTACAGGACTCCTCCTTAGGGTTTAGCTTTACAGAAAAATTACATGGTTACCCTTAGATAGCGGACTTATTGAGGGTATTGCGTCCTTTACAGCTGGCCCCCTAATGGGCTAAGCGGCTCAGCCAGTCATTGGCGAAAACCCCCGGAAGCACGACGGCGTTGAGCCTCTTCCAATGAGGTCCGCTCTGGCGAAACCCGTGTCCTCCGCGGCAAGGGCTTTCGCCCTTACAGTCTTCGGCCCCATATGGCCTCCAACAGGTCCATCCGTTGCGAGCCCACGGTTCACCACAACTTTCGCCATACGGCTTTCGCCCATGTTGTTCTCTTCATGGGACGTAGTCCCGCCTACTCGGCCTTCGCCTAGCGCCTCCGGCTTGGGTTTCCTCGCTAGATTCCTGGTTCGGTAGTTCGGTCGAAGGCCCTCGTGGATATACTTCCAAACAAATCGGTAGACGATTTAAGTTGGAAAAAATCGGATGAAACTATATACTTTATGGTGTTCTATTTTTTCTCTTCACACACAGCCTAGTGTGCCTTTGCTCAACTGCAGCCTTAGTATGTGCCTTATGTGTAAGGGATAAGTTTTATTACCAAGTTTTAAATCACTTATTTTCTTTTAAATTACTCATATGTTTTCCTTGAATCTATTTTATACCTTCGTATTCATTGCAATTAAATCTTTTCATAACAAGATCTAACAGATTATATTCTGGTCAAAATATATATATGTTTTGACGTTCAAATTCCATGTTTCTCACGTGTGAAAGATAAGTTTCAGTTGAATCCCAAATATGTTGCATATTGAATGTTTCAGTTGGAATCCAAAATGTTGGACATTTTAGTTTTCATGCTATAATCAGTTTTATCTAATGTTGTAGTGGTGTTATATGGATGTTTTGTTGATTCCACTTGTAATGTTGCACATTGTTATCTATTTGGATGTTTTAGTAAATATATTATGTGATGTTTCAATCGTTACACACGATGTATTCTATTTTAGTGCGCATACAATTAAACTGGATATAGTAACATTCCAGTGATTACAATATTATCCAATTGTTCTCATTAACATGGTCATACGGGATCTTGTTTATAAGATTTAAATTTAAGGGTGAAATTATGACAGGAATAAGAACGTGTAATCGAATATTAGATTGAGTTCATATCATTAGAAATTGAATTAAAAAAAAGTTTGCATTAGACGTTCTCATGAGAGAGGAGAGAAAAAATACAAGCTTGCAGAGATTCACACCCCCGATCCGGACGATGAGAGAGTAGAGAGAAAATCAGCTACAGAGATTCACACCCCACCCCGATCCGTAGTTATCTCCTGAGGATACTAATGTCCACGAAAACAACCCAATTCAACCCTTATCCGAATAGTTATCTTTCCTGAGGATACTAATGTCACGAAAAACAACCAAAATTTCAACCCTAACACTTATCTAGGAAAGACAGGTCAATAAGCAACTGGAAAGACAGTCAATTAGCAACGAGATGCAGTCAGTAAAGCACGAGATGCTATGCAGCCAGGCAAAAGGATGGCTGTCCGGTTAGCTACTCTTAATTGAGTAAAAGTTTGCTTTTTGATATTTATTCATTCTTTAGGCATGTTTGCACAACCAAATACACAAGGCTTCAGGCTGCCTGATTGAGGCATGTCTGCATCTCCAACGATGGCCTGTCCGGCGTGAATTTTTCTCAGACTGTGACCTAGGACACGAACAAACGCCCCAAGAGACGCTTACAGAAATTGATAATTACCATTAGAGACGCTTACAGCAGAGAATTGAATATTTGGACCCATGCCATTTTGAGATCAGATGTACTCACGGCTAAGGTCGCACAAAAAATATGACATACTTTCAGCAAAAGCATTTCATGCAGTTGAGTATTTAATTAATGCAGATAACAGGTTCAGTAGTTCTGACCACAATCAGTTCTTTTTTTTCCTGGCATAAGAACTTAACCATTTAACCAACTAACGTGCACATGAACCCCCATCGGACTCCAAAATACTTACAACCAGCACGACAATAAAAGCAGAGATACGTAGATACGGGGTAAGGATCTAAGCACCCAAGGACATCAGGGCCTTGATACCTTCTACTAAAGCCCACTGGTTCATCCCTGCGGATCTCTCTTCCTCCTCAGGGTGAAGTCGTTCTTTGATGTTGAAGGTCTTGCGGATCTTCCTCAGGAGTTCTTCCCCTTTATCATGTCAGCAAACAGTCTGGCAAGTAAGGTCCAGCAACCTTTGATGTTGAGTAGTTCGCGGCCTGAGGGATTTAAGAACAATAAACATGGTTTTATTAAAAAGGGAAAGTAGTAATCACATATATAGTTTCAACTTGGAATAGAAAAAGAAAGCATAAATGTAGAAATGAGAACACTTATGAACTGAAACAAATTACTTTAGCACATTGATTGTGTAGCAAATCAAATTAAAATGCAGAAATACTAGGAAAGGGTACAATGACCACCGTGGTATGAGAAACAAACAATAACAGTAGAAATACAGATATATGTAAAATTCAAGAAAAAGGCGCTTGGTAGAAATCCAAATGAATTGCAGAAAACTAGAAATAGGTACGTGACCACCGTAGGGATGAGAAAACAAAACAACAAAGTAGGATCCGCAATAGTGGATACACAATAAAACAGTGCACTGTGAAACAAAACGGCATTTTACAAACAAAAGAAAAAAAACGACCCTCCATAGAAAGAAGTTGGTATACACACACTTGAGCAACAAGTTTAAACATGATACATTTTGTTTTGCATAATTAACATGCACTGATTACCCATACCCGTCTCATTTAAAAATGCAGTGTCATACTTTCAAGCAACTTAATTAGATAGTAAATTCTTGTGACAATCAAAGAAAAATAATGACACAGCATCATTCTCTTAGTGATAACAAACCAGAAATACAGAATGTTAACAATTCATGAAAAAAGAGGCAGAAAGAATAAATGAACAAAATAACAGAACTGTGTACAATTCATGAACAAGAGCAGAGAGGAATTTTTGACCCCAAAACTGTAGTTAGCAATGAATTGAATCAAGAGAAGAAAGAATTTGTATCACAATACTGCTAGTATGCAATGAATTTATTCTGGATATGCAAAGAAATATCACAGTAATGAAGATTTACAGAGACCACCATTACTCAATGCCTGAACTCATAAATTAGAGAACAAGTACATAAATCCCTATAAGATAATGCTTCACCATTTTAGCAATACAGTAGTTCATCATACATAAAAGATGCATCACAAGACTTATTTCCTTCATGAACATAGGAGGCTGCATCTTATGCAAGGACATAACAAAAGCATCGACTTTATGAACAGAAAAGAAAAACATTACAAACAGGAAGGGAGAGAATTTATTACAACATAGAACTACAACATATTATCATGCTTGATATATGAATCATCATTCTCACTAACACGAAGGAATAATGTATAACAACAAACATAAGGAAACAAATTTAAAGCTTGACCTAATCTACCAAAATTCGCAAAGCATGCATCTAAAACAATCAATTTTCATTACTATATATGTTGTTATATAGAAAGCACCAAAATCCTTAGAACAGGGAAGGAATTGTTTGTAACAGTTAACACAAAACAGAAGGGGGCGAGTTATATACAACATGGCACTAGAAACATATTTCACCTTCCAAATATATATTATCGCAAAAAACTGCATAGCTCTTTATGTATTTCTTTAACTAAATGGTTTGTTTTAATAAAACCATTGTAAAGGGGGGGGCAAATAACATCAAACCGAATCATTTACCCAAAAAAATCTGCGAATATCAGGGAGCGTTTGGTTCCCTGCCTAGCTAGCCTTGCTAGGCAAAGGCAAACCACTCATTGCCTGCTTGCTGGTTCTGTACCTGTCATTTGGTTCATTTCTATCTGTGGCTTAGGACTGGTAGCAGCCAGCTAGCAGCTCGTATCGTACTGCATTCATCATGACTGGAAGGATGGAGTGATTTAACAGAAGATGGCAGTGGAAATAGCATACACGATCTGCAGCCAATAGTTCGGCAGGAATGAGCCTGGTTGTTGAAGAAGCCACACGTATTTCGGAGGAAAACAAATCGCTTCGTCTTTATCGCTATCTTTTTCGCGCGAGAAGTTTGCCGTCGGAGGCGAGGCCGATTTGGCTCTCCCTCGTGGAAGCGGCTTTTTCGCCCTGCGAGCTTAGCTCGCCCTTCAGAAGTTAGAAATTTTTTCCGATTCCAAACGCCTAGTCTTGCAGGCAGGCTAGGCTTGATCTAGCCTTGGATCCAAACGCACCTCAATTACCACATCTACGCAGCTTCATGATTTACATAATTACCAGTATGAACAAGCTACAAATAGCCAGGGCACACTTTATCCAATCATTATGGATAACAATCCTTCGGACCAATACAGATGAGGATTACAGAATCATTACCGTTACCCTTCTGCACAAAGTACCACTTGTTTTCCCTAAGATATTCACGGCAACCATGATTTCACTGACTGAATGAATGAATGCGTGATGCATGGAACCAATCCAACCTAGTAAAACATACCGGATGGAATGCATTTCCCAAAAAGCTTGGAACCAGAATGCACCTCGAGCTATACAAGAAAACAAATCCGATCTAGCAATAACCGCAGATCTGAATCCCCATCAAGAAAAGGTAGGGTGCGCGATGGGGAGGGAGAGAGGGGGGGGGCTTTTATACCAGGTATTGAGGTCGAAGAGAGCGTGGCCTGGTCCGACTTGACGAAGTCGGTCGTCCAGTTCTTTGAGTCTCGCCGGAGGCGGGGGCACGGCTGCGGCGGCGGACGCGGCGTCGTCGGCGGCTTGGAGGCCGCGGCGGCGCGGCGTGCACGTGCTTGTTGCAGTACTCCGATGACCTTGGAGAGGATCTTGGATTGACGTTGGGGAGGCGGCGACTTGCCGTTGTCGGCGCAGTCGTCCTCGATATGTGCGGATCGTCTCGCGACTCCATCGCCCCACCGGCCTCCTCCACCTCGAACTCCCTCCCCGTCGGAGCTCTTCAGGGTGATTCATCTTCTTCTCTCCCTCAGCCGCCCATCGATTCAGCCCTTCCGAAAAATCGCTCGCGGTCTCGGTCGTCCCGAGGAGGTTGAATCGCCACGAACCTAGGCTTTTTCGCAGCGGCGGCGATGGGGATTGCGGCGGAGATGTGGGGTTGAATGGGATTGGGGGTGGGTGGGGAGGTAGGGGTATTATATAGGAGAAATGGGAGGGCGAGGGCTGCGTGGGGAACAACGTGGAGGGCGGAGGAGCCGTCCGGAATGCGGAAGGTGTGGACGGCCACCGATTGGGTGTGATTGGTCCGGGCACACGCTGGGTGGGGGCCGGCCGAGCCCATAGAATCCGTTGCGAATAAAGAAGAGGAAGGGAAATAATACCACTCTATTGTGTCACTTGGAATAGCGAATAATAGACTCCGTTTGATATTGTGCTTCTTTTTGGTACGTTTTACTAGGGTTGGGCATATTCCCTTTTTTTTTTGACCTATATAGGCTTGGAGTGGGTGGATTATTGCATGAAAATGTATACCGGTTAAAAATTGTTGTTATGGAAATATGGGACAATTAGGGCCAGAATGGTAAAGTATATAATGTTGTTTTCGTATTGTTTATAATGAATTAAAAATAACTGAACAATTATTATAATTACGTATTATTCTCTTTAGTCTAATAAAAATATTTGATATTTAGAATAAGGTCAGGAGCGAAACTTTTAGGCTTAGGTTATTCAATAACTTTCTCATTGCATAGTTCTTGGAAAAAAAAATGTTATAAGCATATTATATTAAAATATTAATATAACATTAAAAATTATTAGATGTAAATTATGAATTGAGGCCAAATTTCAAAACTTTGATGATATCTTCTTTACCATCAATATTTATGACCATTAGAGAGTACACCTTAAAAGATTAAGGGTTGTTCAGTTTGATGCTAGATTAAACCTTTGACACAAATTTGTAGGGAAAATTGAATGTGTTGGGTGTACTTGGTTTGCTTATACAATGCCAAATATTTCTTATATTATTGTTATGTGCAAAAGTTTCAGAAATCACCAATTTCTTTAGATGGGTAAGATTATGGTATATTATTTGGATGTCTTCAGAGTATATGCTTAGTGGATGCTACGTAACATAAAATATAAGCACTTTTTAGGCATAGTACTTGCAACTAGAGGGGAATTTCACAATCCATCATCAATATAGACAATTATGGTTTGCAAGCTAGTTCAAATCTGCATTAAATAAAGTGGGGGAAAAGAATTCATACCTGCTGCCGAAGTTCAGAACAGGCTTCTCTTCTCCCTCATATAGGTTTCTCCTTGATTCACTTCATTAGGGCCATCGATCAAATCACGTACTGCGCTGTTGGCATAGGGCAGAGAATTTGGCAGGAAATATGCGTAGGTTGGCGGCCAATACTTCATGCCTTAGCGACAGATGCGGAGAGCGAGAGAAGTGCATCTTATTGTGGAAATTAGGAACGAGGTCATTAACCGGTTGCAGAGGAGAGCAAAGAAATTGGGTTATAGGATACAACATTGCCCCCACAGGTAGGGTTTGTGTAAAATGCTTAGCCAGTTAGTTTTTGTGATAGGTTGTGCTATTTACTCTTGAGAATAAGAATATGGGGGATTGTTGTCAATGAACCAATTAGCAGAATTTTTGAGTAGGTCTCTCCCAAAATCCATTTTTTATGTTTGTGTTAAGCTAGACAATATAATCACGATATTATTACAAAATTTTGCTAACATCGCTATTTATTCATTACAATTGTTCATATGTTCCCGTGCGAGGCAAAAAAGAAGATATGGGGTCGAGCACCACTTTAAGGCTGCGTTCGGGCAGGAAGGTTGGGACTTCTCTTTCATACACGGAAAATGAGGTGGCTCATTAGCACATGACTTAACTAAGTTTTAACTTAATAAACTTTGAACCGGATTAATATAAGTTTTCAAAAACGATTTCACTTAAGTTTTTTATTTTGCAAAAAACTTGCATTGTTCAGTAGTTCGGGAAAAAAACGCTACTCGGAAAACGAGATATTAGAAGATGGAAACTTGTAGTTCCAACGCAAACCTTAGGCCAAATGTTCGCATTGCATTTTTTGGTAACTATCCTCCAAGCAAACAGAAGGGACTCAATTTAGCGCTGATTAATTAACTAAACGAACTTGAAAAATGGATTAAATGGGAGAAATTTTTTTTTTTAAAGAATTTCTAATTTTTATAGTTTACAACTTTTAAAAAATGTGCACACGAAAAACGAGGAAACATAGTTAGGAAAAGAGTATAGCACCGCAAGTATATGACATGTTTAAGGGAAATTCAGTCATTTAAAAACTTTCAATATCAAATTACATTTTTAAAAACTCAAGAATGAATAGTTTATGTTTTGGTTGGTTCGGTCCGGTTCTTTAGTCATAACGAAATGGGTGTGGTAGTAAACATTGTAGCAACTTTTCCCTCTGCAGAACATATATGTTGACAATTTAAATGCACATATACAAACATCACTCATCGAAAGATCATCATAGTATCTAGTATTTACTTAAACAATTGTTCCCCACTAACTGTAATCAATTACCAATTCTTTGTTTCTCTGGTGTAATCAATAGTACCAATTTTTTGTTCTATGTGCAGCCACATTCATCTTAAATTTTATTGCTAACCGTTGGATCTAACTTGTGTTGTCTAGATTTGCTCCTATAATCACCAATTGCAACCACGCCATATTTCATCTTCTGTTAATGTGTAGACCAAGCCTAGCCCGTCTACACTTCTTTACACCGGCCGGTTCCTCTTCTATTGTTCATGCATTGCATTGCAACCATTACAACAGAATGATCAATTGATTCTCTTCTGAAACTGCCTTCTTCCTCTTCTGAAAACTTGCCTTCTTTTCCCATATGTAATTACTTCTGTCATTAAGTGAATCTTCAGAGATTGCAGCTTACTTTTTCTATCTCAGACTATAAAAATAGTTAGACTCTATTGCTAACTTCTCAGTTTCAAACCACTTATTGCCTCGCTTTTCCCTCAATGTTAGTACATGTGTTTCTTTGTTCTTGATTTTTTATATATGCATCTATTCGATCCACGATACCATTGATTTTGGTGAGTATACGTCTAGATTTTAAAGATTCTGTTTTTCTCCCCATTTGAGATTGCTCGTGGTGTTTTTCTTTGGGCAAAATTGGTTTGCTTGTTTTATTTTGTGCGGTTACTCATTTGCTTCAGTGCAACACACTCTATTCAAGGTAGGTTTACATTTTGGTACGAACACTTGGGTCGTCCCATGCCAATTCATTTTAATTTTGAATTTACTATATTTTTCAAACCATTCTTAACATTTGTTTACCAACGGTCAACCGATATTATTATGGTAGTTTGCTTTTACTGCATTAATGGCTAATGCACTAACTTTGGACAGGAATTTTCCCTTTTTTAATCTGTAAATGTGTTGGATATTGAAAAGGATATATGATAGGACAACGAATCAGGCTAGCCCTAACGAAGGAACATGGGTTATTAGATCACAGATTTGTATCCACAATCCAATTTTGTTTCTTTGGTACGGAGTATGTTTTATTATTTAGTGTACAATGTGAGTGTTGTGGAGCATAAATTAATATTTTTCTATACGTTCATCCTATTTTGCGGCGCACATGGCATTTGACTAGATTTAACTTACCAACTTACACCGATCAGATACATAATTTAGGTCTATTTCCTAATGTCAATTAAATCGAGGTGCCTAACCGAATTATAACCAATTATTTCGGTTGGTTTGAAGAGCCCACAAAATTTCGTCTATGAGCAAGTTTTTATAGAAGGAGAGCAAATGCCACCCCTAATTTTATCTATGTAAGTTAAGTTGTAATTCCATACTCTCTCTCTTTTCTTTCCCCTCCACTTTACCATATTAGTTTAGGGTAGCATTTACTTGCTCAATAAGAGCATCTCCAACAAATTGGCTATTTTTAGTGGACGAGGGTATTTACTGTAGGCTGTAGGTGTTTATCGGTGTTGGATTGGGCGACGACGGCAGGGGCTCTTGATGACGTTGAAACCAGGGGAGCGACGGTAGCATCGAGCGTTGATCCAGGGCCAACAACTCTCGGCGGGGATGGCGGCGCCACGACAGTGGACGATGGCACGGAGGACCAAGGGGCTGCAGCAGACGATGGCGGGCGACTGGACCAAGGGTGAGTAGCAGATAGACGCGCGACGGCCGCAATAGGTCATGCGCTGGATCCAGAAGGGGGGCGTGGCCGTGCGCTCAATCACTCACTAGATTCTGGGGAGAGGGTGGTGCCTCCGTGCTCCGATTAGGAGGCAGGGGGTGCGCTCGATTGGGATTTGAAAGACAATACGGACGGGAAAGGAGAAGGGGAAAATGTGTGTGGGCCCACGCGTGGTTTAAGGCACTTTTGCCACTATTGGTTGGCAACTTATGCTTAATGCATACAGGACTTTGGCCAGTCGGATGGTTTTCATTCAGTTGGCAAATCTATTGGATCTTAGGATTTTGATTCAAAAATACCAAAATTTAATTTAATAAAGAATGAGATAGGCACTCATTGGGGGAAAATAATGTTAGTGCAAACCACATATTGCAGTGGAACTTGGAAACTACGTTTGGATCGAGAAATGGACGTCCGAGATTCGTCCACGTCACCATGAGTTAAAAATTTAACTCCTAATAAAATTTTAACTCATGAGTGAAATCCACGAGTTAAATTTTAACTCATGGTGACGGTTGGACGAATCTCGACGTCTATTTCTCGATCCAACGGTAGTTTCCAGTTTCCACTATATGTGGTTTGACACTACAATTCCCCTCTATTGGAGATGCTCTTACATATATGTTTGGTTTCGAGTTTAGGGCCTGTTCACTTTTTGATGCCAAAAAAAAACCTTACCAAAATTTTGGCATTACAAATTTTGTATAGTTACCCAAAATTTTGGCAAGTTTACCAAAAATTTTGACAATGATTTTCTTTATATTCAGTTATTTCAAAAATTTGGTTAGGCAAAAACTAAATAGTAGCCACTTTTTTGACAACTTTACCAAAATTGGTAAGGTTGAAAAATGCAGCAAAGTGAACTGCGCTTAAACTTTTTTTTTTTTTTTCACACCGGGCCACCGCGTCCGCAATGCTTCCCATTTCTTCCTCTAAACTCAAAATACCAATAAAATATAGTCCCCAGCCCAGCTTGGTCCATCAGAAGGCCCAAACCCCGCTCGCGCCAGATCCCCCCAAACCCAATTGATCCCCATCGATCACCGCGCTCCCCCCGGCGCCCGCCGCGGCGAAGAGGTAGGGTTTGCTCGACGACGCGAGGGGGGAGCGACCACCGGCCCGCGACCCGCGGAGGGATGGCGGCGGCGAGGGCGAGAAGAAGATGACCAGTTCACGCGAGAGTCCGGCGGCGAGGAGTTCGAGGCGGGGCCATCCGCGCACGATCGGAGACGAACTACGACGGACGACGACGACGTACCGGCATCGTGCCCCCCGACGTCCTCTCCGGCGAGGGCCTCGATAAACCGCGACGGCCTGCTTCCCGGTAAAGCCTCCCCGCTTTTCCCCCTCCCATTTCGTTGCCCTTCTCCTCGAATCGAAGGGATTCGGATCCCCTTTCCATTCCCAAATTCGTTGCCTCCCTTCTCGAAGGATTTCCACAGAATCTTGCTGAATAGTTGCAGTCAGGTTTCCGTAATAGCTCGAGGTTGCATTCTCATTTTCGCAGGGCGCCAGGGATGCTAGGAAAGGGGGGTTGGGGGTTCGGATTGCAGTTCTGTGGAACCAAGACCAATTTCAGGGAACTGATATAACTGTATTTTTTTCCCCCATTTTGATGAAAACTATGCTAATTGGAATTCTTCGGACTGAAAGATCCCTGTCTGGGGGGGAACACTATATTGAGATGTTTTACATGTGTCATGGTCTGTAGTTTCTGAAAATTGCAGTTCAATTTCTTTTGTATTAAAAGAAGTGAAAGAAGAACAATAGAATGGAGGATCAGTTTGAAAGAACTGTACCAGAAAGAGTCAAAACCAGAAAAGGAAAGGGAGAAAAATTAAGACGCCTGCTATACATACGACGCTAGCGTTAGACTAGTCCGACTTCGTTACGGCATCACCTGCCGCATGTCAGATTCTATCACGGAGTGAGACATTTGCGTACTGAGCCTTTTCATTGTGGCCATGGTCTTACACAGTAGCGGACAACAAGGTCGTTACGATTATATCTTTTTCGAAAAAGGAACGGCTAAATCTCGCGTGACAGTGATTACTAAGACAACCAAGAAACTTAATTCAAGGGATTACAACATCCTGAAACACCACTCAGGATAGATTAGACTTAAGAAGTTTTGCCCCATGGGCGATCTTACATCATAATGCCTAGAAAAGAGGATCTTAATTCTAATGGCATTGTTGCAATGCATTTCATTTCTGTATCTACATTTTGAGAATATTTGGCTACCTACACAGTTATTGTTATCTCCATCCACAAGTCACATTGTGGCAATACTTCTGCTTGTGTAGTGTTATGGAAGTAGCGTTCCAAATGCATAAAAAACGTATAACAAGTGAGCTTGCATTTTAAGTTCATATTAAAAGTATCAAACCATTTATGCCTGTTTGTATCCCTTGCTTTGAGCTATGCATGCTTTCCAATGTTTAATTTTGTTTTTGATGAATCTTATAATGCCCTGTTTATTTGATTTCTGGAATCTCACAGCCTTCACAGAGAAGCGCCTCCAAGATCACGGGAGATCGCGCTGGGGAGTAACCCGGCAGCGCTGATTCCACCAATGCCTGTTCCAGGGTTGGCACATCATCCTAACATCCCCGCTGCAAACCGCCAGCTCCTCATGCCGCTAGCTACTGATCAAACTGTGGCATCTTCCTCGTCGCCATGCCGCTCCTCCATAGTTTCCCACACTGGCTGGAGATCCCCTTCCGCCATCGACGGTCCTGCATATGCCCTTGTTTTGCATTCCTCTTTCGTCCTCTCGGCTTGTGTTTTGCTGCTTGGACCCGTCGCCGGCCAGTTCCCTGGAGCCACGAGGTCGCCAGTTGCCATTGCGAAAGCGCTCAAGGGATACATGCTCGGCGGCGGCAATTGATCAAAAGATTCGTTCATTCTTTATAAAGGTATAGATTGCAGCTCACAGTAGTTTTCTGTTGTTGTATGTCGTGTTTATAGGCGTTGTAGCCATAATCACTGTAAAGTGTGAAGTGTATATTACGTGTTCTTGTTAAGTACATCTGTACATGTTGCTCTGTTTCAATCCGCTTTTGATAAATTGCTTTTTCTGTTCCTTCTTTTAATGTTTCGGTTTCAATTATGGATACACACAGTTATTTTAAAATTGGTAAAGATCGCTTTTAACGTTACCATGCTTTTGTCTCAGAAAAGGGTAAGGGTGATAACTGATTATGTTCAAGAAAAAAGTTGAAAAAGAGAGATTGATGCTACCAATGGTTTTCTCTCAAAGGGTGCTACTGATTTATGACAGTAACTCGATCATCTGTTTAGATTGCATCAAGAGCTCGGCCTGCCTTCAATTCATTTGTGACTTGGACAATTGAAAGGGGATTCTTCGGTTTTAAAATCATGGAATTCTCACAAATGTTGGTTCCTGGTTGATTTGTGAATGTAGGGCAAGGGATAGGAATGATGGTGTTAGTCCTTCTCATCGTTCACAAGTTTATTGCAATCATAATGGAAAGTTAATTTCTCCCCTGAAAACAAAAAAGAAATAATTTTGATTTGAATTGGAGAAGTAATAAGCCCAAAAGTAAGATAATCCAATAAGTTCTTACAGCAACACCAATATATATTCTTTTTAAAAAATTATCCGAGTCTGTTGAAATATCGGTATAACTAACTGGATTTTTCGTGTGAAACTATTCGAGCGAGGAAAAAAGAGGACCGTATCGCCAGTGGCGCCACCAATTGATTTCAATGGATCTTACCATGCTAATCTTAATTCCAAGAATTTCTTTGATTTCGATCGATCCAGTCATAGAATTAGGCAGTAGTTAGGAATGATCATAGTCGGTATGCAAGTACAACTGTTTTTTACCCAATTATCTTCACCACTAGTAAACCATTGCCTTTTAAAATCCGACCACTTCCACTCCACACAGTAAAATAAAGAGTTAATGACTTTGGTCCACCTTTTTGTTACAAGTTTCACTTGAGCTATCCTCATAGCTCATATTTCCACTTTGATAGGTAAAATTTTCTTTGGTTTGCACTTTGGACCACCCCCACTCATTTTCTTTTAGCTGCATTCTAACTCTATAATATTGGTTAAAGAATTGGCATGTGTAAGTTGGAAAAGATACTGGGTTACGGGGTTGCTTGAAATGTGGTTTAAAAGTTGGAAAATCATTTATGTTATTCCTAAAAAAGTTTATTGGATGGTCCAAAGTCTGAAAAAAAAAATAAAGTAACCTAGTCCAAAGTGGAAAAAATAAGTAGTTGTAAGGGTGGTTAAAGTGAAACTTGGTAATAAAAGGTGGGCCCTTTAAACGCAATTTACTCCTATTGAAAACCAAAAGCTAACAAACTACAGCATTTTTTCTCATCTGCTACTTCTCATAATATCAAGTTCTTCAAGTTCACCACATAGGCCCAATATTATTATGATCTACTCCCTCCATTCCCTTTCAATACAATTGTTTTTTACAATTTAAATTTGTCCAAAGATTATAGCTACCTTTTACCATACCTGAACCAATCACAACCATCCACATACTTCACTATACTTGTTTTCTTAATCTTCCATAGTATACCTCTTAAAGATAGCTATACTTTGGGAGGAGAAAATAGGGAAATGTCTCTCTAGATCATGTTATCTATACTAATTCTTTAGAGGAAATTTGCAAACTCACCCCATAATTACTTAAGTTTTTACGTTTCCCCCACATAAATCATTTGTTTGCAAAAACCTCCCTAATATACACATATTTAAACCGATCAATATGTTTTCATAATTGTGAGCAGTAATGTTTTGAATCTTTAATCAACGCTAAGGGTGTGTTCGCACTACACTTTCTAAATTCTACTTCCCTCATTATTCCACTGCACACGCTTCCACTACTAAATGATACATTTCTTACCAAAAAAATCGTATAAGAAGCTTGATTTTCAAGCTTTTCATTTAAACAACTTTTTAAGTTTTCAAGTTAAATACTTTAATTAATCATGTTGCTAATCTACCACTCCGTTTTTATGAGCGGGAGAAAGTTTCCTACCCAAAGAGAAAACAACTTTAATACTTTTAGGGCCCTGTTGGTAATGGATAAGGAAATGATTTCCTACTCACCAAAAGACTCTTTAATCCTAAAACTATTCATTCTCTCTCTTCCATTTAATCATAACCCTTTATTTATTTTCTAATTCCAATTCCCACCCCTCATTTCCATTATCCAAACACACCCTTAGGAGTATATCTTGACTTTATTGTTTTTTGGAGATTTCATAGATAAAATTGTTGATGAGAGATTAAACGATGTCACACTTATTTTTTGCCTATATACGGTAAAAATTCACATGAAATATAAAGAATAAATCAATTACAAGTACCTCGATAAGATTGACTCAGCTTAGCTTAGTCTGGGGTTACCTCTGCAAGAGCATAATAGCTGATTTGTGTTTAAAGCTGTGTGCGCACTGATGGTTGGTTACATCCAAAACTAAGTGGGTGGTGGGCATTTGGAAAATTAAATTAAATTTAGGATGTAATGCCAAACCTGATCGGTTTTATAAGACGTAAATTTCAAAACTACATGTATTTTGACCAAATTATCACAAACTACAGATTTAAGGAAGTTGTATCACAAAACTAACATTTTAGCATCAAATTTATCCGCAAAAACTACAGATTTTAGGTTAAAGTATCAACCAAAAATGCATATTTAATAATTGAACTTATCACAAAACTACAACTTTAGGAGTTTCTAAATCCCTAGCCACTATTGTTATGGGGAAGCTATAAAACATTATTACTGTGATTTAAATTGGTTCTAAAATTGTAGTTTTATTATAATTTAGCTTACTAAACGTTAAGTTTTGTGGACACTTCACTTTAATATGTAGTTTTGTGATAAATTTGGTGCTAAATGTGTATTTTGGATTACAAACTTCCTAAATCTGTAGTTTTGTGATAGTTTGGTCATAGTATCTGTATTTGTGAAATTACTCTTTTTATAACTTCCCGTCATTAAAAAATTTTTGAACTGTGTGTTCAAACAATTAGAAGTGTGGACATTTATAACAAATAAATATATTAGGGTGGATGAAAACTGATGGTTTTTTTTATAGTTTTTTCCATCCCTTCAAAAGTTTGTACCGTTGTGTTTGGATTTCTCCCACAGGCTCTCTTGTCAAAAGGTGCGCGTTGGCAGGTTATTTATTACGGTGACCACTAAATTTCGGCCTACGTATCACGGTTTTCGATAAATTCGATCGGTTTTTTTGATAAATTTTTGATGAATTTTGACCCAAATCTAATCTTCGAAATTTCCAAATCGAAACTTAAATTCCAGCCATGTCAAAATTTCACGGAATTCGACCAGGTTTCGTCGGAACTGTGATCCCCTTTGGATTGTGTGGGGGCAGGGGGTAGCACTTAGGCAGGCGCGCAGGCCACACCCACACACCGAGCAGCGAGTAGCGGCGACCAGCGAGTGTACAGCCGACCACGCGATGTCCATCATTCCCTCGTGGACTCAGTTGCGAGCGCGAGTCTCTCCACCCAAACGCTATCCAACTTTATCCCCTTCGATCCCCCCTCAACCACGGCCATGGCGGCCCTCCGCCCCCGCGCCGCCTCCGCCGCGGCCCGCCCGGTCGCCGTTACGCCGGGGCGGCGTCTCCTCCTCGTCCTCCTCCTCCCGCTGGAAGCTGCAGGTCCCCCCTCCCCTCCCCGCCTCCTCTACGTCTCGGTTCCTCTCTGCCGTCGATGTGTAAATCATAGGGGGGATGGTGGAGTCTTGTGGTTGCTGCTTCATTGATCGTGGTGTCCATGGCGGATGATGATTATTGATGACGTGGTATTTATTTAGGGGCGGTGCTTTGGGTAGCGGAGTGATGATTGGGGAGATGAGGGTTTTAGCACCTCCTGCGCTGCAATTCTTGCCACTCTTGTTTTTGGGAAGTTAGTGATTTGGTGATACAACATGCCTGAGTGCGTAAATGAGAGTTTTTACTTCTTCAAGTAGGCTGTTTCAAACTGGATTCGGAGCTTTTACTTAAACTGAGATGGGTGCAAGGAGATATTTCTAATGTCTGTTTCTATTAAGTTTTAGTGTTTCCTTGTTTATTGCTTCAATTAACTAGTCTTTATAGCTCTAGCGCTGTTATGTGAAGTTAAACTTATACTTTAGTTCTCTCTCTTTTTACTTGTCAGTGTCGTTTCTTTTCTTCTTCAGTATCCTATCCACTGCCACCGTCAAAATTGTTTCTCCAGAAAGATATTTTCAAAATTCACTAGTCACATCCCACAAATGCTCTTTGATTCTTTCACCGAAATTTAGTCTGATTATTCATGCCCTCTGCATAGTTATAATCTAGTCGTTGCATCATTGATTTGCTGTGTATATTTTCGCTCTAAGAATATCTTCATGACAATTGCTGCCCTATCAAACTTTTGCACACAGGGAAGTATGTTGAATTTGGAAATCTAAATGCAGGTACCAGAAGTCCACGGGACTACAGTTGCTGGTGCAAAGCCTGATGACTCTGAATTTGAACAGTGTCGATGCCCACTCGAGCCCCAACATGTGAAAGGAAGCTTCTTGTGTGTTTGTGAAAGAACCAGCCACAAGTACTCCCAGTTGCTGCGGCAAAGCAACTTCAAGAACTATCTAATCAAAGAAAAGGGACACCTTGATCCGCTGGGAACATAGCATCGGTTCTCCTGAGGACTGCCTTCACAGGGTTAGTTACAAATGCCTTTTGTCAAAAGTGTTTAGTGGTCTCAGGAGGTCGACCATGCTGCTACCTTTTATTCCCCTTTCAAGTTCTTGTTATATTTCAAGCGTAAATTGTCATTAGTTAATTTATTAACAGGACAACCGTGCACTTTTGTGATTAGAATAAAAAAAACATCACTATAGGATGGCATTTTATTTTGCTTGTGCTGATAGAAGAAACAACCATTAGGTGGATACCCTCTTCATCCATAATCTACTGATTATTTGGACATATGTTGGATTAGAAAAATTTCTCACTAATTACAGAAATAAAATTAGGTTGGGTAATGCAATCATGTGAATATTGTATTTATTGCAAGTGAGGGCTTGAAATTATTAAAGCTAGCTTCAATGGTTAAATTGATGGAAGATTACCTGGAGCTCTAACGCCATTTCTAGCTTTTTAATATGAATCATTATAGGAGCGTTCACTTATAATATACTAGTAAATCTAATGGAAGACTATGGAGGGGTCAGGTCTTTCTTAATCTGATTCTAGTTGATGCTGCAATCCATATTTTTTGAAAGTCACAAGCTTCATTGTTAAAAACTTAAAATTTACCCAAATCATTTTATGTATCTAGCATAATTGTCACTGCAGGTGATCTGATATTTCGGCACTAAATATCTATAATTGTTTGCTATTTTATCTTATATTGTATTGCATCTGAATATTAATTGATTTTGTTGGGATTCTTACAAAATAGGAGGATGCTGAAATGAAGAGCATGAGTGCCAGACTGCTATTGAGGAATCATGTACACTTTGATTGTTTATAAATTTTTCAAGATTGAAGTTCCATTGGTTCCAAATTATCAAAGCTTATCAGCAGTTAAAGACTTTACAAATATGGCCACCAAGGGAGCAGACTGAATCAATTCATGCGACCTGAGGTGCTAGTTTATTAGGGAACACTTGACCAGTATATCAGATGGGTACATAGGAAATGGTCCCAAGATCAATCGCTCAACACTTAGGAATCAAAAGAATGCAATTAGTCGGAAATTTATTCTGCTTCAATAATGCGGTTACTTTCTGAAATCCTGTCATACAAGGCATCGTTGAGCTGATTCTGTGCTCAGTCACAAGAATTTTTGCCCCCACCATTCAGCTTTCTGAATGCACCAATTTAATAGCACCCAGAAACAAGAACAGGAAGAGCTATTGGAGGTCCACAGAAATATCATCTTTCCTCAAAACCAAGTTCTTGTTGTTGATCTGCATGACTTGAAGGATTTACATGCATGGGCTTTGATCCAAAGGACTTGGAGTATGCGCAAGGCTGCGCTCAATGCCGAAGCTTCTTCAATTCATTGAGAAGCACAGTGGGCACTGTTCAGAGGAAAGCTATGAAAGATTTCCTTAGAGCCTGATGAGGGGACAGTGATACTCGATCCGTCATCCTAAAGAGATTGTTGCTTGAAGCCATTGCATTTGGTTCCTTTCTTTGGATGTTGAGGATTATGTTGACGAGACTTACAAGTTGCATGATAGCTGAAAAAAGTACATCAGAACAACTCCTGATGCCTTGTAAATATTCTTGAATCTTGTTATATATGATTAGATATTTAGCTTCTTATGCATGTAATCTTCCTGTCAAAAATTTTGCTTATTCTAGCATCCCAGATTGCCAGGGTGCTGAATGACTGCCGTTAATTTGCTACTCCTATAAAGGTTTTGGTACGATTTCTGGAGCCAGGTACAACCCTCGTACTTGTAATTTGTGTTTTTTTTCTCAGAGAATTCCTTACTGCCGCCTATTCATTATATTACAAACGGAGTATAGTTTGCCAGTCTTTACATAAGTACCACTGTAAAACTGAAAGCTTAACTCGATGTAATGTCTTTGAAAGCTTTGAAACATTCAATACTCACTACCATGTTTGTGCACTCTCAGAGCACCTGATAAACTTCAGAAGTGTTATGGATTGGACCCAGAAAGAAAATACTGGAACTGACTGAACTCATGCCCAGAATTACACCAAGCAGCATCACTGCTGGCAATATGGACAATTTTCTCATTTGTGACCAATGAGCGAAAACAGAGACCTCGTGATGGCGTATGAGAGAAGGATTGCTCTGCTGCTCCCCTGGTACCACTGATTAGCAAATGGATGGTCCAGATCTGAGCCACCATGAACCCCACCACCCTATGGTTCAATCAATTCAACAAAAAATTGCACAAAACAAGAATCTCAAATGAGTTTCCAACATGTTTCAGAGCTCCCCAAGTCCAAATTAATGTTGTCAAATGAGCTTCACAATAAAGAAAGAAAGAATCGACATGAATTTTTTCGAAACATGGTTCAGAGCTTCCCCAAGATCCAAAACCAATAGGGTTAAATCTGAACTCATTTAGGCTGCATTCGTTTCTCTATCAGAGTGGATGATCTTCTCTTTCATACTATCATGATATGCATGCTTGTTTATTACGTTGTGGTTTAGATGAGTGCGAAGAAGCTACAGAGTTGAGGTTTTTACGTGGGCTTAATAAAGAAATTCAGGACATGCTTGTTTGTCAAAGTTATAGCTCTTTTGCTCATTTGTTACAACTTGCTTGCCATGCGGAAAAACAAATTGAGGATGTGAACAAGAAACAAGTTGTGCACGTACCTCCTATTACTAATATTTTGCAGGAAGTGAACCACTGCAACAAGGAGGAGAGAGACATGAAAGAGCCGTCAGTCCCATTGTTCACACTCAAAGTCGAGGCACCTCCATCATCTGAAGAAGGCATCAAAGGTAAACTTAATGGTGCTGAAATTAATCAAGGTGAGTGTGTTGTTAATGAATTGAATTTATCCACTTTTCATGCTATAGTAGAGCAACCATTAGTGGAACCAACTGCTGAGATTCCTTTGTCACAAGTTGATTTGTTTGTTGTTCCTTGTGATAAAGAAGAGTTGTGTGATAATGCTTCACTTATATCAATGCCACAACTAGTGAATGAACATGCTATTTCTAATGTCAGTTCTTTATGCGATGATTTTAAGCATGTTATTCACATTGCTAATGAAGTAGAGGAATGTGAATTGACTTCTTCTTTAAATACTTTGGGCTATGTTTAGTGTGATGATTTTTGTGAGCTCGATAGTTTGAAGGAGAAATTATTTGCTAAATATTATTTGCCATGTCTAACTAATGCTATTTTTCATATCTTTGGCGAATATAATGATAGAGAAATATATTTAGTGCATAGAGTTTATATATGTTCGGATTTAGAACCTCCTGTACATGTGGATAAAACTTGCAAGCTAGAGAGACATGTTATTTCTAATCATATTACTTCGAGTTTGTCTTCTTTTGATTGGATGAAACAGGTTGTTTTAAATCGACCACGTGATGAGCACCATATGGAAAAACCGAGGACGGTTTTCCGTGAAGAAGGGGAGGATGATGTGACCATGGCTACTACGGATACAACCATTTCTCACATCATGGATGAACAACATGATATCAAGTTCAAGTCCTCCAAGTGCTGGAATTCGATTCGGCCACCTGCTACACTGCTGATTTCAAATGGCCGCCGAATCTGCATACGACCTTCGTTTTTGGCCCGTGAGTACTTGATGGAAAGCTTTCAGAGCCCTCTTTCCAACGGATCCAGCCTCATCGCCAGATTCCATGTCATTTGGCCGTAATCACATAAACAAGGTGCTGCATCACCTGTCTTGGGCCTCTGGGCTTGTAAGAGAAACTTACTGGGATAGTAGGAGCGGCTGGTTGTTCTTCTTCCTCAATGTGATGACTTCCCACGGCTGAAGGGGTCTAATCACTCGATGATTGTTGAGCCGAGGGAGAAGGAAGAGGTGAAGGCTGAAAAGAAAGCAAGCGTTAAGTAGAGCCAGCTAAAAATTGATTGTTGAAAGTTTAAATTATTTTACTGGTGGAGCTGGTTTAGATGTTGTTGCAACCGATTTCTTTTTCACTGCAGTCTTCTTTTTCTGCAATTATAAGACTTGGGAATGATCGGCTATAAGGTAAAAGGGTTTCGGAAAGAATTAGTGAAGAACACTTACCCTTGAGAAGTGGACTGGAGCAGACGGAGTTGGAAGGGTTTGCTTAGGTGATGCCGATGGTGTCCTTTCAGTATCGCTTACTTCGGCTGCAGCTTGATCGACTTCGTCTACGATTGCTTCTTCATCTAAGGTTTGCTCGCTAGATGGATCCAAGTCAGGCAGATCATCGGCTGGCTTGTCATCTGGTTTGGCTCTCTTGACTCTGGTCTTTTTCTTCGGAGCCAAGATTGAGGTGCTTGTGGTTGAAGCTCTGGTTTTCCTTTTTTGGCCTGCATCGGCTGGTTCTCTAGTGAGGCCGTGGAGGAGAGTTGATGTCTTGGGGGCATGGTAGCCGATGACAGGGGGAGATAATCCACCTCCGTTTGGAATCAAACCTGCAGCATATTCGATATCTTTACCGCTGTTACTTTGATGAGGAGGGGAAGATTCTTTTGTCTGCAAAGTGGGGAAAAGAGATTGGTTAAGTAATAAATTGATCAATTGATTATACAAACTTGATAATGACAAGATTTACCTGGGGTATGACGTCAGGAAAAAGATCTGTCATATACATCGTGGCCGATTGGTGAAACAGATGTAGTTTCCATTCACCCCACCATCTGTCGAAGTTCTTGCTTCTGAAACCGGCTAACTCAACATTCTCAATGCTGCCCAGAGGAGGTCCCGGTAGATTGAGTAGCCGATCCATCATTAGAGCAGATGTGATTTGGCCTCAGCATTGAATCTTATCGGCAAAGAATAAGCCGATTGGGAGTTGGCCTAATCCAAGTTGCCTGGCTGAGCTCGTTGGATGATAAAATTCATAGGACACTTAGATATTTCTTCCTTGATGGATGCCGACGGGAAGGATGCAAGGGCTGATTGCGGCTATGAGGACTTCTCTGGACTTCTGGAATTTCTCATGATTTATGTCTTCGAATCTGAAATCTGATGGAAGTTCAAGGTCTGTTGAATCTTCATATGGGAACCAGATTCGAGTATCTTTCTTGAAGCCTTCATAGAAGCTACAGAACCAGTCCTTGAGCAGTTCGGCCGATAACTTTGCTCCAGCATCGGTTGGTGTGGATGCATATTCCCCATATGATGTGCACCTGCGATGGGTACGTTCTTCTCCGTCATCACCCACAATCGGCTCTGGCAGTGGGAACTCAGCTTCTGTCACAGGAGGCCGATTGACAACCTTCATAACCATCAGGTTTAAACAAGTTTGCAGTAACCACCAGGGTCCACCCGCTCCAACTGTCGAGCCGATGGCGATTCTAGCCGATGCATTGTTTAACATCTGGTATAGATAGCCGAGAAGAATTTTCCCCAAAGGGAATTCTTTCTTTGATTCCAAGGCTTCAGCTACAAATTGCCAGTCGGTTGTAGGGCCACAACTGGATCCGCAGAAAAGAAACTTTTCCAGCCACATGAGCAAAAAAGCTACATGTTCTCGGGGGGTGACAGAACCTTGACCCATGTATGCTGCCACATAGCCGGACCAACCACCTATGCTCTTGGTCTTGAAATCGAATTGGTTCCGGGTGTTCATGCTCATGGGGTTGGCCGATGAAGTTACGTCTAATCCGGTGATCATAGTGATATCGATTAGGGTTGGAGTCATCGGCCCCTGGTTGAACAGGAAAGCATTGATGGTGTTCGACCAAAAATAAGTGGCGGCAGCCATCAGGGGTTCGTCTTTGGCAGAATTGGCTATGGTTAAGGCGAGTGCTTGGCCGATTCCGATCTCATCCCAATGAACTTTCTTACTAGCCGATACACGCTGATACCAAGTGGACCAACTCCTGTCAGGTGAAAGTTTTTCCAGAGAAGGCCAGGACTTAAAGGTGTTCTTCCAATGACCTAGGTTGGGGTTAGCTAGCCTGAAGGGAATCCGGTTGGTTTCGCCAGTAATGAAATCAGTGGGTCCAAGGTTGCCGATTGGGCCGAGGAAATAATGGTTTGGATGCGAAAGACTTGGAATTGCGATTTGATGAGAGGAGTGTTGTGAATCCAGAAGCAATGGAAGAGAGAGAAGTGGCATAAAACGGAAGAAAAATCGATCTATGCTGAGAAAAGAAAGGATTTAGCCGATTGAACTTACCTCAGCGTACTCGGCTATTGGCGCACCCGAGTGGCTGGCGGAAGAAGACTAACCGCGGGCGGAGATCTCGTTCCGAGAGAGAGCAATCGCCGGGGAGTTGCCTTTGCGTCGAACAGATCGCCGGAGAAGAAAGGGGATTGAGATTTGCTTAAGCGGTGGAAAACGGAAGTTACGGTGTGAGGTTTTCTCGGGGTGACGGTTAAATATTTTAAAGCACGGCGTAACGGTCGAAAACGGTAAAGTGCGAAACTTACTCGGAGTGGCTTACAGCAAATCCGGAACATTATTATCGAATATCCCGGACTTGGGGGGCATGTGTTAACAACCGAATTTCGTAGGTATTCGTATCAGGAAAGGGATTTGGTCAAAGAAGAGTTGGAGGCGGAGATCGAGTTCTGGAACAGAGCAAGAATCGGCTGGAGTCTGGATCGGCTACGGTAGGATCGGCTACGGCTAGGATCGGCTAAGGTTGAGTTGAGCTAAATAAGCTGATATAGCCGATTCTGACAATACAACTTGTGGCGACACGTCGGGTTCAGTTGAATGTGCTTCAAGATGATTGCACGCATGGATAGAGTCCTAGGAAGGCAATTGTATCTATTAATTAGGATGATTTATGTAAATTCCTTATAGATAAGTATGGGCAAAAGTCTGCCGCAAAGACTTGTGATATTTTAGAGTTTGTTAGAGATAATGGTTGTGTCCGGTATGGGCATATCTTGTATCCTCGGGTATAAATAGACCCCGAGCCCTATGTAATTTTAACACACGCATTCAATACAATTCCGGCGCATCGCACCTTTTGCTTTTGTTCTATTTCGACGAGTTCTTGCTTTCGGGTTGAGCTGCATCGGTTTCGATCTTCAACAAGAGGTAATTCGTTATGACGAATTATGTTCTTTAGGGATTAGTGCTTACATCCTCATGACACTCTAATCTCATTTACATATTCGCCGAGTTATCATATATCCTTACATAATCTTCAACAATATCCCTATCTAATCTATTATCGGCTTACATTTGTATGCAAAAGACAGCCGATTAGGTTAAGATCTTGACATGATTTAGATTATATAAGATATCTACCATTCTATGATCTTACTGCGGCTTGATTGTCTAGATATTGTTCTTTCTTTCTTACTTAATGCTGCATCAATTGAGTTTGACCTATTAAGTCGTGCTTAGAATATTGATCTCTAGCCTGCCATCTAGTTGTCAATTAGAATAGCATTGGAGTTTCAGCCGATCATATCTGATTTAACCATATTTACTCTATTTGCTTTGCTGATATGTTAAATCTGCCTTTATATTGAGACATTACTATATTCAAATGTCTAAACTATTGTTCAACATATCATTACTGTTTCAACGTCTTAATACAAAGTAGTATCGGAGTATTAGTCGATACATGCTAGATCTATCTGATCGCTATGCTATAAACATATATAGTCCTGTTATGGATGTATATTTCGATCTAAGTGATTTATACTGTCTCGGTATGATAACCGATCTATCTCAATCACTTGATTTAAGTAAACATCAATATAAGGATTATATACCGTTAATATTTACAGCCGATCAAGTAATTTAGTTTTCCCTTATTTATCTACGATTGCCGATCGATACACAGATGACATCGGCTTGAATATAAATGATATGTCATCGCATCTAGCCGATCGGCTATCATTTATAGATTTAACCACGGTTCCTTTGTCTTTTATTTCTTGTTGATTACAGGATCAAATCAACTGGCATGCTTACACATCCGAAGGCAAGTTTTTGACCTGCACTGGAGTTAAGCAGATCTCCCAGGCTCGTTGTTTTCTGTCAACAATCATTAAATAAACTTTACATATGACTTACATTTAGCATATTTATATTAATTTTTTTTTATAAAACAAACAATCAAATGTTACTTTTGCCAGTTTATATTAAGAAACTAGATGAATAATCGACTTTCACCAGTTTTACCATTTGCTGTATTCAAATACATATAAATATATCTTATTTTGTTGTGAATATTTTATCGTTAAATAAACTTTTAAATATGATTTACACTTTACCATATTTATATTTTTTTTAATAAAACGAACAACAAAACATTATTTTTCAAAACCAACAATGCGTATAAGGCAAACTTCTTACCTTATTTTTTAAAAAAAAATTAAAGAAAAAATTATGACTGTAGCGACTAAACTGCGTGTGGCGTGACACGAGCAAATGATTCACTTTAGCATTATGCTTCATTCGTTTCTGGGAGATCAGGGAGATTGAGAGAGAAAACATTTAGTTTTCCACCCACACGCTTTCCAAACTACTAAACAGTGTGTTTTTTTGCAAAAAAAAAATTCTATAAGAAAGTTATTTTAAAAAATCATATTAATATATTTTTAAAATTTAAAATAGTTAATACTCAACTAATCATGCGCTAATGGCTCACAATCTTCTCTTCTCCTCTCCTCTCAAACACTCATATATGGGAGGAAGTGTGAATGGAGGTGCATATAGTTGACTCACCCACTAGATCTCATTGCTAATAGTGATACTACATACTACTGTATTACATAATACGTTAAAACGTTCAATGAAAATACCGAAAATACTTTAAATCGTGTTGTCGAAATGACAACCGCGTCATGTCGAAGGACGTGGTTCTCTCAATAGTAGTTGGAAATAAAAACAATTGTATTGCTTTGTAAAAAATTTTCAGGATCCCCTGTTACATGCCCCTAGGGGGCTATTTATAGCCATATTACAGACTCCTCCTTTAGGGTTTAGGCTTTACAGAAAAATTTACATGGTTACCCTTATGATAGGGACATTATTGAGGGCATATTGCGTCCTTTACATGCATGGCCCCCTAATGGGCTAAGCGGCTCAGCCCAGTCATTGGCGAAACCCCCGGAAGGCACGACGGCTCGTTGAGCCCTCTTCCAATGAGGTCCGGCTCTTGGCGAAACCCGTGTCCTCCGCGGCAAGGCTTTCGCCCTACAGTCTTCGCCCATATGGCCCTCCAACAAGGTCCATCCGTGGCGAAGCCCACGTGCTTCACCACAACTTTCGCCATACGGCTTTCGCCCATGTTGTCTCTTCATGGGACGTAGTCCCGCCTACTCGGCCTTCGCCGAGCGCCTCCGGCTTGGGTCCTCGCCTAGATTCCTGGTTTCGGTAGTTCCGGTCGAAGGCCCTCGTGGTATACTTCCAACAAATCGGTAGACCGATTTAAGTTGGAAAAAATCGGATGCAACTATTATACTTTATGTGTTCTATTTTTCTCTCTTCACACCTACAGCCTAGTGTGTGCCTTTGCTCACACGTGCAGCCTAGTATGTGCCTTATGTGTAAAGGATAAAGTTTTATTACCAAGTTTTAAATACTTTTTTCTTTTAAATTACTCATATGTTCTTGAATCTATTTATACCTTCGTACTCATTGCAATTAAATCTTCATAACAAGATCTAACACGATTATATTCTGGTCAAAATAATATATATGTTTTGACCGTTCAAATTCCATGTTTCACGTGTGAAAAGATAATGTTTCAGTTGGAATCCAAATATGTTGCATATTGAATGTTTCAGTTGGAATCCAAATATGTTGGACATTTTAAGTTTTCATGCTATAATCAGTTTTCATCTAATGTTGTAGGTGGTGTTATATGGATGTTTTGTTGATTCATTTGTAAATGTTGCACATTGTATTATTTGGATGTTTTAGTAAATATATTATGTGATGTTTCAATCGTTACACACGATGTTTCATATAGTAGCATATAAAAATGTTGCAATTAACAATATTACCAATTGTTCTCATAACATGGTCATACGGGATCTTGTTATAAAGATTTAAATTAAAGGGTGAAAATAAATAGAACGGTGTAATCGAATTATAGATTGAGTCAATCATTTAGAAAATTGATTAAAAAAAAGTTTGCATAGACGTTCTCATGAGAGAGGAGAGAAAAATACAAGCTGCAGAGATTCACACCCCGATCCGACCGATGAGAGAGGAGAGAAAAATACAAGCTACAGAGATTCACACCCCACCCCGATCCGTAGTTATCTCCTGAGGATACTAATGTCCACGAAACAAACCCAAATTCAACCCTATCCGTAGTTATCTCCTGAGGATACTAATGTTCACGAAACAAACCCAAATTCAACCCTAACACTATCTAGGAAAGACAGTCAATAAGCAACTAGGAAAGACAGTCAATTAGCAACGAGATGCAGTCAGTAAGCAACGAGATGCTATGCAGTCCAGGCAAAAAGGATGCCTGTCCGGTAGCTACTCTTAATGAGTAAAAGTTGCTTTTTGATATTTTATTATTCTTTAGGCATGTGCACCAACCAAATACACAAAGCTTCAGGCTGCCTGATGAGGCAAGTGTTGCATCTCCCAACGATGCCTGTCCGGCGTGAATTTTTCTCAGACGTGACCCTCAGGACACGAACCAAACAGCCCCAAAGAGACGCTACAGAAATGATATTTGACCCATAAGAGACGCTACAGCAGAGAGATGATATTTGGCCCATGCCATTTGAGATCAGATCGTAACTCCACCGGGCTAAGGTCGCACAAAAAATATGACATACTTTTCAGCAAAGCATTTCACTGCAGATTGATAGTATTAATTAATGCAGATAACAGGTTCAGTAGTTCTGACCACATCAGTTCTTTTTTTCCTGGATAGAACTTAACCATTTAACCAACTAAACGTGCACATGAACCCCCATCGGACTCCAAAATACTTACAACCAGCACGACATATAAAAGCAGAGCATACGTAGATACGGGGTAAGGATCTAAGCACCAAGACATCAGGGGCCTTGATACCTTCTACTCAAAAGCCCACTGGTTCTCCCTGCGGATCTCCTCTTCCTCCTCAGGGGTGAAGTCGTTCTTGATGTTGAAGGTCTTGCGGATCTCCTCAGGAGTCTTCCCCTTGATCATGTCAGCAACAGTCTGGCAAGTAAGGTCCAGCAACCCCTTGATGTTGAGGTAGTTCGCGGCCTGAGGGATTTGAGAATCAAATAAACATGGTATAAGAAGTAGTAATCACTATATAGTTCAACTTTGGAATAGAAAAGAAAGCATAAATGTAGAAATGAGAACACTATGAACTGAAACAAATTACTTTAGCACATGATTGTGTAGCAAATCCAAATTAAAATGCAGAAATACTAGAAATGGGTACATGACACCGTGGGATGAGAAACAAACAATAAAGTTAGAAATAACAGATATATGTAAAAACTTCAAGAAAAAAGGCGTGTAGCAAATCCAAATTGAAATGCAGAAATACTAGAAATAGGTACGTGACACCGTGGGATGAGAAACAAACAACAAAGTTAGATCCGCAATAGTGGAGTACACAAATAAAACAGTGCATGTGAACAAATACGGCATTTTACAAAAAAGAAAAAAAACGACCCTCCATAGAAAGAAGTTGGTATACACACACTTGAGCAACAAGTTAAAACATGATACATTTTGTTTTGCAATAATTTAACATGCACTGATACCCCATAACCCGTCTCATTGTAAAATTGCAGTGTCACTACCTTCAAGCAACTTAATTTAGATAGTAAATTCTTGTGACAATCAAAGAAAAAAATGACACAGCAATCATTTCTCTTAGTGATAACAAACCAGAAATAACAGAACTGTTAACAATTCATGAAAAAAGAGCAGAAAGAATAAATGAACAAAATAACAGAACTGTGTACAATTCATGAACAAGAGCAGAGAGAATTTATGACCCCAAACTGTAGTATGCAATGAATTGATCAAGAGAAGAACGAATTTGTGATCACAAACTGTAGTATGCAATGAATTTATTACTGGATATCAAAGAAATATCACAGTGAAGATACAGAGACACAATTACTCAATGCCTGAAACATCATAAATTAGAGAACAAGTACTAAATCCCTTAAGATAATGCTTCACCATTTTAGCAATACAGTAGTCAATCATACATAAAAGATGCATCACAAGACTAATTTCCTTATGAACATAAGGAGGCTGCATCTATGCAAGGACATAACAAAAGCAATCGACTTATGAACAGAAAAGAAAAACATTACAAACAGAAGGGAGAGAATTTATTACAACATAGAACTACAAACATATATCATGCTTGATATATGAATCTCAAATTCTTACTAACACGAAAGGAAATAATGTATAACAACAAACATAAGGAACAAATTTAAAGCTTGACCTAATCTACCAAATTGGCAAGCATGCATCTAAACAATCAATTTCATACTATATCATGCTTGTTATATAGAGAAGCACAAAATCCTTATGAACAGGGAAGGAATTGTGTAACAGTTAACAACAAAACAGAAGGGGGCGAGTTTATTACAACATGGCACTAGAAACATATTTCATACTTCAAATATATATAATCGCAAAACTGCATAGCTCTTTATGTATTTCTTTAACTAAATGTTGTATTTAATAAAAACCCATGGTAGCAATACATCAACCGATCATACCAAAAAAATCTGCAGAATATCAGGGAGCGTTTGGTTCCCTTGCCTAGCTAGCCTTGCTAGGCAAAGGCAAACCAACTCATTGCCTGCTTGCTGGGTTTGCTGTACCTGTCCGTTTGGTTCATTTGCTATCTGTGGCTAGGACTGGTAGCAGGCCAGCTAGCAGCTCGTATCGTATGCATTCATCCATGACTGGAAAGATGGAGTGATTTAACAAGAAGATGGCAGTGAAATAGATACACGATCTGCTAGCCCAATAGTTCGGCAAGAATGAAGCCTGGTTGTTGAAGAAAGCCACACGTATTTCGGAGGAAAACAAATCGCTTCGTCTTATCGCTATCTTTTTCGCGCGAGAAGTTTGCCGTCGGAGGCGAGCCGATTTGGCTCTCCCTCGTGAGAGCGGCTTTTCTCGCCCCTGCGAGCTAGCTCGCCCTCAGAAGTTAGAAATTTTTCACGATTCCAAACGCCTAGTCTTGCCAGGCCAGGCTAGGCTTGATCTAGCCTTGGATCCAAACGCACCCTCAATTACCACATCTACGCAGTCCTGATTTACATAATTACCAGTATGAAACAACTAACAAATAGCAGGGCACATTTATCCAATCATATGGATACAATCATCGACCATACAGATGAGGATACAGAATCATACCGTTACCCCTTCTGCACAAAGTACACTTGTTTTCCCTAACGATATTCACGCAACCATGATTTCCACGACTGACATGAATGAATGCGTGATGCGTGGAAACCACATCCAACCTAGTAACAAACATACCGGATGGAATACATCCCAAAAAGCTTGGAACAGAATGCACCTCGAGCTATTGACCAAGAAAACAAATCCAGATCTAGCAATAACCGCAGATCTGAATCCTCATCAAGAAAAGGTAGGGGCGCGATGGGGGAGGGAGAGAGGGGGGGCTTTTATACCAGGATGAGGTCGAAGAGGGTGGCCTGGTCGACCTTGACGAAGTCGGCGTCCCAGTTCTTGAGGTCCTCGCCGGAGGGCGGCGGCACGGCTGCGGCGGCGGACGCGGCGTCGTCGGCGGCCTTGGAGGCCGCGGCGGCCGCGGCGTGCACGTGCTTGTTGCAGTACTCGATGACCTTGGAGAGGATCTTGGAGTTGACGTTGGGGAGCGGGATGCCGTTGTCGGCGCAGTCGTCCTTCTCTCCCTCAGCCGCCATCGATCGAGCCCTCCGAAATCGCTCGCGGTCTCGGTCGTCGCCGAGGAGGTGAATCGCACGAAACCCTAGCTTTCGCAGCGGCGGCGATGGGGATTGCGGCGAGATTGGGGGTTGGAATGGATTGGGGGTGGGTGGGGAGGTGGGGGATATTATTATATAGGAGAAATGGGAGGGCGAGGGCTGCGTGGGGACACGTGGAGGGCGGAGGAGCCGTCGGATGCGGAGGTGTGGACGGCCACGATTGGGTGTGATGGTCCGGGCCGCACGCTGGGTGGGGCCGGCCGAGCCCATAGAATCCGTTGCCGAATAAAAGAAGGGAAATAATACCACTCTATTTTGTACCGGTAAAATTGTGTTATGGAAATATGGGACAATAGAGCCAGAAATGGTAAGTAATAGAATTTGTTTTCGTATTGTTTATTAATGAGTAAAAAAATAAAGAAAATTATTATAACTACGTATTATTCTCTTTAGTCATAATAAAATATTTGATATTTAGAATAAGTTAGGGCGAACTTTTAAGGCTTAGGTTATCAATAACTTCTCAAAGTGCATAGTTCCAAAAAAAATTATACACATATTATCTTAAAAAATATTAACATAACATTAAAAATTATTAGATGTAATATGAATTGATGGCCAAATTTAAAAAGTTTGATGATATCTTCTTACCATCAAATATTTATGACCATAGAGGGTACAACTTAAAAGATTAAGGGTTTGTTCAGTTTGATGCTAGAATTAACCTTTCAACACCAAAATTTGGTAGGATTGAAGTGTGTGGGTGTTACTTGGTTTGCTACCAATGCCAAATATTCTTATATATTGTTATGTGCAAAAGTTTCTAGAAAATCACCAATTTTTTAGGATGGTAAGATATGGTAGATTATTTGGATGTCTTCAGAGTATATAGCTTAGTGGATGCTACGTAACATAAATAATAAGTACTTTTATAGCATAGTACTTGCAATTAGAGGGGAAATTTCAAATCCATCATCCATATAGACAATTATGGTTTGTTAAGCTAGCCAAATCCGCATTAAATAAGTGGGGGAAAAGTATTATTACCTGCTGCGAAGTTTAGAACAGGCTTCTCTTCTCCCTTCATATAGGTCGCCTTGATCATTCATTAGGCATCGATCAAATCACGTACTGCGCTGTTGGGCTAGGGCAGAGAAATGGCAGGAAATATGCTAGGTTGGCGCCAATACTTCATGCCTAGCGACGATGCGGAGAGCGCAGAGAAGTGCATCCTTATTGTGGAAATAGGGAACGAGGTCATGTAACCGGTGGCAGGAGGAGAGCAAAGAAATATGGGTTATAGGATACAACATGCCCCCAACAGTAGGGTTTTGTGTAAAAAATGCTTAGCCAGTAGTTTTGTGATAGGTGTGCCTGTTTACTCTTGAGAATAAGAATATGGGGATTGTGTCAATGACCAATTAGCAGAATTTTGAGTAGGTCCTCTCCCAAAGATCCTTTTTTTATGTGTGTTAAGCTAAAACAATATAATCGCGATATTATTACAAAAATTTGCTAACATGCTTTTATCATACAAATTGTTCATATGTTCCCGTGCGAGGCAAGAAAAGAAGATATGGGGTCGAGCACCACTTAAGGCTGCGTTCGGGAGGAAAGGTTGGGAACTTCTCTTTCATACACGGAAAATGAGGTGGCTTATTAGCACATAATTAACTAAGTTTTAACTTAAATAAAGTTGAAACCGGATTAATATAAGTTTTCAAAAACAATTTCACTTAAGTTTTTATTTTGCAAAAAACTTGCATTGTTCAGTAGTTCGGAAAACGTGCTACGGAAAACGAGATATTAGAAGATGGAAACTTGTAGTTCCGAACGCAAACCTTAGGCAATGTTCGGCATTGCATTTTGGTAACTAATCCTCCAAGCAAAACAGAAGGACTCATTAGCGCATGATTAATTAACTAAACGAACTTGAAAATGGATTAATATGATTTTTTAAAGCAACTTTCCTAATTTTTTTAATAGTTTAACAATTTGAAAAATGTGCACACGAAAAACGAGGAAACATAAGTTAGGAAAAGGAGTATAGCACGCAAGTATATGACATGTTTAAGGAAATTCAGTCATTTAAAACTCAATATCAAATTACATTTTAAAAAAACTCCAGAATGAATAGTTATGTTTTGGTTGGTTCGGTCCGGTCTTTAGTCATAACCGAAATGTGTGGTAGTAAAATTGTAGCAACTTTTCCCTCTGCAGAACATATATGTTGACAATTAAATAGCACATATAACACATCAACTCATCGAGAGCATCAATCATAGTAATCTAGTATACTTAAACAATTGATCCCCACACTGGTGGAGAAACCATCTTTCGTCGGTCGGGCTAATTCCACAATAGTCCCGGTTACAACAAAAACCGGGACTAAAGATCAGTTCAAATGCTGGCAGGGCCTGTCAGGCCCCCCCGGGATCTTTAGTCCCGGTTAATAACACCAACCGGGACTAAAGATAATCTTTAGTCCCGGTTGGTGTTATTAACCGGGACTAAAGATCCCGGCGATCTTTTAGCACCGGTTCATAACACCAACCGGGAGTAAAGTCCCACCCCTATATATATGTCTTCTTCCTCCTCCAGCCCGAGCAAGCTTCAAAATTTCTTCAAAAAAGATGGGAGGTCATGCCAAAATTTCTAGTGAATTTATTGTGTTGATTATATACAAATCGGAGGTGCCTAAAAGGTTAGCAACTTCATCCTCCAATGTTTTTTTTTTCATATTACATTTGATAGCTATCTTTAGTCCCGGATTCGTAGTCCCGGTTGGACAACCGGGACTAAAGGGGGGTTACCAACCGGGACTACAAACGATTTCTCCACCAGTGCCACTAACTGTAATCAATACCAATTCTTTGTTCTCTGGTGTAATCAATAGTACCAATTTTTTGTTCTATGGTGCAGCCACATCATCTTAATTTATGCTAACCGTTGGATCTAACTTGTGTGTCTAGATTAGCTCCTATAATCACCAAGTTGCAACCAGCCATATTTCATCTTCTGTTAATGTTAGACCAAGCCTAGCCCGTCTACACTTCTTTACACCGGCCGGTTCCTCTTCTATTGTCATGCATGCATGCAACCATTACAACAGATGATCAATTGATCTCCTGAAACTGCCTTCTTTCCTCTTCTGAAACTGCCTTCTTTCCCCTATGTAATACTTCTGGTCATTAAGTGATCTTCAGAGATTGCAGTTACTTTTTCTATCTCTTAGACTATAAAAATAGTTAGACTCTATTGCATAAACTTCTCAGTTCAAACCACATATTGCCCTCCGCTTTCCCTTCAATGTTAGTACATGTGTTCTTTGTCTGATTTTTATATTATATGCATCTATTCGATCACACGATACCATTGATTTGGTGAGTTACGTCTAGATTTTAAAGATGTTCTGTTTTTCTCCCCATTTGAGATTGCTCGTGGGTGTTTTTCTTTGGCAAAATTGGTTGCTTGATTTTATTTTGTGCGGTTACTCATTTTGCTTCAAGTGCAACACACTCTATCAAGTAGGTTTACATTTTGGTACGAACACTTGGGTCTGTCCCATGCAATTCATTTTAATTTTGAATTTACTATATTTTTCAACCATTCTTACATGTTTACAACGGTCAACGATATTATTATGGTAGTTTGCCTTTTACTGCATTAATGGCTAATGCACTAAACTTTGACAGGGAATTTTCCTTTTAATCTGTAATGATGTGGATATGAAAAGGATATATGAAAGGACAAGAATCAGCTAGCCCTAACGAAGAACATGGATTATATAGATCACAGATTTGTTATCCACAATCAATTTTGTTTCTTTGGTACGGAGTATGTTTTTTCATTTAGTGTACAATGTTGAGTGTTGTGGAGCATAATTAATATTTTCCCATACGTTCATCCTATTGCGGCGCACATGGCTTTGACTAGATTTAACTTACAACTTAACACCGATCAAGATACATAATTAGGTCTATTTCCTAATGTCAATTAATCGAGAGTGCTAACCGAATTATAACCAAATTAATTTCGGTTGGTTGAAGAGCCCAACAAAAATTTCTGTCTATGAGCAAGTTTTATAGAAGAGGCAAATGCCACCCCTAATTTTATCTATGTAAGTTAAGTTGTAACTCCTACTCTCTCTTTTCTTTTCCCCTCCACTTTACCATATTAGTTTAGGTAGCATATTACTTGCTCTAATAAGAGCATCTCTAACAAAATTGGCTATTTTTGTGGAAGAGGGTATTTACCTGTAGGCTGTAGGTGTCGGTGTGGATTGGGCGACGACGGCAGGGCTCTTGATGACGGTGGAAACCGGGGAGACGACGGTAGCATCGAGCGCTTGATCCAGGGCCAACAACTCTCGGTCTGGGGATGGCGGCGGCCACAACAGTGGACGATGGCACGGCGGACAACGAGGTGCAGCAGACGATGGCGCAGCGATGGACAAGGGGAGTAGCAGATAGACGCCGGCGACGGCGCGCAATAGGGTCATGCGCTGGATCCAGGAGGGGGGCGATGGCCGTGCGCTCAATCACACACTAGATCTGGGAAGAGGGTGGTGGCCTCGTGCTCGATCTAGGAGCGCAGGGAGGGCGCTCGATCTGGGATTGAAAGACAATACGGACGGGAAAGGAGAAAGGGGAAAATGTGTGGGGCCCACGCGTGGTAAGGCAACTTTGCCACTTTGGTTGGCAAACTTTGGCTAACGCATACAGGACTTTGGCCAGTCGGATAGTTTTCATCCAGTTGGCAAATCTATTGGATTAGGATTTTGATTCAAAAATACCAAAATTTAATTTAAAGAATGAGATAGGCACTCCATTGGGGGAAAATATGTAGTGCAAACCACATATGCAGTGGAAACTTGGAAACTACCGTTGGATCGAGAAATGGACGTCCGAGATTCGTCCACGTCACCATGAGTTAAAATTTAACTCGCGGAGGAGTTAAATTTGCGAGTTAAATTTTAACTCATGGTGACGTGGACGAATCTCGGACGTCCATTTCTCGATCCAACGGTAGTTTCCAAGTTTCCACTATATGTGGTTTGCACTACATATTTTCTCCTCTATTGGAGATGCTCTAATATATGTTGGTTTTGAGTTTTAACTTTTTTTTTTTCACACCGCGGCCACACCGCGTCCGCAATGCCTCCATTTCTTCCTCTAACTCAAATAACCCAATAATATATATAGTCCCCAGCCCAGCTTGGTCCATCAGAAGGCCCAACCCCGCTCGCGCCAGATCCCCCCAAACCCAATTGATCCCCATCGATCACCGCGCTCCCCCCGGCGCCGCCGCGGCGAGAGGTAGGGTTTGCTCGACGACGCGAGGGGGGAGCGACCACCGCCCGCGACCCGACAGGAGGGATGGCGGCGGCCGAGGGCGAGAAGAAGATGACCAGTTTCACCGCGAAGAGCTCCGGCGGCGAGGAGTTCGAGGCGGGGGCCATCCGCCGCACGATCGAGGACGACTACGACGACGACGACGACTACGGCATCGTGCCCCCCGACGTCCTCTCCGGCGAGGGCCTCGATAACCGCGACGCCGGCTTCCCGGTAAAGCCTCCCCCCTTTCCCCCTCCCCATTCGTGCCCTTCTCCTCGAATCCGAAGGGATTCGGATCCCCTTTCCCATCCCAAATTCGTGCCTCCCTTCTCGAAGGGATTCACAGATCTTGCTGGAATAGTTGCAGTCAGGTTTCCGTAATAGCTCGAGGTGCATTCTCTTCGCAGCGCAGGGATGACTAGAAAGGGGGTGGGGGTTCGGTTGAGTTCTGTGGAAACCAAGACCAATTTCAGGGAACTGATATAACTGTATTTTTTTTCCCCCATTTTGGATGAAACTATGCTAATTGAATTCTTCGACTGAAAGATGCCCTGTTGGGGGGAACACTATATTGAGATGGTTTACATGTGTCATGGATTCTTGCTAGTTCTGAAAATTGCAGTTCAATATTCTTTGTATTAAAAGAAGGTGAAAGAAGAAGCATAGAATGGGAGGATCAGCTTTGAAAAACTGACCAGAAAAGAGTCAACAACCAGAAAAGGAAAGGGAGAAAAATTAAGAACGCCTGCTATACATACGACGCTAGCGTTAGACTGATGTCCGACTCCGTTACGGCATCACCTGCGCATGTCAGATTCTATCACGGAGTGAGACATTTGCCGTCTGAGCCTTTCATTGTGGCCATGGTCGTACACAGTAGCCGGACAACAAGGTCGTACGTATATCATTTTCGAAAAAGGAAACCAGGCTAAATCTCGTGACAGTGATTACTGATAAGACAACCTAAGAAACTTAATCAAGGGATTACAACATCCTGAAACACCACTCAGGATAGATAGACTTAAGAGTTTAGCCCCATGGGCGATTTACATGCATAATGCTAGAAAAGAGTGATCTAATTCTATGGATTGTTGCAATGCATTATCATTTCTGTATCTACATTTTGAAGAATATTTGCTACCTACACGTTATTGTTATCTCATCACAAGTCACATGTGGCAATACTTCTGCTTGTGTAGTGTTAGGAGTAGGTTACCAAATGCATAAAAAACGTTATTAACAAGTGAGCTGTGCATTTTAAGTTCATATCAAAGTATCAAACATTTATGCCTGTTTGTATCCCTGCTTTGAGCTATGCATGCTTTTCAATGGTTTAATTTTGTTTTTGATGAATCTTATAATGCCCTGTTTATTTGATTCTGAAATCTCACAGCCTTCACAGAGAAGCGCCTCCAAGATCACGGGAGATCGCGCGGCGGTGAACCCGGCAGCCGCTGATCCACCAATGCCCGTTCCAGGGTTGCACCATCATCCTAACATCCCCGCTGCAAACCGCCAGCTCCCTCCTGCCGCTAGACTACTGATCAACTGTGGCATCTTCCTCGTCGCCACTGCCGGCTCCTCCATAGTTTTCCACACTGCTGGAGACCCTTCCGCCATCGACGGTCCTGCATATGCCCTTGTTGCATTCCTCTTCGTCCTCCTCGGCTTGTGGTTTGTGCTGCTTGGACCCGTCGCCAGCCAGTTCCCTGGAGCCACGAGGGTCGCCGTTGCCATTGCGAAAGCGCTCAAGGGATACCTGCTCGGCGGCGGCAATTGATCAAAGATTCGATTCATTCTTTATAAAGGTATAGATTTGCTAGCTCACAGTAGTTTTCTGTTTGTTTGTATGTCGTGTTTATAGGCGTTGTAGCCCATAAACTCACTGTAAAGTGTGAAGTGTATATGCGTGTTCTTGTAAGTACATCTGTACATGTCTGCTCTGTTCAATCCGACGTTTTGATAAATGCTTTTCTGTTTCTATTCGGTTTCAATTATGGATACACACAGTTATTTAAAATTGGTAAAGATCGCTTTAACGTACATGCTTTGTCTCGAAAGGGTAAGAGTGATAACTGATTATGTCAAGAAAAAAGTTGAAAAGAGAGATGATGCTACCAATGATTTCTCTCCAAAGGGTGATACTGATTATGACAGTAACTTGATCCATCTGTAGATTGCATCAAGAGCTCAGGCCTGACCTTCAATTCAATTTGTGATTGGACAATTTGAAAGGGGGATCTTCGGTTTTAAATCATGGAATTCTCACAATTGTTGGTTCCTGGTTGATTTGTGATGTAGGGCAAGAGGACTAGGAATGATGGTGTTAGTCCTTCTCAATCGTCTCACAAGTTTATTGCAATCATAAGGAAAGTTATTTTCCCCTGAAAACAAAAAAGGAAATAATTTTGATTTGATTGGAAGAAGTATAAGCCCAAAAGAAGATAATCCAATAGGTTCTTTACAGCAACACAATATATATTCTTTTTTAAAAAATTATCGAGTATGTTGAAACTCGGTATAACTAACTGGAATTTTCGTGTGAAATCTATCGAGCGAGGAAAAAAGAGGACCGGTATCGCCAGTGCGCCACCATTGATTTCAATGGATCTTACCAGGCCTAATCTAATTCCAAGAATTTCTTTGATTTCGATCGATCCAGTCAATAGAATATAGGAGTAGTAGGAATGATCATAGTCGGTTGCAAGTACAACTGTTTTACCCATATCTTCACACTAGTAAACCATTGCTTTAAAATCCGAACCACTCCACTCCACACAGTAAAATAAAGAGTTAATTGCACTTTGGTCCACCTTTTGTTACCAAAGTTTCACTTTGAGCTATCATCTAGCTCATATTTTCACTTTGGACTAGGTAAAATTATCTTTGGTGCACTTTGGACCACCCCAACTCATTTTCTTTAGCTGCATCTACTCTATAATATTGTAAAGAATTGCATGTGTAAGTTGGAAAAGATTACCGGGTTACGGGTTGTTGATGTGTTTAAAGTTGAAAAAGTCATTTATGTATTCCTAAAAAGTTTATGGGATGGTCCAAAGTGAAAAAAAAAATAAAGTAACTTAGCCCAAAGTGAAAAAATAAGTTGAAGGGTGGTCCAAAGTGAAACTTTGGTAATAAAAGGTGGCCCTAAACGCAATTTACTCCTATGAAACCAAAAGCTAACAAACTCAGCATTTTTCTCATCTGCTACTTCTCATAATATCAAGTTCTCAAGTTCACCACATAGGACCAATATTATTATGAATCTACTCCCTCCATCCTCAAATACAATTGTTTTTTACAATTTAAATTTGTCCAAAGATATAGCTACCTTTTACCATCTCAACCAATCACAACCATCCACTACTTCACTATACTTGTTTTCTTAATCTCCATATATACCTCTAAAGATAGCTATACTTTGGGATGGAGAAAATAGGGAAATGTCTCCTAGATCATGTATCTACTAATTCTTTAGAGGAAAATTTGCAAAACTCACCCCATAAATTACTTGAAGTTTTACGTTCCCCCACATAAATCATTTGTTGCAAAAACCTCCCTAATATACACATATTTAACCGAATCAATATGTTTTCATAAATGTGAGCAGTTAATGTGATCTTAATCAAAGCTAAGGGTGTGTTCGGCACTACACTTTCCTAAATTCTACTCCCTCATTATCCATGCACACGCTTTCCGAACTACTAAATGATACATTTTTTACCAAAAAAATCGTATAAGAAAGTTGATTTTCAAGTTTTCATTAAATCACTTTTTAAGTTTTCAAGCTAATACTTAATTAATCATGTGCTAATCTACCACTCCGTTTTATGAGCCGGGGAAAGTTTCCTACCCCAAGAGAAAACAACTTAAATACTTTTAGGCCCTGTTTGGCTAATGGGATAAGGAAATGATTTCCTACTCACCAAAAGACATCTTTAAATCCTAACCATTCATTCTCTCTCTTCCATTTAGTCATAACCCTTTATTTATTTTCTAATTCCAATCCCACCCCTCATTTCCCATTATCCAAACACACCCTTAGGAGTATAATCTTGACTTTATTGTTTTTGGAGATTTCATAGATAAAATTGTTGATGAGAGATTAAACGATGTCGCACTTATTTTTGCTATATACGGTAAAAAATCAATGAAATATAAAGAATAAATCAAATACAAGTACCTCGATAAGATTGACTCAGCTAGCTTAGTCTGGGGTACCTCTGCAAGTAGCAATAATAGCTGATTTGGTTAAGCCGGTGCGCACTGGATGGTTGTTACATCAAAACTAAGTGGAGTGGTGGGCATTTGAAAAAAAAATAAATTATAGGATGGAATGCCAAACTGATGGTTTTTATAAGAGTAAATTTCACAAAACTACAGGTATTTTGACCAAATTATCACAAAACTACAGATTTAAGGAGTTGTATCACAAAACTATACATTTAGCATCAAATTTATCGCAAAACTACAGATTTTAGGTTAAGTATCACAAAAATGCATATTTAATATTGAACTTATCACAAAACTACAACTTTTAGAGTTTAAATCCCTAGCACTATTGTTATGGTGGAGCTATAAACATTATTACTTTGTGATTAAATTGGTTCTAAATCTGTAGTTTTATTATAATTTAGTTACTAAACGTGTAGTTTTGTGACACTTCATCTTAAATGTGTAGTTTTGTGATAAATTTAGTGCTAAATGTGTAGTTTTGTGATACAACTCCTTAAATCTGTAGTTTTGTGATAATTTGGTCAAAATACCTGTAGTTTTGTGAAATTTACTCAAAAAATTATGAACCTCAGACAGACTCGATGTAAAGTTGAAGGACGGTATGTGAACTTATTCCGCAAGGAAATGAAATTACGAAACGGACACCGTACAATTTGGCCGCCCTGCCTGCTCCACGGTCCAAAGCGCCAACTATGCATTCTTCAATCTTGAACAAAAATTTAAAGCCAAAATCGGAATTTTGGAAACACGGACTTGTTCCTGTTCTAATCTCCTTCCGATCGTACTAAGGAACCTCACATGATTTTCGTAAAATCAGATCCGGTTAAGTTTCCAACTTTTTCTTCAAACTTCCAACTTTTCCGTCACATCGTTTCAATTTCAATCAAACTTTCAATTTTAACGTGAACTAAACACACCTTTTAATTCTGCACTAATTCCCGTAAAATTCTTTCAAAATACTGCACTAATTCCGCGTGTCCATCATTCCCTCGAGGACTCGTGCGAGCGCGAGTCTCTCCACCACTCGTCGCCGACTCGAGCGAGCGAGAGAGAGAAGCCGCTGACTGCACCGCACCGCACGCACCCCAAAACGCTATCCAACTCTTATCCCCTTCGATCCCCCCTCAACCACGCCATGGCGGCCCTCCGCCCCCGCGCCGCCTCCGCCGCCGTCGCCCGCCCGGTCGCCGTACGCCGGGGCGGCGTCTCCTCCTCCTCCTCCTCCCGCTGGAAGTTGCAGGTCCCCCCTCCCGCCTCCTCTATGTTCTCGGTTCCTCTCTTGCCCGTGATGTGTAAATCCACTAGGGGGGATGCGTGGAGTCTCGTGGTTCCTGCCTTCATTGATCGTTGGTGTCCATGGCGGATGATGATTATGATGATGATGATGATGATGATGATGACGTGGTATTTTATATTTAGGGGCGGTGCTTTGCGTAGTGGAGTGATTGATTTGAGATGGGGTGTAGCAAACCTCCTGCGCTGCAACTCTTCCCACTCTTGTTTTTGGAAGTTAGGAGCTTAATTTGGTTACAACGTACCTGTACTGCCTAAATGAGGGTTTTTACTTCTCAAGTAGGTTGTTTCAAACTGGATTCGAGCTCTTTACTTAGACTGAGATTATGCAAGGAAGATAATTTCTACTGTCTGTTTCTATTAAGTTTTAGTGTTTCTTTGTTACTGTTCAATACTAAAACTTATACTGATAGAAGAAAGATGATAACTGACAACTAAAAAGTTGTCAGTTATCATCTTTCTTCTATCAGTATCCTATCCACTGCACCGCCAAAATTGTTTTCAGACAAGATATTTGAAAAATTCACTAGTCCACAGCCACAACATGCATCTTTGGTTCTTACCGAATTTAGTCTGATTTATTTATGCCCTCTACATTAGTTTAATCTAGCCATTGCATCATTGATTTGTGCGTTATGAATTTATGATTATATTTCGCCTAGAATATTGTCATGACAATTGCTGCCCTATCAACTTTGCAACACAGGGAAGTATGTTGAATTGGAAATCTAAATGCAGTACCAGAAGTCCACGGACTACAGTTGCTGGTGCAAAGCCTGATGACTCTGAATTTGAAAGTGTCAATGCACCACTCGAGCCCCAAACGTGGGAAGGAAGCTTCTTGTGTGGTTTGTTGAAGAACCAGCCACAAGTACTCCCAGTTGCTGCGGCAAAGCAACTTCAAGAACTATCTAATCAAAGAAAGGACACCTTGATCCGCTGGGAACATAGCATCGGTTCTCCTGAGGACTGCCTTCACAGGTCAGTTACAAATGCCCTTTGTCAAAAGTGTTTAGTGGTCTCAGGAGGTCGACATGCTGCTATCCTTATTTTTTACCCTTTCAAGTTCTCTGTTATATTTCAAGCGTAAATTGTATTAATTATTAAACAGACAATGTTGCACTTTTGTGATAGAATAAAAAACAGCATTCACTTAGGATGGCATTTTATTTTGTTGTGCTGATGAAGAACAACCAATTAGGTAATAACTCTTCAGTCCATAAGCTACCTGTTATTTGGACATATGTTGGATTAGAAAATTCCTCAACTGATTACAGAAATAAAATATAGGTTGGGTTAATGCAATCATGTGAATATTGTAGATTTGCAAGTGAGGCTTGAAATTATAAAATCTAGCTTCATTAAATGATGGGAGATAACCTGGAGCCCTAGTCTTTTTAATATGAATCATATAGGAGCGTCACTTATAATATACTATGAAATCTACATGGAAGAATATGGAGGGTTAGGTCTTTCTTTAATCTGTTCTAGTTGATGCTGCATCGATATTTTTTAGTCATAAGCTTCATTGTTAAAAACTTAAAATTTACCAAATCATTTCATGTAGCTAGCATAATTGTCACTGCAGGTGATCTATATTCGGCACTAAAAAGTCTATATTGTTTGCTCCTTTTATCTTTATATTGTATTTGCATCTGAATATTAATTGATTTGTTGGGACTTCTACAAATAGGAGGATTGCTGAAATGAAGGAGCATGAGTGCCAGACTGCTATTGAGGATATCATGTACACTTTGATTGTTTATAAATTTTTCAAGATTGAAGTTCCATTGGTTCCAAATCTATCAAAGCTTATCAGCAGTAAAAGACTACAAATATGGCCACCAAGGGAGGCAGAACTAGAATCAATTCATGGACCTGAGGTGCTAGGTTTAATTAGGGAACACTTGACCAGCATTATCAGATGGGTACATAGAAATGGTCCCAAGATCAATCGCTCAACACTTCGAATCAAAAGAATGCAATTTAGTCGGATTTATTCTGCTTCAATAATGTACGGATACTTTCTGAAATCTGTCACTACAAGGCATCGTTTGGAGCTGATTCTTGCTCAGTCACAAGAATTTTGCCCACCAATTCAGTTTCTGAATGCACAATTTAATAGCACCCAGAAACAAGAACAGGAAGAGTCCATTGGAGGTTCCACAGAAATATCATCTTCCTCAAAACCGAGTTCTGTTGTTGATCTGCATGACTTGAAGAGTTACATGATGGGCTTTGATCCAAAGACCTTGGAGTTATGCGCAAGGCTGCGCTCATGCGAAGCTTCTAATCTCATTGAGAAGCACAGTTGGGCACTGTTTAGAGAAAGCATGAAAGATTTCCTAGAGCCTGATGAGGCAGTGATACTCGATCCGTCATCCCTAAAGAGATTGTTGCTTGAAGCCATTGCATTTGGTTCCTTTCTTTGGGATGTTGAGGATTATGTTGACGAGATTTACAAGTTGCATGATAGCTGAAAAAAGTACATGCAGAAAACTCCTGACGCCTTGTAAATATTCTTGAATCTTGTATATATGATTAGATATTTAGCTTCTTATGCATGTAAATCTTCCTGTCAAAATTTTGCTATTTCTAGCATCCCAGATTGCCAGGGTGCTGAATGACTGCCGTAATTTGCTACTCCTATAAAGGTTTTGGTACGATTTCTGGAGCCAGGTACACCTCGTACTTGTAATTTGTGTTTTTTTCTCCAGGAATTCCTTACTGCCGCTATTCATTTTACAAACGGAGTATAGTTTGCAGTCTTTTACATAAGTACCACTGTAAAACTGAAGCTTAACTCGATGTAATCGTTTGAAAGCTTGAAACATTCAATACTACTACCATGTTTGTGACTCTCAGAGCACCTGATAACTTCAGAAGTGTTTGGATTGGACCCAGAAAATATGGAACTGACTGAACTCATGCCCAGAATTACACCAAGCAGCATCACTGCTGGCAACTGGACAACTTTCTCATTTGTGACCACATGAGCGACAGAGACTCATGATGGCGTATGAGAGAAGGATGCTCTGCTGCTCCCCTGGGCCCTGGTAGCCACTCAGTCCATTCCAGACCTGCTGGCCGTCTGATTAGCAAATGGATGGTCCAGATCTGAGCCACCATGAACCCCACCACCCCTATGGTCCAATCATTCAACAAAATTGCACAAAACCAAGAATCTCAAATGAGTTTCCAAACATGCTCAGAGCTCCCCAAAATGCAAAGTAATGTGTCAAATGAGCTTCACAAGAAAGAAAGAAAGAAATGGACCATGAATTTTTCCAAACATGTTCAGAGCTCCCCAAGATGCAAAATTTTTCACCCTGTCACATCGAATGTTTGGACAAATGTATGGAATATTAAATATAGGAAAAAAACTAATTACACGGATTGCGTGTAAATTACGAGAAGAATCTTTCAAGCCTAATTGCTCCATGATCTGACAATATGGTGCTACAGTAAATATTTGCTAATGACGGATTAATTAGGCTTAATAAATTTGTCTTGCAGATTACAGGCGTAATCTGTAATTTGTTTTGTTATTAGTCTACATTTAATACTTCAAATGTGTATCCATATATCCGATGTGACACGCCAGAACTTTTCACCTGTGGATCTAAATACAGCCTTAGGGCCTGTTTATATCCCACCCCAAAATTTTACACCCTGTCACATCGAACGTTTGAACACATGCATAAAGTACTAAATATAGGCTTAAAAAATAACTAATTGCACAGATTGCGACTAATTTGAGAGACGAATCTTTCAAGCCTAATTGCTCCATAATTTGACAATATGGTGCTACAGTAAACATTTGCTAATAACGGATTAATTAGGCTTAATAAATTCATCTCACGGTTCACTGACAGATTTTATAATTAGTTTTTTATTAGTGCCCAAAACCCTATACGACACCTCATATAATATCCGATATGACACGATAAAACATTACCGTAAAAACACCCCTTAACCTGGGCCACTCTCCTTTGATATTTGCTCCTCCATTGAACAGCTCCAGAAAGGACACAATGGCAGGTGCCTACAACTGGCTGTCTGGCACTGCATTGAATGCACCTCCTCACTCACACACACACAAGAGAGGCTCTGCCTCTGCCTCCTCCTCCATCAAGGAAGGAGTACATCACAGGATACAGATCCAGACTCCAGAGCCCCATAGAGAGAGAGAATACAGCTACTCCTAGATGACACCCTGAGTGAGAGAGAAGAAGCAAAGAAACAACAAGAAGAAAGAGAGATCTCCCTCTTCCATCAACAATGCCACCACCATCAATCACCACCACCACCACCAAGCTGTTCTTGCTCCTCCTCCTCCTCCTCCATGGAGGCCACTGCCTGAAGAGCTTGGACATGGCCATGGAGATGGAGATGGATTCAGAGGCTCACAGCAGGATGCTGTGGGAGTCCAGCAGCAGCAACGGCAGGAGGTACATCAGCTACGACGCGCTGAGGAGCGACGTGGTGCCGTGCTCGAGGCAGGGTGTCCCTTACTACAACTGCAGGATCATGACCACCGCCAACCCTTACACCCGGGGATGCGAGACCATCACCAGGTGCAGGGATGTGGATCCGTGATTACTACTGCACTGCCTGCTTGTTTTGCTGGATGATCTTGCCATGGGAGGAATTGCAGGAGTGGCTACCTGAGATGCAAATCTTGGTTTTTATTTTTTTTTGTTTTTCTTTTACCCTCTCTTCTGTTCTTTCTTCTTCTTTATGTTCTGCATTTGCTGAATCATTGTAGGTGATTCATGGATGATTTACATGTTCAAAGATCTTATGAGTATGTATATGTAAGATCTGGTTGCAAGCTATAATATTATAAGGAAGCTTGGATCAGGGGAGGTGTGCTGCTTTGTGCTTGAAATTGTCGGCATTGATAAGATTTGATGCCATCAATTGGCATGGAAATTGCTCCTTTTCTTCGTTTGTACAATTGTACTGGTATGTTAAAGTTGGTATATGCAATTGAGCACGTTGAATCTTTTCGGACGCTCATCGTTTCTTCAATTTTTTTTTAATAGCTAGTCGTGTGATGAAACCTGGTTCGTTCTTGTTTAATAAAGATCTTGCTTTGCAGTGTTTTCAGGGGAAAAAGACTCAAATTTCACCAATTCATTATTCATGGTGTGATTCCTCCTCTTTTTTCTTGGTGAGGAAATCATCAGTTTGTGTATCAACTTCCGAACATACTGAATTGTACAGAAGAGAAGGGTATAAGTCTGAATAAATTCAGAAAACACTCTTAATAGATTATGACTGGCACTGTTGCTTCATAAATTCACACATCTACTTGAGTGTCTCAGTAACAAAACAATGAGCATTACTCCGAAGTACTACTATGTTAGATATTGTAACTACAGACAAGAGATATCACATGAATTTGGATTTTTTTTTCGAGGGAGATTCTTTAAAGAACAGAGATTTTGGTGAGTTAAAAAAAAAAAAAAAGAAGACCACATGCTGACCTGTAGTCAGCCACCAATCCTTAATGCAGAGATCACATGGATGCACCGACACAATCACACAAATGTCATCTACCCATATTTCTCCCACCAGCCTGCGCTGCACTCCCCAAATAGTGCCCTACTGCCCTGACAAGAAATTGACTATTGCACAGTGTGTTTGTATCGCAGGTCAATGACGTTGGCATCACCATGGCTAAAGTGACCCACGTAGATGGACACACGTAAAGAGATTTTAACTATAGCAATCTCCACAGTGTATATAAATACAAGGTAGCATTAGGCCATCAGCAATGGGTACCCTCAACCCGTGTCTCCCCTCACGGCCGTCCGCCTCCCGTCGCTTTTTTAGGCTGATCCGTTCCCCAGCAAGGAGGGCGACGCGGCTCCCTCCGCGCCTCGCCCACTTTTTCGTGGGGGGTCTGAGCCAGGCACTGCATTGAAGCGTGGGGAGCTCGTGGACACGGCGCCCTACCCCAATATTTCCCCTTGTACCCTCGCCCTCATCCACAGCCGGTGGCCGGCGGCCTCCTCGTCCTCATCTGCTGCCGCTGCTGCCACTGGTGGCTCGCCGTTGACCACCTCGACGGGAGAGAGAGGGAGGGACAGGGAGAGGCAAACGGCGGTGGTGAGAGGGAGAGAAGAAGACCAGATCTGGCCACAGCTCGCTGTTGACCACCGCGTCCGCATGCCAGATCCGCGTGTGGCTCCCCCGTCGGCGACTGGCGGAGGAAGAGGGGTGGCGGCGTGGCACACGGCTTCCAGCGATGACCCCATGACGAGAGAGAGAGAGAGAGAGAGAGAGAGAGAGAGAGAGAGAGAGAGAGAGAGAGAGAGAGAGAGAGAGAGAGAGAGAGAGAGAGAGAGAGAGAGAGAGAGAGAGAGAGAGAGAGAGAGAGAGAGAGAGAGAGAGAGAGAGAGAGAGAGAGAGAGAGAGAGAGAGAGAGAGAGAGAGAGAGAGAGAGAGAGAGAGAGAGAGAGAGAGAGAGAGAGAGAGAGAGAGAGAGAGAGAGAGAGAGAGAGAGAGAGAGAGAGAGAGAGAGAGAGAGAGAGAGAGAGAGAGAGAGAGAGAGAGAGAGAGAGAGAGAGAGAGAGAGAGAGAGAGAGAGAGAGAGAGAGAGAGAGAGAGAGAGAGAGAGAGAGAGAGAGAGAGAGAGAGAGAGAGAGAGAGAGAGAGAGAGAGAGAGAGAGAGAGAGAGAGAGAGAGAGAGAGAGAGAGAGAGAGAGAGAGAGAGAGAGAGAGAGAGAGAGAGAGAGAGAGAGAGAGATGGATCCGGCGGTGGAGTAGGCAGCCCTCCTCGTCGCCCTCGCCGACGAAGCTCCGGCGGCAGCGGCGGCCTTCCTAATCTCCCTCGTGTTGTGGCCGCATCTGGCGAGGGAGAGTGGATGGCGAGCGGTGGCGGCGGGAGAGAGAGAAGAGAGAGGCGAGCAGCGGCGGGGGGGGGAGAGGAGGGAGGTGGTGGTGGCGGCGAGATGGGCGACGAGGAAGCGAAAAGAAGCGAGGAGAGGGCGGAAGAAAAGAGAAGGAAAAGGAGAGTGGGCTGGCAGGGAGGGGTATTTTGGGATTTTTCATCTAGGGCTACTTTGGGCCAAGACACCCATTGTGTGCTATAGTACCCCCACCGGGTTGCTTCAGATTTTGAGGAGCCCATCCAGGGGTATCTCCCATTGTGAGCTGAGTTCCCCTACGAGTGTTCTCAGTTAGTGAGGACACTCTAGGAGTGGCTCACATTGTGGATGTTCTTAGGATATGAGAGATCAGAAATATAGATAGTATTATTTATTTATGGGTAGTCCATATGCTTAATGAATACCTTTTGTTGTTTTCTCTATATGGACTAAGTTACATAATGTTAATAGGTAGCTGAATGAAATATAATATTACCTATGGACTACATTTGCATCACATTGTGGATGCCTAATTGTCGAAGGTTTCGCTGGATTTTTGTTTCCCAATTCATATGAAAGTTGAACCAATTTTCATGAAAACTGTTGGAAGAAGTTAGGAGTATTGTTCTTTTCAGCTATTTCACTGGATTAATTTTGTGGATTATCGTATTGCTTAGTTCTCTTGTTTTAAGCTATTTGTTAAGTATATTCATCAAAATATTTAATTTATACCTATAATCATCTAGATAATCAACTGCAATAAAACCGGTCTTGGCTGGAGATGTAAATGAGCAACATGAATTAGAATTACAAGAACATTTCAATGGGGTAAATTATTTTTTATGTGAATATCATCACTATTTTTTTGGCAGAAGTGACTAAACAAGTTTGTTAAAGAGTCGCAAAACTGTCGCCTGTCGGACACTGGCGCGGCATGAGCTGGGGAGCCGTCTACACGCTTGGAAGGATTTTCAAAGAGAAATGGAAATGAAGTGACAGTAATATTTGTTTAGGATGTGTTTGGAACTATATGTTTTCAACTCCTATTTTCTTATTTTACACGTGCACGTTTCCCGACCGTTAAATTGAGTGTATTTTTTAAAAATATTCTATAGGCAAGTTGCTTTAAAAATCATATTTATAAAATTTCTCAAGCTTTTATAGCTAATACTTAAATAATCATGTACTAATGAGTCATCCCGTTTTACGTGTGCAGGAGAGAAATTCCCAACCTTCTCTCTAGAAAGCACCCTTAATCCTTCTCCCAATAGTCTCGACCAATGAAGATCTAATCTCAAAGAAAACAACATGAATTCTACGTGGTTATTTGAAAGTACAGTGTACCCCTACAAAAGATGACACGAGCGGGTTCGACATCGCTAGAATACCTATTATGTTGTGATGAGAAAGAAAGTTTGATTGCCGATGTGAGTGCTCAGATTCTAATCTTGGTAGGTATCTGGTATATTTGGTGGGAGAAAATTGGTTCATGGTGAGAAGGTGCAGGAACCATCGAGGGTGGCAATGGCTATTGGTGTACTCCCCTAAACTATTGGAAAGCCAACCCGAGGAATAGAGGCATTGCTAGATCGGGATGGTGTCAACCATAAGAGGGAATGGTTAAATTGAATGTAGATGCCATTGCCAGGAGATGTTCTTTGGGATGATAAAGTAGAGTACATAGCATTGGCAAATGATCGCATGGAGTATTACTGCGGAGATTCATGCCTTGAGGAATGGAATTTTACTAGCTAGAGGTCAACAAGTTGATCGAATCATCACTAAGTTAGATTGTTTCGAAGTCATCACAATGATGCAAAATGGAGGGTTCTGTTAGCAGCTCTCCTCTCTAACTAGTTTCCAACTCGCTTTCTCTCAAGAACTCACAAGAACAGATAGGGTTTCAACTCGATCCGACAGGATCGAGCGCCGCCGCCGCCAAGCCGCCTCCAAGTTCTTCGATAGATAGCAATATGTCCTTACAAAGTTAATACTTATACTCTCTCTCTCTCACTCAGAGTTCTTCCCCTATTACAAGAAAGGATTTACACGGCCTAGGTCGGCCCATAATAGCGAGAGTTGGTAGTCTTGGTAATGCTTGATCTCCTTGCCGGCCCAGGACCGCAGCTGCACTCCTCTTCTTTTGCCGATAAGTCTGGATTGCGTTCCTGTGTCGGCTGCTCTGTACTTGATCCGGCACGCTCTTAACAAGCCCCTCTTATTCAAAACTGGCTTGCCCCCAAGCCAATGCAAAAGGGAAACGACGCTTGAGATCGTCCTTGTCCTCCCATATAGCAGAATCTGCATTAGAATCAGACCAAACAACAAGGACTTGGGGAATAATGCGATTACCCTTGTTAACATGACGAGAGTCCAATATCTGTAAAGGAAATGATACTAAATTCAATGAGTGTGGTAGCTCAGCTTCAGCAGTGTTTGAATCCATGAGCAAGCTTCAACTGGGAGACATGGAATATGGGATGGATGGAACTCTCGGCTGGGAGCTGTAATTTATAAGCCACATAACCAATTCTGGCCAGTACAGGGAAGGGACCATAATACTTGAAAGATAGCTTATGGCACGCTCTGTTAGAAACAGACTTCTGCACATAAGGTTGGAGCTTCAAGAAAACCAGATCACCAACGGAGAATTCCCTGAAGCTTCTATTTTTGTCAGCTTGTAGTTTCATGCGTTGCTACACCCTATTGAGATGTTCCTGCAATAATTCAGTCATAAGTCTCCTTTCCTGAAGCCAAGTGTGTAGATCAGGAATGGCACAACTGTCCAAGGTGATGCCCAACTGAGAAGGAGGATGGCCATACAGTACTTCAAATGGTGATTTCTCCAGAGCCGAATGGAAACATGTATTATACCAATACTCAGCAAGATGCAACCATTTAGATCATTGAGAAGGGGTGGCATGAGTAAAACAACGGAGGAACATTTCTAGGCATTGATTAACCCTCTCTGTTTGAACATCTGACTGTGGATGGTAAGCAGTACTCAGGTGAAGGGTGGTACCAGACTTTTGAAACAAATGCTCCCACAGCTTACTTGTGAAGATTTTATCCCTGTCAAAAACTAAGGCCCTTGGCATACCATGAAGCTTGTAAACATTCTGCATATATGCTACTGCCACATCGAAAGCTGAAAAGGGGTGAGACAATGGTATAAAATGGGCATAGCGGGAGAACTTGTCGACTATGACCAAAATGCAGTTAAACTGTCTGGACTTAGGTAATCCTTCAATAAAATCCAGTGTTACCATCTGCCAAGCGCCTTCAGGAATTGGAAGGGGTTGGAGTAACCCAGGGTACTTGGCACGATCAGATTTGGCCTGCTGACAAATGGAACAATCCTGTACCCATTGGTAAATCATTTTCTTCATGTGGCCAAGCAAATAAAGCTTTAACCCTTTGGTAAGTGACTGGAAAACCTGAATGACCACCCATTGGACTGGAATGAAGGTTAGTCAGCAGTTGCTGTTGAATGGAAGTATTATTGCCTACCCAGATCCTACCCTTAAACTTCAGTACTCCTTGTGACAACTGAAACTGATTCCTAGCATTTGGGTCCAAAGAGAGTTCAGTTAAAAGTTGCTTTGAGTATTCATCAGAGTAGTAGCCCTGAACCACTGCATCCAGCCAGGTAGGAGTGCATTCAGATAGGGCTAAACAGGCGTTGTCATGATCTTCATACTTCCTAGAAAGAGCATATGCAGCTGCATTATGAGCTCCCTTCCTGTAAGCAATTATGTACTGTAAGCCCAATAACTTAGTGAAAGCCTTGTGCTGCCATGGTGTGTGTAACCTTTGATCAGTAATGTGCATAAGGCTATGGTGATAAGTTAAGATCAAGAATTCCCCATGCTGCAAATAAGATCTCCATTGATCAACAGCAAGTAATATGGCCAAGTATTCCTTCTCATAAGTCGACAAGCCTCTAGTTTTAGGTCCCAAAGCCCTACTCACGAAGGCTACTGGATGCCCTTCTTGTGACAGTACTGCCCTAATACCTGCATCACTGGCATTAGTTTCTATGGTAAAAGTCTTGGAGAAGTTTGGAAGAGCTAGGACTGGGGCTGACACTAAAGCAGACTTAAGAGTTTGGAAGGCAGATTCAGTTGCACTGGTCCATAAAAATGGAGTGTCTTTTCTGAGTAATTGAGTGAGAGGCTTGCTGATGACACCAAAGTTCTTAACAAATTTCCTATAATATCCAGCAAGACCTAAGAATCCCCTGAGTTTCTTGACTGTGGTGGGAGTCTTCCAATTGACAACATCAGCAATTTTAGAAGGATCAGTGGAAACACCTTGCTCACCAATGATATGGCCTAGATATGACAACTGTTTTTTAGCAAAAGAACACTTGCTAAGCTTAACCTTCCATTGATGGTCAAGCAGCAGTTGTAAAACATGTTGCAGGTGTTGTGCATGTGACTCCAAGGTTGGACTGTACACAAGAATGTCATCAAAGAAGACAAGTGCAAACTTCCTCAAGACAGAGGCTAAAGTGTCATTCATAGCTTTTTGAAAGGTGGCCGGTGCCCCTGTCAACCCAAAGGACATAACTCTGTATTCATAATGTCCAGAATGGGTTTGGAAAGCTGTTTTATGTTCCTCCCCTGGTTGAAGCCTAATCTGATGGTAACCAGCCCTCAAGTCCAGCTTGCTGAAGTAGACTGCCCCAGAAAGTTCATCCAAAAGCTCATCAATCACAGGCAATGGATATTTTCCTTTAATAGTGATTGCGTTGAGGTGCCTGTAATCTATACACAGCCTCCATGTTCCATCCTTCTTTTTAACTAGCAAAGCTGGAGATGAAAATGCACTGTTACTAGTTTGAATAACTCCACTGTGCAGCATTTCAGCAACTTGCCTTTCAATCTCGTCTTTCAATGCAGGAGTATGCCTATAAGGTCTCAAGTTCACTGGTCTGGCCCCGTCTAGTAGAGGAATTTTATGATCACAATTCCTCTTAGGTGGCAATCCACTTGGTTCTTGGAAGACTTCTTGGAATTGAGACAGAACTTGCTGGATTACTGAGGGAGTTGCAGAGTCTATAGGTTGTGCTGCCTTTTGTAAGTGTATTAAGTGCATCACAGACTCAGACCTTAACAGACCCTTCACTTGTATAGGGGAAATAACTGAGCACTGATCTGTCTGCGGCAGGATGCCTTGAATTCTAACCACTTCTCCAGCTCTGACAAATTCCAACCATTTCTGGGACCAATCAATGTGCATAGGGCTAATTTTTTCCAACCAATCCATACCCAATATAGCATCATAACCACCCAACTGTAAAACTTTGAAGTTGGTTCTGTAATGATTGCCTTGCATCCACCAATCACAGTTAGGTATCTCCATTGAGCACAGCAGCTGTCCACCATCAGCTATCTTAATCTGTACAGGTTGATCCAAGTTCCTTAAACCCTGAAGTCGGCTGGAAATATGTTCTCCAAGGAAAGAATGAGTACTGCCACTATCCAACAGCATCAGCAATTCAACCCCCTGAATCCAACCTCTAAGTCTTATAGATCTAGGTGATTCAACTCCAGCAACAGCATGACTGGAAATTGCCATTAACGAGTTCTCAGCTTCAGCTACAATGTCATCACCACATGGGTCCTCATTAACTTGCAGTGCCTCAATCAATTCCTCCATGACATGCAACTATATAGTAGGAGAACATTTGTGATCTCTAATCCACCTTTCTCCACAAGTAAAACAAAGTCCCTTAGACCTTCTGTAACTCCTTAGAGCAGAAATACCATCATTCCTCAATACAGTTTTGGCAGGGTCACTGATCTTCTTTTCATCAATTTGTACAGGCTTAACTGGTGGTGTTAGTAAAGGCATAGGAACAGCAGATTTGTAACTGGGCCTCTGATTACTGGTGAATTCAGTTCGTGGAGAACCAAACTGCCTGACCCCAGCCATAGCCTCCTCCTGCAAGAGAGCCAGAGCACAAGCAGTATCCAAATCTTGTGGCCTCTGAACCATAATTACAGTACGAATTGCATCCCTTAGCCCCTCCACAAACTTAGTAACAAAATAGACTGGTTTTAGTTCACTGTCATAAGCTAACATTTGGTGCATTATACTATCAAACTTCTCAACATAATCAGTAACACTACCATAAGCTAACATTTGGTGCATTATACTATCAAACTTCTCAACATAATCAGTAACACTACCAGTAACACTACATGTGGATGTATTGTCTAATAAGCTGTTGGTGCCTATCCCTAGTGAATTTAGCACAGACCTTATCACACAATTCACTCCAAGTAACTCCTATCAGTTGAGACCTAACTGACTGAAGCCAAAAGGAAGCATTCCCAATGAAATTTAGAGTGGCTATCCTAACCCAGTGAGAGGGATTGACACCATAGGTATCAAAATAAGCCTCACAGTTCTCCCTCCACATTTGTGGGTTGTCCCCATCAAACTATGGGCATGGCATAGGTGGTAGGCTACCATTAGCAGTGATGGTGCAACCAATCATAGCATTGCGCATAGAAGTGTCATGGAAGTAAGGAGCAGGGGAAGCAGAAGGGAACAAGTTGTTACCATTGGCCGGGGGTGGTGTGGGGGTCACGTCCCCAAACACCTCCTCCCGTGGTAAAGTAGCATCGCGGGCGCCAAATTGGCCATGTTTATTCGCTCCCAGCTCCGGCTTAGCAGCCTTCCGGATTTGATCCAGCAGCTGTTGTATTCCTCCCACATCAGATGCGAGATCGCCCATCTTCTTCTTCACAGTTGGTCGCCAAGAATCCATCGCCGTCTTGAGAGTGCTCGTGTCCGCCCTGGAATTCTTCTCCAGATCCGCCAACTTCTGATCTGTCTCCGTAATCTTCTTGAGGATCAGATCCAACTTGGACTCGTTCTCCATGATTTTCAATGTTTGCTTCGTCTGGTACCTTGGCTTTTCCAACGTGACTGAAAAAATACTCACCCCTAGTTCCAAATCCAGCAAACCGAGGGAGGCAAGTTTCCTTTTCGCGGATCTCAGCAAAACTGAATCCAATCCCCCCAACGGAATTTTATTGCCGGATCAAGAACGGGATAAGGGATGAGTGGCTCTGATACCAGTTTTGTTAACAACTCTCCTCAATAACTAGTTTCCAACTCGCTTTCTCTCAAGAACTCACAAGAACAGATAGGGTTTCGACTCGATCCGACAGGATCGAGCGCCGCCGCCTCCAAGTTCTTCGATAGATAGCAATATGTTCTTACAGAGTTAATACTTATACTCTCTCTCTCTCTCTCTCACTCAGAGTTCTTCCCCTATTACAAGAAAGGATTTACACGGCCCAGGTCGGCCCATAATAGCGAGAGTTGGTAGTCTTGGTCCTGCTTGATCTCCTTGCCGGCCCAGGACCGCAGCTGCACTCCTCTTCTTTTGCCGATAAGTCTGGATTGCGTTCCTGTGTCGGCTGCTCCTATACTTGATACGGCACGCTCTTAATAGGTTCTCGACAACAGCAGCTGCGGCGATTTATAATGAATGTGTGGTTCTTTCTGAAGCTTCTACATTGGTAACTCTTGTTTACTGTCCTAGAGAGGCTAATTTAGTTTCTCACGAGCTTGCTAGAGCAGCCTGGCTTAATCCACCATCTATTTGGTTGGAGGAGCCAGTAGCTTCAATTAAGTGGTTAGTGAGCGATGTAAGTAACTGCTCTTTGATCTAATAAAGTTATGAGAGTTTTCCTTTTCTAAAAAAGGACGGCACGTAAGGTAAAAAGGTTACGTGAAAAGCACATCAATGTTGTTGTGGTTGCAGCAGCGGTGCCACACGCTCCTCACAGCATGTGTGGGCACCGACAGGCCAGACCGTCCTGTACAGCTAGTGTAATGGCTTTCTCCCTTTCCCTTCCATGGCGAGACCTAACGCCGCACAGAGATCCCTACACAATTAAACGCTAGTAGCCGCCAACGCGCGACGCGTACCGTCACGTTGCAATCTACAGCAGTCGGCGTATTGGCAATGCGCTGCACGACAGTGGCACCACATCCATGTACCCAACTCTGAAAAATTCCAGCATTTCTTTTTTTTTCGTAGCTTCGCACAGTTTGATCGTTTAGCAATCCCACAGAAAACACAAGGTAGGCAGAAATCAAACGGATTGATTATTGGCAAATACTTGACATTCCATGATTCCAGAAGGCACAGCTCCTAGAAATTAGAAACAAGAGGAGTAAAAAAACCGATGGGGGATGAGGTTGGCAACCAAACCAGAGGCAGCAGCAGGGTGGGGGGAGAGAGCGTTTTATGAAACCTATCTTCTCGATGGGCAGACAAAATCCGTAACACAGGGCCAGCTTGTGCCGAGGAAGAAGATGACGACGACGACGGCGGTCCACGAGAGCACAGCTGGTCGACGATTAGCGGCGGTAGGACCATGGTTTGTGTGTGTTTTTGTTTTCCTACTCCTTGTACTTCATGCTGTCGAGGGTGAAGCCGGGCATGTCGAAGGAGGTGGCGAACTTCTCGACCTCCAGCTTGAGGTTCTCGATGTCCTTGTTGTTCACCAGGCCCTTGGAGAAGTCCTTGAGGAGCTTGCCGTGCTCCTTCTGGATGTTGAGGCAGATGGTCACGGCCTGGTGGAGGAACTCGCCGATCTGCTCAAAGTCCTTCTCGACAAGACCCCTGGATGTCATCGCAGGAGTACCTGAAAACCATATAGCCAGAACACGTCTGAGATGCTTGTGCAAAGAAAGGTTCAGTAGTGTTACAAATTTCACCCATCTGCTCATTATGCAATAGAACTTGTGTTCGATATAAACATGGAGCGAAGCAATTCACTTGAGATTAATTCATGATTTTGCAGAGTTTGTGTTTTGTAACCATGAATCAATTCCATAGCAAGTAGCAAGATCCGAACTATAAAATGTTACTACCTCCATATTTTTATGTACGACGTCGTTGACTTTTTAACCAACATTTGACCATTCGTTTTATTCAACAAATTTATGTAATTATCATTTATTTTATTGTGACTTGATTTATCATCAAATATTCTTTAAGCATGACACAAATATTTTTATATTTGCACAAAAATTTTGAATAAGATGAATGGTCAAACGTTGTTCAAAAAGTCAATGACGTCATATATTAAAATACGGAGGGAGTACTACATTAGCATGATAATGTTCTGTGAAGGGGAATGCACTCACCAATGCGGACACCGCCAGGAGCCAATGCACTGCTGTCACCGAAGACAGCATTCTTGTTAAGTGTAATGCTGCAAAGGTCACACATCTTCTCAACCTTGTTGCCTATATGAGTAAACCAACATTAGGACAAGTTTGATAGCACTGCTTGAAAATTAACAGCAATTATACTGAAGAATGCAAAACAGTCTGCATACCAGTCAAGCCAAGAGGGCGAAGATCCCAGAGAACAAGGTGGTTCTCAGTTCCATCAGTCACCATTTTGTAGCCCTTGCTCATGAGATACTTGCCAATGGCGACAGCGTTGGCCTTGACCTGCTTTGCGTAGGCCTTGAATCCAGGTGTCATGGTTTGCTGCAGAGCAACAGCAAGGGCTGCAATCTGGTGGTTGTGAGGGCCACCTTGCAGTGACGGGAACACTGCGAAGTTGATCTTGTCCTCGTAGTCATAGACAGCACCCTCAGGCTGGCCCTTCTTGGGAGGCTTAGGGCCCTTCCTGTAGAAGATCATGCCAGCTCTTGGCCCTCGGAGGGACTTGTGCGTGGTGGTGGTAACCACATCACAGTACTCAAAAGGATTTGCAGCTTCCTAAATAAATGAGACAAGCATATTTTAGAGACTATAGGACTAAAATTAACATTAATGCATCACCAATCAGTTCAGACATGCCAGACACAACCAAAGAAAAATGACCTGAATGAACTATCCCTATGATTTTTCCTTTTCTATCCCAGCATCGGTGCTCGTAATAAGAAATTGAGGAATATGTCAAACATGTATTCTTATGGCTAACATGAACCTCGATAGCAGGAATATCCACTCATATATTTCTTTAGACATCTGTTACCACTCAGCAGAAAGGCAATTGTTTCAGAACAATGTTTACAAATATAAAAGATGAAGCAAAAGACAACTTGTCACCAATGGATCAAACAGCATTAAAGCCACACACTCAGTGAGTACACTAACTAAAGTAATGTGTTTGACAGTTTAATAGTAAAGTCAGGAATTGGCTCATGGGCTACCCACATATTGTGCACACACTCGAAACAAACAAATTAGATGGGCGAGTGCAAAATAGCAGATTGTTTGAAAACGACTAGGATTCCATTGTGCATCCACTATCAGAGTGCTCGGCAAGTTGCATGACTGAACACGGGAAAAGAAAAATCCTGTACCACAGACTACCAGATCTATCATAATTAAAGAATTGCACTATAAAGCACACTGAAAGACTCAAATTTTGTATCGCCTTGCTAATAAACAAAACAAGCTAGAAGACAAAGAGGCATACATCCTTCCAAGATTTCCCTATTCCAAACAACCCCAACACCCCTCACCCAATTCAGGCACTTAAAGATATATGTGTATAAAGCTAAAGTTACCACATAGTTTAATCACATACAATCACCAAACCCAACTAACCCAGTCCTCCTTCCGTCCCAAATATAGCAACCAGTATATACTACGATTACACAAATCCTAGTACTACGAATCTGAACAAAGATGTGTCCAGATTCATAGTATTAGGATGTTTCTCGGCCGATACTAGATTGCTATATTTTGGACCGAGGTGTACCTAATAAGATCCAATCAACCAACCCCCCACCCAGATCGGCATCCAATTCACACTCTAAAACCCAACTCGGGATTACTCACCATCCAGATCCCTAAATCCAACCTTTACAGCAGACAACAACGAAGCAAATGCCGGCGCACAGAATTTTATCCCATTTCATTTTTTATCTCTGAAATGCAACAACTAATCGAGACGAGTTGGGGGAGGTGGAGGATTGGATTGGATTGGATTTTTATACCTGCGCGGCGACGAGGCCGCTGATGTGCGCCATGTCGCAGAGGAGCAGCGCCCCGACCTTGTCGGCGACGGCCCTGAGCTTGGCGTAGTCCCAGTCCCTCGGGTACGCGCTGCCGCCGCAGATGATGAGCTTGGGGCGGAAGTCGAGCGCCTTCTCCTCCAGCTTCTCGTAGTCGATGTACCCCGTGGCGGCGCTCACCTTGTAGGGGAGGCTCTCGAAGTAGATCGACGTCGCGGAGATCTTCTTCCCGCCCGCGGTGTAGTAGCCATGGGTGAGGTGGCCACCGGAGGGGAGGTCGAGCCCCATGATGCGGTCGTGCGGGTTGAGGAGCGCCGTGTAGGCGGCGAAGTTGGCCGGCGAGCCGGAGTAGGGCTGCACGTTGACGCCCCACGACGCGGCGTCGAGGCGGAACGCGGCGAGGGCGCGGTCGCGGCACAGGTTCTCGATCTCGTCGATGACGTCGTTCCCGCCGTAGTAGCGCGCCCCGGGCATCCCCTCGGAGTACTTGTTGGTGAGCGCGGAGCCGAGGGCCTCCATGACGGCGAAGGAGGTGAAGTTCTCCGAGGCGATGAGCTCGATGCCGCTCCGCTGCCGCCGCTTCTCCCGCTCGAGGAGGTCGTGGACGAGCGGGTCGGCCGCGGCGAGCGGGGTCAGCCCCCACGACGCGACGGAGTCCATGGCGGCGGCGGCGGCGGCTGCGGGTGATGCTGCGGCGAGGCGGCGGGGGTTGCGGCGGGGGGGCGGGGGGGGGGGGGGGGGGGGGGGGGTTAGATTCAGCCGCGAGGAGACTAGATCCGGTGGAGCCGGCATTGGATTCGCGGCCACCCTTATCGGGGGCACGCCGTGGCCAGTTTCACTCTGTCTCCCCTACGCTGGAGACCTAGCCTCGCCAGGTTTTAGCCATGCCGCTGTCTTCCCAGCATATCGCTTAGCTTTTGTAGTGGCGTGCTCCGGCGGCGGTACGGCGGAGATGGGGTGGGAGGTTGGTGGTGGTGGGTGCGGGTGAGGTGTTCGACGGAATGCGTATGCGGCTCGCTGGGTCGGGGTTGGTACGGGTGCGAGCCAGACGATGTTTGGGTCGGGGATAAGGAGGCGTGGAGATTCGTGCGGAGATTGCATCGGCTGAGGTGTCCGCCGTCAGGTAGTGGTGTCCGTATCCAACATTTAACCGTCGGTCTTATTTCAAAATTTTATAATTTCTTTTAAAAAAATTCGTCACACATAAAGTACTATTGATGTTTTATCATCTAATAATAATAAAAATATTATATTTATTTTAGGACGGTCAAACGTTAGACATAAACAGTATAAAACTACATTTATTTTAGGACGGAGGGAATACATTTTGAGGCGGCTTTTTTCTTCCTTTAATTTGTGTGTGTGTGTGTTTGGTGGCTAGCTGAGCAAACAACGCTACACAGGAGTTGGAGCAATGTACAGGGCATATGAAAAGAATGTGTAGTAATGTTGTTTTCTAAATAAAAGAAATGTAATGTATATGTGCAAGTGTATGTCTCTTTTGAACCTTGGCATGTTAGCATGTGGATTTTCTTCTCTTTTTTTTCGAGGACATGAAAGCACGTGGTTCTCACTCTAAAAAGTAGGCATATACTTCTTCCGTTTCACAATGTAAGACTTTATAGCATTACCCACATTCATTTAGATGTTAATGAATCTAGACATATGCATGCGTTTATATTTATTAATATCTATATGTATGTGGGCAATGCTAGAAAGTCTTACATTGTGAAACGGAGGGAGTAGTTGATATGAAAGCGAGGGTGAAAAAGGTATGCATAACTCTCTCTACGTATATTGAGGATAACTTTTATTTACCCCTCTCTTATTAAGCTTTTCAAGAGCTAAACTCTTTGCCAGTCATTTTAAATGATGTGAATCTGTCTCATGATAAGGATGTTTGGGCATACATTTGGGGTAATTTGAAGCATTTTTCTCAGAAATTCTATGCTTTGAACTTTAGAGCTATGAAGCCACCTTCTCATTTTCTCTGGTTATGGAAGTGCAAGGCAATTTCGAAAGTTAAAGTCTACCTTCTCATTTTCTCTGGTTATGGAAGTGCAAGGCAATTTCGAAAGTTAAAGTCTTTGGGTGGCTGTTATTGATGAATAGACTGAATACAAAATATATGTTGGGTCATAAGCATTGTGCTCCTCCTGACTGTGATCTAAGTTATATGCTCTTTCCAATTAATTCTATGGAGGACTTGATCCATCTCTTTTTTCAATGCTCGTTTTACACATAATGTTTTTGGTATTTCTTGGGATACTTCAATGAGCATGGAAAGTATGTCGCGCCACGCAAAATCCCTTTATCAGGGACAGTGCTTCATGGACAAATTTTTATATGGTGTTTGGAATATCTGGAAACAGAGGAATGGTTTTATTTTTGAGCAAAAATTTCCTTCCTTGAATTCTTGGAGGCAACTCTTAAATGGTGACATCTTTCTTCTGCTGTTTAGAATTAAGGAGAGAGATAAGGATGTAATCTTAAATTGGATTAGTTTGTTGTAATTTTCTTTATTTATTTATTTTTAATCAAAGCTTTCTAACAGCGGGGGCCTCCCCTGTTGTGCTCCTTTCAAAAAAAAAAAAGACATTGTTTCAGCAATTGAGCATATACAAGCAAAAATACCTAGTACTACCTCTGTCCCAACTAGCTACGCACAGACACATATGGATCAACTATTTTAAGATAGGGAAGTACACATATGATAGCCCGATGGAGACAATCGTGTAGATACATTATCTTTCAAGATAACAAAGCAAGAGGTAGAGTCTCGTGGTACTAGCTATCCGTCTCAATGTTTCGAAGATTGTTTATGGTAGATGGGCCTTCTTTAAATTATTTTAGATAAAAAAAATATATGACAGATTTATAACGAGTGATATAGACCATCAATAATTATGTATATCATGGGTTTTCTAAGATTATATTTTGCATGGAGAATAATAAAAAAAAGTATGAACAACTAACTTGTGTAGATGTGTAAAACTAGACTAAAGCCAGCCATGCCAATGCTACTACATTTGTTGTTTTTTTTAACCTATGGCCAGTCGGCCATCGAGGTAGGCACGAGCATGAGCCACAGTGTCACGAGCCATGGAGAGGTAATAGAGGTGAGAGTATATATCAAGGGTGGAGCTAAAGTGTAATTATTAAAGGGTCTAATGACCCAGTGAACTTCCATAAACTCTATGGTAAATCATGTTAGTCACGGTTAAGAAAACAAGATTGACTCTATTGTACAACGTATACAACACAAGTGACCCTGGTGATTTTTTCCCCAAGATCCAACTCTGGTTGGTATGGTGTACAAACATTAAGGTGCATGGGAGCGGCAACGGATAAGGTAGATCTAGAAGATGACGAACTCACGCATACTTGTTGGTGGCATCCTCTATTGATATCCGGCCTTCAACAAGTTCAATGTCTACATCACAGCTAGACCACATTATGGTTTACCCTCACCC
>CM020179.1:24856921-24869225 GCA_009805545.1 Oryza longistaminata | reverse complement strand
CACCATGCAAGCTCATATTTAGATGTGCTAGATTGTATGCTATGTTACTTTGAAACTCACGATTGCAAAAATAGAGGTATGAGAGATAAAGACAGAAGATGCATATTGGACTAGAATTTAGCACACATGAATTTGAAAGACGGATCATAGAAAAGAGAACTGGAACATTAGTGTATGAGAGATAAAGACAGAAGATGCATATTGGACTTCTCAAAGGAAAAATAAAATAAGGTTTGAGCTCACATGTAAATTTCCTTTGGAATTGAGATATACTCCCTCCGTTTCACAATGTAAGTCATTCTAGCATAACACATTCATATTGATGTTAATGAATCTAGACATATATATCTATCTAGATTCATTAACATCAATATGAATGTGGAAAATACTAGAATGACTTATATTGTAAAACGGGGGAAGTAGGATTGTAATCCAAAAGAATTTTTCAAACTACAGCAAGTTAGGAAGAAAATTCACAAGGACGTACGAATCCTCCTTCGATATTCCTATAGACTCATTTATTGATCCTCAGTGAGCTTTGAGCAATGGTCTCAACGTGAATATATAGAAGTACCAGTGTACCACTAAAAATGCTGCATTCAGTTCACCTCAAAAAAAAAAAAAAAAAAGCTGCATTCAGTGTGTGCTATGTGTGCTAGCGGCATGCAGCTAGCTCTGAGCTGCATACCAATTTCATGGAACATTTTGAAATGGTAACGACTCACAAAGGTCATCTCTTTATATATTTAACCCCTAAATCATTTTAGCTCGATGATTAGACAAAAGCTTGGAGGTTCAATTAGTGGCCTCCTTGTTCTGCCTTTTTCCTTTCCTATCTATATTAAGAGACTTTGTTAATTACCCCTTCTCTAAGCAAAATTAGTGGACTGTTTCCAGCTTAAACTATGAAAAAAATGTGGACTTCTTTTAACACCTAACAGAAGCACTTGGTATATATCTTTCTCCCTTGTGATGGTTGTTGAGGTTGGTGAGCGAAAAGGACCCTTCATAATTGGCACGGTAAGTAGAGCCTGTAGAGGTTGTTCGTGTGGTCACCGTGTCATGCTACCAAGATCATTGGATCCAAGTTGCTTCTTAGTTTTTGTTGATATCAATATTAGTCTCTGTCCGTGAAGACATATCCATGCAAGGAACTGATTTGTGTGACACGTAAAAAACTAATTTCGAATCCTAATACAAGATAAGCCCCCGAGCCGCATAAGGGAGAGTTCGCAGACGAAGAAAATGAAGACCCAATTCTGTTTGCTAAAACCCTAAACCTAATCGTCCGATCGACTTGAACCGAGAAGAGATTTGTGTAGCTATCTCATGCCTGGTGAAGACTCGAAGGCTATCGACATCAAGCAAAAAGCAGACAATTAGATCTTGATAGAGCCGGTGTCCTGTTTCCCTTATGACACAACCAAAAGAAAAACTATAAGAGAAATAAGAAGAAAGAAGAGAGGAAGAACCGCAAATAGAATATATTAAACAGACGGCGAAGACCTGTCCTAGGAGTTGATTATTTGAAGATTATGCACGAAGCTTATATTTTTTCTTTCTGTTCTATGCCGCTAAAAAGAAAGATAATACCTATATGCTAATGAGTTTGTTTCTCCATCCTCACCAAGATAATAAGTGGCAAATATCAATCTGGTAGCCCCTAATGAATTAGTGTAGGTAGCAAATTGCAGATTGCATATGCTATGATAGATTTAATTTTATGGCAATAATACATACCAAACCATTATCCGCCACCCCAAAACGAATCTAACCCCGGTCAAGGTTTACAAAATAACATATATATTATCAAGATAAAAGAACACATGACATTATGTTTTTTCTATCATGCATAAGGAAACCTATATATCTAAGGCTCCATTCGGTAGTACAGGTTCCCAACTCCTCCTCCTCGTTTTCCACACGCATGCTTTTCAAACTGCTAAACGGTGCTTTGCAAAAAGTTTCTATACGAAAGTCGATTAAAAAAATCATATTAATCCATTTTTAAAAAAAAATAAACTAAAACTTAATTAATCACGTACTAAAACGCTGCTTCGTTTTGTGTGCCGGGGAGTGAGGGTTCCCAACCCTCACTCCCGAACAGAGCCTAAGTATAGTTAATGCTAATTCTCTCTCCTCTCATGAAGCCACATCGCATCAATTGCTTTAAGCCTTTGGAGATTCATCAAGGGTGTAAATTGCATCTCTTCATATCACCTCAATTGTGTTTAACCTTTTGATGATTTATCAAGGGTATAAATTACATCTCTTCCCCCAAAAGGCACACCGTACAACCCAATCATTTCTAAACTATAGATAATTAATAAAGGTACAAAAATATATATAAACACATAAAAAAATCGTATAGTAGGTAAAAAAAAATAGAACTCATATATATTATTATCACACAATTCTCCCTTAGCAACATGCGGGGTACCCATCTTGTATTATTTAAGCGTAGTAAGTCAATAGTGGTTGTAACAGTAGTTGCTAAGTGCTGTAGCTTCCACTAAGTTCCAATACACTATTTTTGTTCCCCTACTGCTAACCTTGGTCAACAGGTCCTAAAATGGTTATTAATCAGGTTAGGTTGAGTTTTTATCAGCGTGACTTCCTCGTTTATCACGAGCATGTTCTTAACTGTTAAACGACATATTTCGTGAAAAAAAATATTTTATTTAAAAGTATTTTAAAATATTAAATAAATCTATTTTCCAACATATAGTTAATACTTAATTATTCACGTCCAAATAATCCGTCCCATTTTATGTGCAATGAAAAGGTTGAAGGTAACATTTGTTTTGAACACAACCTTACTCTGAGTTTCAATTAGCTTTATAAACTTTTTCAAAAAAAAAACTTTTTATATGAAATTTATTTTTTAAATTTGTAATAGATAATATTCAATCAATCATATGCTAATAGTTTTCTTATTTTACGTGTCATTAAAAAGCTCAAACGTTGAGCCTATTCGAATAAGGTTGCATTCTGACACTTGGTTTTGAAAGTCGAAATGGGGTGATTAGTGTCAACGTTTGATGTCGCGATTCCGGTATTTGCATAGTATGGGGATCATTGGTACTAGGATATATGCGAGATTGTAGTAAAAGAGACGGGGACGAGGGTTTTTATACAGGTTCGGGCCCCTGAATTGTCAGGTAATAGCCCTACATCCTGTTGGCCGAAGCCGGTATTGATCTTATTTACCATAATCACACCCGTACAATATTTGGGGTAGCCTATCTAACTGTTGTCGACATGGCGGTCTGAAGCTCTGACTCGTAGTCGACAACAGGGTAGTCTTCCTCCTCGAGTTCGTGTCCGGCGAGATCAGAGACAACGTTAGATCCCTACGGCCGGCCTCTGTAGGTACCGAATAGGGTCGATCCAGGCATATCTCTGATGTTGATATCCGGCGGCTCGTCTTGGCGTATGTTGGTTTGTATTGGCTTCTGGCTTTGTGGCGTCTATGTTGATTGTCCGTCTCCCCTCTCCTCCTATGGGGCCTTGTATTTATACTCATAGGTGTCCCCTTGTCCAAGTAGAACAAGGGAAACCAATATGGATACAATCCGAGTAGTCCTTGTCGTTTCCATGTAGAACTCTATTCATCCTTCCTTATGCGGAACTCCTCCTATATCCGAAGGTTGTATCCGTATAAGACATGGTATGTGGTGGGTCCTGCTGAGATTTAGTCAACTACTATTAGGTATGTGGTATCCATAACCCTGACAATTAGTGTGTGATTAATTCGGTATTAACTAACATAAACTTTAAGGTGGTAACACTGCTGCAGGGAGCAGGAGCTAGAGCCAAAGAGGAAACCTCTATGCCGTGAGTTAGGACGTCTACACCTTCCCACCACCGTCTCGCCCTCCTGCCCACGGCCATCTTCATCGTCGCAGGCTCATCTATGCGCTTAGATCTGACTCGACTGCTTGACCTCAACGGGCAGCCACATCCAATGCCTCCCTTCATGCGGACAAGTGGGTGAGATCGACCTCGACAGGGCTCGCCGGGTGCCACTGCCACAACCCCTTCCCGCAGAGCTCGAACTCAATGGGGGTGGTGCCAGCACGTGCGTGGTACTCAAGCTCGAGCAAGGCGTGTTCCAAATCTGCTACCGCCTAGGCTTCGGTGGAATGGTGGATGCGGTAGCTCAAGGTCGAGTTCGATGGGGCTCACCGACCACCGTTGTCATGTTCCCTCCATCACGCCACACTGGAGCCAGGAGTCACCATCAACTCACTGTGCACTACCGGTACCTCGACCCAATGGTAGATGTGGTGTAGAGGCAAGGGTGGTTGTCATCCTGCTACCCTCATTGCATATAGTCCATCCATGCTGCTGCCTAGGGGGGAGGGCCAGCTAGCCAGGGGAGGAAAGGGTGAAGAGGGAGGGGAGAGAGAAAAGAGGAAGAGAACGGATGACATGTGGGCCCTATGCTGGGACTAACATGTGGGCTCCACATATTTTTTATTTTTTATTGAAATCGATAATGCATGTGGGTCCCATTTATTTTATTTTTACTTTTTTGTTGATTGCAACTTCACATAAGTGCCACGTTAGCCGTTACGTAGGATAAATACTGTGTCAACGTGCCACATCATCGAAAACGACCGTTAATACTGCCGAGGGAGTTATTTTGCACATGTTTTAATAGTTGGAGGAGTAGTTGTGTGGTTTTGAGATATAGGGATAAGATTCGAGCTATAGTTGAGGGAGTCAAGTTGGACTTTTTCCTATCTCTGGTATAGTTCAACTTCCACCTGAAATGAAGGCTCAAATTAGAGCTGAAAGCCACATTCTTTGCTGGCCTATGGGCCGCACTCTCAGCACTCGTGGATCTTAGCCCATCATACCCTTGGAGATGCACTTAAAAATTCACGGGAATTTATTATTGGAAATCATCTCCAACCAAGAAAGGTAGTGTGAAGACCATATGCAAGTTTCAGTTTGGCAAAAAAATGACAGCGAAGTGTTGGAATATCCGGCCACCTTTCACTGTCCCAACTCGGTAGGCGTACTGCATATTCCTGTGGTTGGTGAAGAACAGATCCAAGGCAGCGTATATATATAAAAATTTCTTCACAAAAAGAAAAGATTCAGTGATCTGACTGAACCAACCAACCAAATGAGAGAGACATGCTTTGCCAGTAGAAAGGAAAAGAGGAGAAAAACTGAGCCGTCAGAGCAGAATCCACCAACCCCCCATGGTGTGCATGCCTGAACTAATGGCGACTTAATTTGGTGGTAGCTCAGCTAGCTGCAACCAGGTTGACTGATCTGCAGATCTTGCCAACCAATACTATACTGATGGCAACTAATTAGGCTGTGTTTAGTTGGATCCAAAGTTTGGATTTTGGTTGAAATTGGAGATGATGTGACTGGAAAGTTATGTGTGTATGACAGGTTGATGTGATGGAAAAGGACTGAAGTTTGGATCCAAACTTTAGATCTAAACACAGCCTTAGAGCATCTCCAACAGCCTCCTTATCCTCCTCTCTAAGTTAAATTTTGGCAATTTTGGCTCAATTTCACCCTCCAACAAACTGGCTATCGGGCTGGCCAAAGTCCTCCTTCCACTAGCCAAATTTGGCCAGCCAAAATAGCCTAGCCAATCGTGGGCCCCACGCCGACAGCATCCCTCTCCCCTTTCTCTCTCCGCCAACCGTCGTCGTCGAGATGCCATCGCTGGTGCTGTCGAGGTCGTCGTTGGCACCGTCGCCGTCGCCGGCCGTCGTCGTCACCGTCGCCGTCGCCAGCTCGGTCGCGCCGTCGCTAGATCCGCTGTTGCCGGACGCCGCCGTCGTCGTGCCGTTGCCAGATCCGCGAGGTCGTCGTTGAGCCGTCGCCAAGCCGTCGTCGCGCCGTCGTCCACCGTCCGTCTCCGAGGTCGTCGTTGCCCGACACCGCGCCGTCGCCAGCCGTCGTCGACGCCGTCGCCAGCCGTTGTCGGCGACGTCGCCAGCCGAGGTCGCCGTCCCGTCGTCTCCGAGGTTGTCGTCGCCTGTCGTCGTCATCGCCATGCCCCGGTGGATTCGGCCGGTCCGGCATGTAGTAGAGGACGTCGTCATCTCGCTCCAGCCGTCGTGTTCGCCGCCCGTGCCGATTGGCCGCCCCGCTCACGCGAGCTCGCCGAGCAGCAGCGGCGGCGGCGGCGGATGGCGATGGGGCGGCGGCGGCGGCACCTGCTGCGAGCTGAGCAGAGTGCGTTTGGGGAAAAGGGGGGGAGAGATGAGGAGGAAGAAAGGTTGTAGAGACTGACACGTGGGTCCCACTGTCATAGGCTCATAATAGAGAGGATGAATGGAGAGGCTGTTGGAGTAAATAAGAGTTTGACTGGCTAAATTAGATGGAGAGTTGGCTAAATAGACATTTGGAGAGTTAGATTTGGAGAGACTGTTGGAGATGCTCTTAGTAAAGTGAGAGTGAGTGAGTTAGGGAGAGGAGCAAGGAAAGATGGACGATGGATGGCAAGGGAAAATGGAAGAATATAATATCATTGCCGACGACATGCTTTGTACGCGTGATATCATCGATCGATCGGTCGGTGGGCCGAGCAAAATGATCGTGTTGATGTGTGCCTGCCTGCCTCTGCCTCCATGTGGTCGGTGGTTAATTTGGGATCAGAAATGCTATGGTGTAAATTAAATATGTCTATATTTCCATCTCATCGAATCGATCAGGTTACATTCCATTGACTTGAATGAAGTTTGCTTTTCTACCCGATTGAACAGCAATTTGATAGGTGCTGGCCGTTCCTGACGTTTTGGAGCCTGGACTGTATTGATACACACATGAGTTCACTTTCCGTTGCTACTATAACCAATTCTTCACTTACTGATTAGCATATTCTTCATGTAGGTTTCGGGCTCTATCTCTTTTGATTTTGTCTGCAAGAGTGCTTTAGAGATCGGCAAGATTTATTTCCAACAAACTAGGTTTCACGCGTTAATGACTCACAAACAAAGAGAACAACGAAACTCTACCTAATTTAAATGTTATATGAAATTATAACAAGCTGTCTATTCAAATGATTTGATCGTATTACAAATAAACATCGGCTTTCTTATCTCCAATTTTCCTCTAAGTCAATTTGATTATCAATCATTACCCGTATTTGACACTGGCACACTGCCAACAGCTATCTATCTATCATGTACTCTTTCCATCCTAATATTCTGGGATTTTAGTTGAATGAGATATCTGTTGTCCAGATTTATATTATTAGAATATGGCCTGTTCTTTTGTCCAATAAAAATTGGATTAAATTTTGGATACTCGTGGCACGTTTTTCAAACTGCTAAACACTGCGTTTCGTGCGAAAACTTTCTATATGAAAGTTGTTCTAAAATATTAGATTAATCTATTTTTTAAATCTGGAATAATTAAAACTCAATTAATCACACGTTATTACAACCTCGTTTTACGTGAAACACTTAGGGTGTGTTTGAGGAGAAGGGGATTGAGGAGATTGGGAGATACGCAAAACGAGGTGAGCCATTAGCTCATGATTAATTGAGTATTAACTATTTTAAATTTCAAAAATGGATTAATATGATTTTTTAAAGCAACTTTCCTATAGAAATTTTTTGCAAAAAATACACCGTTTAGTAGTTTAAAAAGCGTGCGCGCGAAAAGGAGACTCAATCTCCCCTATCTCCCCGGAACTAACAGAGCCTTAATCTTCATCAGACATTCAAACACCACCTATATATCTCATTCAAACATAATCTCTTCTGTTTTGATAGGCCCGCTTTTAGGCCAATAACTTGGCCTAGCCCAAGCCCACCAGACCCAAGCCTAGGTCTAGGCTTCCTAGCTACAAACCATCTTATCATTAAAACCTTCTACCTCCGTCTAAAATATAAGAAGTTTTAAAGTTGAACACGGTTAATAAAAAAAAGATATAATCAAATGGTGAAAAGTTGTGATTGGTTAAGAAGTAAATTTATATGAGAAAAAAGTAAATGGTGGAGAGTTGCGATTGGTTGGAAAGAGAATGTTACCGAAGAAGTTATATTTTAGGATGGAAGAAGAATTAATTATTCTACCTTTTCATCCCAAACTAAATTCCTATACTTAATTAGCTCTTGCTAGTCCAGAGCAAAACGATTTATCCTCCTGACAAAGTGTAGCTAAAACAAAAATGCCCATGTTTGGCACGCCCTAATCAACGAGTTAACATGTGATAGTGCTAGCTTAGCCTTTAAAAGATGATGGGGGCCCCACTCTCACTGTCCCAGTTGAATCGGTAGGTGTACACTTTCGTGTGGTTGGTGAAGAAATATGCTTTGTATCTTTGCGAGGCCAAACAATATATCTGCATTTTTAATGTGAGACCAAATTAAGTGGACTATAGCCTCTATTTTTTTTCTTAAGATTATAATTAAGAAGTGGACAAGTACCGGGGAGTTTGGCTGCATGCACCAACCATGAACCGATGGCGACGTTGCCCCCATGACTGCATAAAAAGAGAAAGGGAAAGACGGGCAGTGGGTGGGCGCTTCTCCACCACCAACCCCACAAAATTATCGTGGAAACTATTCATGAAATCTGACTCAATGGCTTAAGAAAAAAAAATTATGACGGATAATGAGCGTGGTGTACGTGTGGTGTGGATTGCGTGATCCTACATACGCCATCGGCGTCAATGAATGGTGGCTAGTGGCTACTCTCCCGTCTCATAAAAAAAAACTTAATACGGTATGTGATATATATTAGTACCGACCAAGATATTTATGGTATTAAATTTTGTTGCATCCCGTATTAAATTTGTTTTTAATGGGATGGAGAGTAGTCGAGCAGCCTCATGTATGCGTGCCGTGCAAATATTTGATTTCTGTCAAAAACAAACTTGTGCAATGTTTCATATAGACATAAGATACGGGCTAAGGTAGAGAAGATATTACTATCTTCGTCATAAAATATTGTAATATAGAGTGAAATTTGATTCATCCTAGGGTTCTGTTCGGGGAGCTTAATATTCTGAGAAACAACTGGTTAGAAGCTAATTGGTGAGAATCTAGAGAAGCTGAGTTTAGCTTCTGGCTTCTAATTTATTTTCTGGATTCTACAACTGCAGTTTCACACAAACTATATGAAAATCTAGACTGTTTGAAGAAGCTTCTGGCAGCCGAAGATTTTAGGTAGTTATCAGAAACTCCCCTAAGCAGATCCTATAATGGACATAGATGACAATGTTTATGTACCATACACATCTCCATGTTTTTTTACGGATCTTAGTTGACATGGCGACAGCTGCGTCGATTCCCGTAAACTTATTTAGTCAAAACATTCCATTAGGATCTTAATCCCGGAGTAAGTTCTAAGCAAAGGCTATGCTTGTTTGGTCTTTACACACTTCAAAGAAAGATGTTCTCTCTTTCTTAATTGCTTTGCTCCTACTGCCACTACCTTGCTACGATACCATTCGCACCTCAACAATTTTGCACATAGTTTAAGTTTACCGATAAATAATAAACCATGTGATCTTATCAAATAAGTACGGTTATCATGACGGTATCTTCGATTAAGTAGTACATATATATAATGATTGAACCTCCCAAGCATGTAGTGCTATATATGTAAGCTATAATTCAGTACGTGCTCCATTATTATGTGGTTAATTAGTGCTTTGGTTTAGTGGTAGGTGTTTGATTTGGCAACGATGTGTTGACACGAGTTACATGCAGCTGATTAATGATTAATTGTTGTTTTGGGTGCAGTGGTTGTATATGTCACTTTCAGGACATTGAGGTTTTTCAACAGGCTTGGTGTAGAAAAAGAACAATTAATTAATATTACTAGTGGAAACAGCTCGGAGAAATCGGCTGCCATTGCACCTAAACTGCAAGTGGAACTTTGGTGTGGTGACACTGAATTTCGTGCGGTTTGGTCACTGTCACCAAAAGTTTGGTATTCATGCTTGGACTCTTGGTTGGCATAAAGGTGTGTCTTGGACAAAAATATAGTTCACTTCAGACACCTCTGTTTCCTTGAAAATAGTATAACAACCGTTGTCCCAAAATGTTTCTTATTATATTTCGTTTTGATACCCTCAACAAATGGTTCCTTTTTTAATGGAATTACAATTGAATTCACATAACCTACACATACCATGCACATAAACATAAAACATGCTCTAATGCACAACGACACCAACTGACCAACAGCCACCAGAGCACGTAATCGCAAAATCCAGCTTCTTGTCAAAAATGGCTTGGGTACTGTCGACGTTTGATGTCTCGACTACGGTATTTGGACAGTATGGGGATCGTCGGTGCTAGGATATACGCGAGACTGAGGTAAAGAAGATGGAGACAAGGATTTTTATACAGGTTCGGGCCCCTGAGTGGTCAGGTAATAACCCTACATCCTGTTGGCCGGAGCCGGTATTGCTCTTATTCACCATAATCACACCAGTACAATATGTGGGCAGCCTATCTAACTGTTGTCGACATGTCGGTCTGAGGGTCTGACTCGTAGTCGACAACAGGGTAGTATTCCTCCTCGAATCCGTGCCCGGCGAGATCAGAGATAGCGCTTTCGTATCTCTTGACAGTATCCGGAGACACCGTAGGGGAATAGCCATGCCTATCCCTGAAGTCGATATCCAGCGGCGTATGTTGGCTTGTATGTTGTGGCTTCTGGTGGGCGTGTGTTGATTGTCATCGGTGTCTTCCATGGTTTCATGCTCGGTCTCCCCTGTCCTCCTAGGGGGGCTTGTATTTATACCCATAGGTGTCTCCTTGTCCAAATAGAATTAGGGAAACCAATATGGATACAATCCGAGTAGTCATTGTCGTTTCCATGTAGAACTCTGGTTGTCTTTCCTTATCCGGAACTCCCTCCATGTCTGAAGTCAGTTTCCGTATAGAACATGGTATGTGGTGGGTCCTGCCGAGATTTAGTCAACTACTATTAGGTATGTGGTATCCATAACCATGACAGGTACCATGTCTTTTCTTTTTTTGAAACATCGCCTTTGTAACATATCACGATAAGAGATGACGGGTGAGCTCATAAAAAGAGCATATTGTCTTTTGCTCGACACATCCGTGGGTGCTTAGGAAAAAAAAACACCGGCTACCTATTATAACTATTATAATTAAGCACTATAACATTTACAGTGCAGAGCGCGGCTGGTCTTATGATATGATATTACGAGAGACTATGTGTCAAGTAGACTAAAGCATCAACGACGACATCCTTTCTTAATACACAGTAAGATGAATATAATTGTGAAAAACTACTATAATAAATACAACATTACACGCACAAACTGGGTTCTTGAGATCATTCTCCTCTCTAGATTGATGTGTTCGTTAAAGCATGTACAATAGCAGGCTATAAGCTGGCTATAAACATCTTTTAAAGAGATAAAGGAAGAGAGAGAAGAGCAGCGGGCTACAGATCTTTAGCCCGCTGCAGCACGGACTCCAAGACATAATATGTGTATGACAAGTGGGACCAAGTATTAATAGTATAGTAAGCAACTATCTATTATATACTAAAAGTCCATTAAACTTCCTACAAACGCTCTCAAGCCGCCACGTGAGACTCCTACAAACGCTCTTAAGCCACCACGTGGCGTTCTGATAAACTGGTGGACCCAATATTTCTATAATAATAAATCGCTAGACCTACTATTTTCAACTATTATATTTATCTTTAGAAAAAAAAAAATCCTGCAACCCACCTCTTCTCCCATAGGCCCACCCTCTCCTCAGTACGTGCGTACTTATAGTATGAATACGTACATACTCTAAATAGTCGTCGTCACGGGGCGGCGGCGGCAGCGCCGCACAGCGCGGGGCGGAGGGCAGGGACGAGCACAGACATGACGAGGCCGAGCATGCCGAGCTAGGACAGAACGCCGGCGACGCGATGGTCCAGAGGCGGCCGGCGAAGGAATCAGCCGTGCAGGGGCGGGCCCACTATGTATTCAAGGGGATTCAGATGTATACCCAAGATTTCTGGAAAAAAAAAAGGTATATATACTATATAGTTCATATAGGTATTCAAAAAAATATAAAGAAAGCTTAAACTGCTTATAGTGGGCCTTGTTTCCCCATTTCTTCTCAATTGGGCCTAAATTTTCCACTCCCCTCCCTCTTTCCTCTCAACCTGTGGTCTAATTGGGCCACATCTTAGCCCATTCGAAATTTCCCCCCAATTCCCCACCCGCCTGGTGCCCTGGCCACACAAACCTGCAAACCCTATACCACAACACAGCACGACGACGGGAGCCGTGGAGGCGTGGAGTGGCGTGCGGCGCGGCTGCGGCGTGCAGCGG
>CM020179.1:24779223-24854221 GCA_009805545.1 Oryza longistaminata | reverse complement strand
TGGCTGCGCGCTGCTGCTGCGGCCGTGCGGCATCCTGCTCGCCGCCGACTGCCTGCCTTGCAAATTCCGGACAAGCACATTAGCACAGTGAGTGACTAAACTCCGGTCAACGGGACAAGCACAAAAATTCATTGATTTAGACATTTAGTATTTTAGTGTAGTTGCTTGCTTGCTTACTTGCTTGATTTAGACATTTAGTTTGTAGGATTGTAGTTGACTAGTTGCCTATTTGAGTATTTGAGTAATTGAGTATATTGGACACTGGACAGTAGTTCATAGTTCATCCCATATTAGCAAATTTGTAGTATTTGAATGATTGTTTGGTTACATTCATTGAAAGAGAATTCTTTTTGCAAGCTAAGGACAAGGACATCATCGATTATTTCCAAAATATCAAGCGTCGAAAAGTTAATATCTAAATTGTAAGTTTTCTTCCTAACTTATTATTTTCTATCATTTTTGTATTCCATATTTTGACACTTTGATATGTTTGGTATTAGTATTTCTATAAGTTAAACAATTTCTAGTGATGATCAATTCTATCACTGTGTGAACTAATGATCAATTTTATGTTCTATACGCTCTAAATTATAATTATTAGTGTATCATAATATACAAGCCCATTTTTTGGCTTTTTGGTGTATGAACATTTTTTTACCCCTTCCCATTTCGAATACCAAAGTTTAAAAAGCTGGGCCCGCCACTGCAGCCGTGCCGGTGAAGTTGGTGAGGGCAGCTGCTGTGTCAGGTACGTGATCATGCTCGTGTTGAAGCCGGCCGTGGCGAACCTGTACTGTCGCACACATCGTTCGCTGCATTGGCAGAGTAGTGTGTATATTTTATTATACTTAAAGTTTTATACATGTAAATCATAGATATAGATTTATTCGGATTAACATGTCCAACATCCGTGGTGAGGGAAGACTAATAATTTGGTTAGTTAATTTGACTGTGCACCATATGATAGGTCATCTAAATATCCAATGGTTAGAAATGATGGGCTACTGAATTAAGTAAAAATTGAGGGTCATATATTTTTTTCTCATAAGTTCTACTATTTTTTTTTCTAATTTGTATCCCTATACTGTACACATATTCGTAATTTCCTATGAGGAATTATCCATAGCTATGACCAATCGATGTCTGCCATCAAATAATAAAGTTATTATATATTTTTCTACAGAAATCAGTAAAACCATTAATTATATATGGTTGTATATGTAATGTCTTTTATAACTTAGGCCATGTTTGGTTCATGAGACTAATCCATTAGTCCTTCCATTTTAGTCCCTAAGAATCCAAAAAAGGTAATTAAAAGGTACTAAAAGTGCATATTGGGACTAAAATCCATTAGTCCCTCTTAGAGGTATTTATACGGACTAAAGTGGCAGCCTCTTTCTTCTCTCTCCCTCAGTCCACGTGCCTTTAGTCTCTTTTAGTCCCTGGCTCCAAACAGCATGGGACTAAACTTTTTAGTCCACGTACTAAATGATCCAAACAAGGCCTTAAGTTTTTTTCTTTTTCCATTTGGAACTTCAAGAGTCATATGTCCTAGGTACCATTTAGGTACCATAAGTTACCAACCCCAATCTTCAACCCCAATCTTCAGTAGATAATTTTATAAATAACAATTAAATTCATTTTGTAATGCTAATGAAGAAAATTCATGAAAAACAATCACAATTTTGAAACATTGCAGATATTATTTCGCTGGTATACCATTCCTAAGTTTCTCAAATTCATCCTATGTACAGTACATGCCCGCGCAAATACGCGGGCTACCTTCCTAGTTATAGTTATATGAATTGGTTATTACATTGGCTCTAGATGATTTGAAGCTAGTAGTTACTTACTGTACTATTAATACCTGGTCCCACCTGTCATACACTTGTTACGTCTTGGAGTCCGTACTGCAACTGGCTACAGATATGTAGCCCGCTGCTCTTCTCTCTTTCTTTATCTCTTTAAAATATATTTATACAGGTCTTATAGCCTGCTATTGTACCTGCTATAAACAGGCTCTCTAGGGCTCCGTATCCCATGTCTCAGAAAATTTCACTGAATTTAAAAGACTTTTTTGAGTAAAAATTAACTCAAACATATGGGACTATGGGAGTGCGAAGTGCGTGGGTCCGCCATGATCTACAACTACAAGCCCCCGGTTTGGATGACGGTGCAGCCGCCGACGCGGCGCGGCGACGCGATGTGAAACCCATCCCCCTCTCTCTCTCTCTCTCTCTCTGTCCGAAGGAGATATTTTTCGCATCGAATGGAGCAGCGACAAGTCATGTGAAACAGTGACTGTCCAAACCAAGCACGCGCACGCGTGGAGTTGTGGATTCCTTCTTCAGATCTCGATGTCCTCCTCTTCAGATGGGCCATGATGGGCCGGGCTCCGCAACCGACGGCCCAGATCACCTCTTCCCCTCACCCCATCACAAAACCCCAAACCCATCACCAACTTCCCAACCTCACCCACCCCACCAATCCCCACCTAGATCCAACGGCCCAGATCTCCCCCTCACCCAGATCCAACGCCTCCCCGTCGTCTTCTCCCTCCATAAAACCCCACCTCACCCCCACCCTCCCACTCCGCCTCCTCCTCTCTCCTCTCTACCCACCCACCCACCCTTCGCCGTCGCAGATCCGATCCAGGAAGAGCTCGCCGCCGCCGCCGCTGCCATGGCGCTCTCGTGGAGAAGACCTCGTCGGGGAGGGAGTACAAGGTGAAGGACCTCTCCCCAGGCGGACTTCGGCCGCCTCGAGATCGAGCTCGCCGAGTCGAGATGCCGGGGCTCATGGCGTGCCGCCGCCGAGTTCGGCCCTCCAGCCGTTCAAGGGCGCCCGGATCTCCGGGTCCCTCCACATGACCATCCAGACCGCCGTCCTCACGAGACCCTCACCGCCCTCGGCCGCGAGGTCCGCCTGGTGCTCCTGCAACATCTTCTCCACGCAGGACCACGCCGCCGCCGCCATCGCCAGGGACTCGCCGCCCGTGTTCGCCTGGAAGGGGGAGACCCTCGAGGAGTTACTGGTGGTGCACCGAGCGCGCTGCCTCGACTCGGGCGTCGGCGGCCCCGACCTCATCGTCGACGACGGCGGCGACGCCACGCTGCTCATCCACGAGGGCGTCAAGGCGAGGAGGTTCGAGAAGTCAGCAAGGTCCCGACCCGGAGTCCACCGACACGCCGAGTTCAAGATCGTGCTCACCATCATCCCGACGGCCTCAAGTCCGACCCCAGCAACGTACCCGCAAGATGAAGGAGAGGCTCGTCGGAGTCTCCGCAGGAGACCACCACCCGGTGTCAAGAGGCTCTACCGATGCAGGAGACCGGCGCGCCTCCTCTTCCCCGCCATCAACGTCAACGACTCCGTCACCAAGAGCAAGGGTGAAGCATCCCCTCCCTCCCTTTTCTAATCCATTTTATTCAGATCTGAGCTGTTTGCGTTAGCCTAGCCTGCTGCTTGTACTGTTCTTACCTTAGACTACTTGATTTTGCCGTTATTATGGATTTGATTTATGCTACTACTGTGGATCTCGGATCTGGTTATCTGCTTCGGTTGATTCAGTAGATCTGGTGGGCTATTTACACATAAAAAAAGTTTAGGCTATAGGCAGTGGTGGTTAGGTGGATTATACATGTGTCTTTAACATTTAGATTCCTGATGTTTGTGGCATGTTGAATATGGATCGTGTCATCCTAGATCTTTTGTGACACAAACTAAAAAGACAGGGTTAAAAAGGTTTAGTTGATTTTACCTAAGCAACACTAACAATTGGGGGAAATTTGCACCTGATGTAGTGCGCGAATTTTGCTTTTCGTGATCTTTGGTTGCTTGATTTAGACGGGATGCTTTGTAGTTCCTTTATTTAGTGTCTCCTGTGTTATAGGAGTAGGAGGCGTTGAATTAAGTCTTAGGTTACTGCGGTTGGATCTAAATCTTGGTCTAATTGTTGCGTAGCTGTCAAAGATGTCTAGTTTTGTTAGCCTTGCATGTTTTGCGGATCTGATGACAGAATATGGAATAAATATTTGGTACCAAACTGCTTGCCATTTGTTTTATTTTACTCGTTATTGTGCACTTGTGTAGCTTGATTGTTTAATGGCATTTTACTGGACTCCTTAGTACACCCTTCATCTGTAGTGAAATATTACTGAATGCTGGGAATTACAATCTGTTATATTTTTGCCAATGATTTTATCATTTTTTGCTTGAGATATATTAACTCTGTGTTTCTTCTGAACAGGTTTGACAACCTGTACGGTTGCCGCCACTCTCTCCCTGATGGTCTCATGAGGGCTACCGATGTTATGATCGCTGGCAAGGTTGCCGTGGTCTGCGGTTATGGTTATGTTGGCAAAGGGCTGTGCTGCTGCTCTCAAGCAGGCTGGTGCCCGTGTCATCGTTACTGAATTGACCCCATCTGTTGCCCTCCAGGCCCTTATGGAGGTCTCCAGGTCCTCACCTTGGAGGATGTTGCTCGGAGGCTGACATCTTTGTGACCATCCACTGCGCAACAAGGACATCATAATGGTTGACCACATGAGGAAGATGAAAAACAATGCATCGTTGCAACATTGGTCACTTTGGACAATGAGATTGACATGCTGTGCCTTGAGGACCTACCCTGGTGTCAAGCGCATCACCATCAAGCCCAGACCGACCGCTGGGTCTTCCCTGAGACCAAACACTGGCATCATTGTCCTTGCTGAGGTCGTCTCATGAACCTTGGGTGCGCTTACTGGCCACCCCAGTTTTGTCATGTCCTGCTCATTCACTACCAGGTAAAATATGATGACAGTATCTATTGTCTCACTAAACATGCTGATATAGCTGTAAGTTACATGATTGATCAATTCTGTGCTTGTTGCAGGTCATTGCTCAGCTTGAGCTGTGGAAGGAGAAGAGCCACCGGCCAAGTAACGAGAAGAGGTGTACGTTCTTCCCAAGCACCTCGACGAGAAGGTGCGCCCTCCACTTGGGCAAGCTGGTGCCAGGCTGACCAAGCTCTCCAAGTCGCAGGCTGACTACATCAGCGTTCCAGTTGAGGGTCCCTACAAGCCCGCGCACTACCGGTACTAGGCTGCCCAGCACGACTAGCGGCTGTGGCATGAGAAGTGGTGTCAACTTGAAGTCGCCATGACGACTCTGGATTATCCTGCTTTGTTTCATCAATTATATGCCCGTCACTTAGGAGGATTTGTTGTGGGGTTTATGGTTTGAGACTGGTGAAGGGGAGGAGATGGGAAGCCGTTTGCTTTTGCCCAGAAATAATGGCGTAATTGGGTGGAGTTGGGGAGGTGTGCTTTGGCAGATACAGTTTTGTCTTGTTGACTCTACTTATCTGATATCATTTGCAAGCATTTTGATAAAAATCATGCGTCATTTATGAATAATTTCTTGCCTTTAAAGATAGTTGCTCGTTGTGCTGGATTGTATGCCTGTTTCGCTGGTTTGTTATGTGTTGCTGTCTCATTTGCTCGTGGTAGAGCTGGTGCTTCACTTCCCATTGGGAGTGTGTTTTGCATTTGCTTAGTGTTGCTATTATTTGGTACTAGTACATTAAATAAGCTTATCCAGAATCAGCGGTGCAAGTTCGATACTTATGCGAATTCGTATTGTCCGGTATAAGAAGATAAAACTGAATTCGTATTCGACTCAAATCCTGTCAAAGTAATTGAAACGATAAGAGTTTTGATATTTGACTTCAGAATAATATCCTTATTCTTTATAATTGAGCATCCTAATCAAATTCGAAAAGGCAATTCAATCTATATGCCCGTTTGATTTTTGGGTTAATTGATCTGTTGCATTGATCAATTAACCCTTGATTTTTTAGACATGGCACTCCTATCTGCCACTTTACCTCTCTCGTCGGTCTCTCTCGAGTTCTAAGTGAGTGTCCATTTTTCTCCTACTCTCTCCGGGCGTGCGTGGTTTCGGCTCTTGTTGTCTTTGTTAGCTTGACTGTGGAGGCTATTCGGTTGTAAGGTTTTGCGAGAATGCTTTTCATCGGGCGTCCGGGCCGACGCAAAAAATCGGACGGTAGTAACGGTGTCTCTTCACCCGAGACAACAGAAGTCCTCACGTGCATGCAGGGAGCTAGCACGTAAGCACACGTCAAGTGCATGCATCCATGCATATTCAAATATTCAAATTTAAATACATGTTTCTCTACAATCATTTATCCAACTACGATTTAATTATAACATTAGATTCGTTATAATTAAATCTTTATATAAAGATCTTACATGGTTATATCAGATAGCGCGCGGACGCGGCAGGCGGCGAGCGGGCAGATAGCGCGCGGGGGCGGACGATGGGCGCCGCGCAGCGGGGGTGACGGGCGGCGGCCCATGGCTCGTGGAGAGCAGCTCGTTTGCCGTCGGCGATGAACGCCGGCTTGTCTCCGGTTACAGGCGCAGCTCGTGGAAGATGCCGATGACGACAAGGTCGTTGGCCGTGACCTCACCAGGGTGGTCGGCGCAGACGGCGGCACACCGAGTGGCACGTACGGCAGCGACAGCCAGGCCTCCAGCCGCCGCCGCCTCCGCCACCGGTCACCCCCACCATCCTGAGCCCTACCTCCAGCTACATCCGCCACCGGCCGCCGCCCCCATCCCGAGCCCCGCCTCCAGCCTCCTCGCCACCGCCCGCTGCCCCCATCCCGCGCGCCATCCCGACGGCGAAGAAGAAGACCGGACTGCGGCGCCGAACGCCTACCTCCGCCGCTCCGGCGCCGCCGCGCCGTGCGTGCTGCCCTGCCTACCGCCGCCCACCGTGTCACACCCTAAAAATCTCAAAATTATAAATTGTTGTTTAAGTGGAATTATTAGAATTTATTTTAAAAAGCCTAGAAGAGAGATCTAATTTTAATTAATAAATTCCAATATAAAATGGGGCCAGATAAAATTATTAAAACTTTTGCTTAATTCTATAATTCTAGATTTTTTCTGGATTTATTTGAGCTAAGGAAGTATTTTTAATAAATGCAATTGCATTTCATGAATATTTAAATTGAAAAAGTTTTAAAAAGTCCTCTTTTGGCTTTGGGCCGAAAGTCAGTCCAAAACCTTCCTCTCTCTCTCCTCGGCCCAAGTCGGCCCGCAGCCGAGCGCAGCCGCCCGCGCGCGTGGCCCGCTGTCGCTGACAGGTGGTCCCACCTGCGGTCGTCGTCGTCCTCGCGCCGTCGCCCGCACCGAAACCTAGCCGAGTTGCGCAGCCGCCACCCTTCCAAATTCGCTCGCCCTTTCACCGATCCGGTGAAATTAAGGAGGGGAAATGATCCCCGAGATCACCCTCTATCTTTTCTCTTATGGAATCATCGTCTAAATCGCGTTTGGAAATCGCCAGATTTGAGTTCGATTTCGGATCGATCTCTCTCCTCCGAACCCTAAACATTCCTTCCCGTCGCCGGCCGCCGTGGGCCTTCGCCGCTGCCCCCTAGCCCCTATAAAAGGACCCCCGCAGCTCCCCTCTCCCGCCGCCACCCTCGCCTTAGCTCTCGTCGCCGGTAGAGCTCTAGCGCCGTGCCGCTTCGCGCCACCGTCGTCGCCGCTGCTCCAGCGTGCGCCCGCCGTCGCTCGGTCGTCGTCGCCGCTCGAGAGGTCGTCATCGTGATCGCCAAGCCGCCGCCGACTTCATCCGCCCCTTCGCCGTCGCTGTCGACCGCCGGAACACCGCCGCCGTCGTCAAGCCGAAGGTCGCCGCCGCTTCTTCCTCGTCGCCGACGTCATCCGGTCATCGTCCGCCGTCGTTTAGGTCACCGGAAGTTCGCCGCGATGCCCGCAACGTGTTGGTGCCTCCGTTCGCGGCCGCCGCGCCGTCGTTCGCCGGGCGAGCACGCTTGCCCGAGCCGCCGCGGTGGTGACGTCGTCGCTGACGTCATCGTCGTCGTTTCCCCGTGGACCGCCGTGACCGATCGATCTCGGCCGCCGTGTTTTGGATAGGGTCGATCTCGACCGTTACGTTCCCGTGAACCGCCGTCGTGCACCCGGTCCACCGTAAACCCGACCCGCTGACGCAATATTCCCTTTTCCTTTTCAAAAATAATTCATTATTGCGTGATAATTCAATTAAAATTCATATAAATGATTTAATCCGATTTAATCTTTGGAAAATTCATAACTAATTCATCTTAGCGTCGGATTTAGTTGGTTCAAGTCTCTAAATTTTTCTAAAAATGAGATCTACATGTTAAAAATATCCACATGTACTGTTCATGCTTGTTTATGTGCTGTTTGGTGATTTTGTTCTTTTCTCTTAGATTCCGACGTTCCCGGAGAGTCCGATTTTGCAGGAGAAGACTTGAAGAGTTCCAAGGCCAGCAAGCAAGTCACACAGATCCCAAACAACCCTTTGAGCAGTTGATCCCATTTAAAGCTATTGTTTCTATTCAACTATTGCATTTATTTCGAATGTCATTGGTGTGGAATTAACCTATTGTTTGTTATGGCCCTTTTGTTTCTTGATTACTTAATTCCTTGATACCTTGGGCTATTATAATTTGACTAGTTGAGCTTATATGATGGTTCAGCTAGAATTTAGATAAAGTTGCTTAGCCATGCTTAGAAACATTAGCTCACTACTGCATAACTTTGATTCACTATTATTTAATGATGGCTTAAGGATAGCTCATGATGGTTAATCATGATGGTTAATTAATTAATTTGCCAACTAAAACCTGGAATTGTGGGTTGTGAGCATATGGTTTTGATGGTTGTGCTCATGACAATTAAGGACCGTTCACGATTTTCGGTTGTTGAAACATTTACCGTGCCAACCACAAGCCAGCATGGGCAACGACTTTACTTTCTGTATAGTATGGTTCATAGTAGAGCACCAGACTGTGAAGTGGCGAGATAAGCCCACGGGGGTCGCTGGGGAGTCCATACCTTCTTTATAAGGGGTGATTATGATCCGGGAATGGTGCACTGCTTTGAATTGTATTATATAAGAGGGTATTGTCACAATCTCTATTCGGGTACTTGTCAAGTATCGCGACGCATGGTTGACATGATGTTGAGGTTGTGTCTTGTGGGTACAGTGGTACACCTCTGATCAGAGTTTAAAACTATTCGAATAGCCGTGCGCCGCGGTTATGGGCGGGTCTAACAATGTCTTTCGTGATTAGTTTCACATTTCTCACTATATTAAATAATGATGTTAATAACTGGTTTACTCCTGGTTTGGAATTGCTAATTCCTGATTTGGAGATAAGACTGTGCAGCCGAGATTGGTTGTTCAGAATGGTTGGGCCCGTGCAACAGGGTATGTTGTATAGCGTTGGATTAATATTGTTTAATTATTATTTAAACCGTTTTATTAAATTCTGAAATATTTGTTAATGCTGTTTATGCAAATGAGACTATACTATGCCATCCTTTGTTATCCTGTGCACTTGCATATTTTGCTGCGTGGCTTGCTGAGTATGTCATATACTCACCTTGCAATCATTCATCAGAGGAGGAGTTTTACAGTGATGCTGATGGAGTGGACGATTAGGCGTAGCCCTGGTCAGTTGCCTGTGGAGAGGAGTCGCCTGCGCTGTTTCTTTTATTTTTCCGCTGCTTAGAACTTTATTGTTGAGGAACTATCTACCTCATAATGACATTTTATTCGCTTATTAATTAGAGTAATAATTGTACTATATTATCAATTTGTTATTGTGTGCCTCGGCTGATCCTGGACGAGGGTTTATGCACATGTAAGCGTTTGGAATTTTGGATAGAAAATCCGGGCGTGATACACCGCCACCCCCATCCTGACGGTGAAGAAGAAGACCGGACCATCCCATTTGTGTCCCGCGCCGCCATTGCTCCCTCCCAGAGGAGTTCGACGTCGCTGCCTCTGCGTCCCGCCCGCGGTCGCCGCCTCCGTATCCCGCGCCATCGCTGCTTCCTCCTGGACTGCGGTGCCGAACGCCTGCCTCGCCGACCGCCCACGCCCACTGCCCGTCCCCACACCGCCGTGCGCGCTGCGAGAGAGGAACAGCTAGAGAGAGGAAGAGCGATAGATAGAAGAAGAGAGAGGGGAAGAGGGGTATGACATGTGGGTCCCACATTTTTTAATAAATAAAATACTGACCGGATTGCCACACGTACGCCATGTAGGACAAAATCGCTCTGGATTGGGTCGAGAGGGGTAATTTGTCGGTATTAAAAGTTCAGGGTGAACGATGACTGATTTTCGGGTTTAGGGGGTAATGGCAAGGAAGTTGCTAGATATCCCATGATCCCAAGGCGACATGCTTAGGAACCTACCAGTCTGTCACACCAATGGCACCTTTTCATTTTTAACCCTATAAATATTTCTCTTTAGATGTATAGATGTATAGGTTTAGAGATTGAGTTTTCCATACTAGTAACTTTTTATATACTTTATCTATAATAAAAACCACATATACGTGAAACACCTTGGAAGTTTCAAGTCTTACTATTGAAATTGTATTCTTTACTAATTTTCTTTACCATTGTATAAAGTACACTCAATCTCCAGTTTTGTTTAGCATACAAGTTAAACCATCTCAGTTTTTTTTTGCAGTGAACTCATATTCTAAACTAAATTATTATAAATTTAGTTTAACTAAAATAAAATAAAATAAAATAAACATTAGCAAATTTACAAGGTAGTTAACTAAACATAGCCTACCATTTTCACCTTACCAAAATGATAAAGTCGAATTGCACATAATAGTTATGGCTATCAGGCATCCTACCATTGATTATTATTGTTGTAATGATAAAACAAATCACAACAAAATAAATAACATTTACATATTTTTTTTAGTAAAGCGAATGGTCAAACATCATATTCAACTGTATCATCTATTAAAATTAGATAGAGTATATTTTTTATTACGAATAATATGTGAAGACATTCGGTATAGAGGAAGGTTAAAGTCGTGCGAATGCACGACTATATACACTAGTCTTCTATTGAATACATTGTTCTTCGAGGCACATCAGGTAGTGGTCAAGAAAAAAGCTTTTGGACATGATGTTCAATCATCCATCCTATTCAGAGTTCCACGAAAAATCACCTTGTCCAATGGAAAAGGTGAGCCTAATGAAATTTGCATTTAGATAAATCCATGCTCCTATTATTATGAGTGTAATATATGGTCAATCCTTAAAGTTGAACGATGGTGTCACTTAGAATCCGCGAATTTGCAAAATACACATTCAGGTCTATATTATTGGTTTAATGTAGCACAATAGGTCCATTTGTTGTTTGGCCTTGTTAGTTTGTTGATGCGGCTCTCCATTTTGGCACCAAATTTGCGTTCGTCCCCTCTGCAGCATAGCGTGGCGCAAAAATTGCATTTAACCCCTTTTCGCTACAGGGATACCCCAAAAGCCACCAAATTCCTCTCCTCCCTCGCCTTCTCCCCCAAACACGATGATTCGTGGTGGAACGGGCAATCATCAACAATGCAGAGTGCTTCAGGCGGTGGTTCGAGCTGCACCATAGGCGACGTGTGGTGGGGCTCTATCATCGGCACGGTGATGAGCGATGGACCTCAACTTCATGGGGAAGGTTAACCGATGCGTTTGTATCATGAGTACTGCCCACCTATTTCTTGTACTCCAGCATTCAGATGAATTTTAGTAATTAACTTTGGTTCTTTATGCAATGCAACATGATCTTGGTTAAGTAGTTGGGGTTTGATCTAGGGTTTAGTTTGTTGTTGATTTGTTTGGTTTTATTTTCCATCTGTTTGCCCTGGTTCAAATTATTTCTCAATTGAGTTTCATTACACAAATTTCTCTGTGGTATGTGAGTAAATTTGTCGATTATATGGAGTACTATTGGAGTCTAATTTTCCTTAGGCGTGTATGTTCAAAGGTACTTCCTCCGTTTCATATTATAAGACTTTCTAGCATTGCCCACATTCATATATATCTTAATGAATCTAGACATATATGTGTGCCTAGATTCATTAACATCTATATAAATGTGGGTAATACTAGAAAGTCTTATAACCTGAGGAGGTAGTATGATGGAATTTCGATTCTTTTTCAATTGCACAGTTAACGGTAGCAATGATGTTTTATCTTTCTTTTTTCTCTCTTTCATGTCAGCAAATATTCTTTACTGGTTAATTAATTTACTGGATGATGTGTAGCACTGAAAGAACACAACATAACGGTAATTCCAATGATCGGTAGTACAGTTTTGTTGGTAACTTTTTGTGATAAGTCGACAAGCACGATCGCAACACCTAAACGCCTTGCGGTGATATGGAGTCGCCAACCACCTCGATCTAGCCAAACGGCCAAATCAAGATGGGTTTTGTAGAAAAACAGCTAAACCGGCTAGCGGAGCCGATTTAGAGATCAAAATCAGCCTCTAGGCCGATTTAGATCGATATGAGGATAACTACCCGTCTCGTGGGCAAAACGGAAGGTTTTCAGGACAAACCTACAAAGAGGCATCGCACTCTCGTAGCGGCGGCGGACGATTTACAGCGCAAATCGACGAAGATGGACTAAAACTAGGGTAAAATAGAAAACATGGTAAAAGAACGATTCAAGTAGATTGTATTCGGGGTTTTATAATGAACCGGCCTTGTCCCTTAAATAGGGGTTGGTCTTGCCTTCTCCATATCCAATTCGGGATAGAAACCAAAGGAAACACGAAACATGCCTTCCTGAGTAAGGAAACTCGAGACCTGACGAAAACAGACTCGGACTCGGACCCTGACGGTCTGACCGCCCACATACCTGCGGTCAGACCGGCCCTACTAGCCGGTCAGACCTCCCACATACCTGCGGTCTGACCGGCCCTTTGAAGGAAACCTGACACTTTCCAAATTTTGACAATTTTCCCCTATTTCATCCATAGGTGCTAATTTTGGGTGTAAACACCGTTGATTTGTTTCCGTTGTTATCTCCTGAACATCCTCGAACAAACGGGGTTAAACAACACTTGTCTCTTTCCATTTAATCATATATAGTTGCCTAATAATCTGAGGCTTTCTAACTTCTGTTTAGATCTCAAGCGGTTTTATCTGCATGGGTGTCTCACCAAAGACCAAACAATTTCAGATCTGCATGTTTATATGAGATCTCTGTTTATATTGGTGTGCACCAGCTTAATTTGGCCCAGATAAGAAAGCTGAAACCGAATCCAACAGGGTCTCTTTTAAGTTGTAAAAAAAATGAAGAAAAACAGGGACTCTTTTTTGAGTTGGACTCTACTTGGCCCAACTTACTTTGCATAGATAATTTCCTTTCTTTCCTAGGGGCCTATAGTTTTTGCCTGAATTGGACTCTACTTGGGCCCAATCTATATTATCTTGTGGCATAGATCTTGTTTGGCCTATAAATATTCCAAGACCTATTGCTTATCCTTCCAGATTCTCTTCCATAGAAATTAGAGGTGTTAAGCTAGGGTTTTGGGATTGTCATCAAGGGAAGTTGCCACCAGCACAACATCTGAAATTATTGGGGAAGAGATCTCTTGATCTATTCAGTTGGCAGGAAGGAGTTGGATCATCCCTGGGGGTGAAGAGAGCAGAAGGATCAGGCCTTGAATTGTGAATTCTTGGTGGTGATTGAGCAGAAGGATCAGGCCAAGAAGCCCAAACGAGCAGTGAAATCAAAATAGATACAACAGGAGAGGCACACGTAAGTTTTCCATGTCTCACATCTGTGGTTTTTCTGTCTTGTTATTTCAATTTAAGCCGATTGCACAATCGCTGCTTTTCCCCCCTCCTTTCTAGATTTGTTCGGTATTTTATATGCACCCTTTCAGTTTTTCTCCAAGGATCACGGGAGCTTTCCGTTTTGAACAGTCCTTCCAAATCGATCTTGATATTGCATTATTAGAACTGGTATACCATGAATTTTTTTTTTGGGTGTGGTTGGGGGGGGGGGGGGGGTATTATGTGAATTTTGGACATAGATCTGCGCTAAGATTTATGTAGCATCTTCTCCTCCAACTCCATGGTCACGACGGCTTCGGGAGGCTGCGGCGGCCTCACCAATAGTTCAAGGTGGTGTGAAGGGAGGGGGATGGCCGTGGAGAGCAATCGACCGGCCATATGGCGGCTCATGTCTGAAGGGGTGATGGTGGGGCGGGGCACGTCGTATCCACTGGCTTAGGGAGTGGGAGACCGTTTAGGTGGGCCTTGTCGGCACGTTGGTGCCTTTCGGTGGTGACGAGGTGGCGGTACGTTGGCGAGCCAGAGAATAGGATGGTGTCAGCGAGCTGTCTAGCAGCGCTGCGAGGAGGGGGGGGGGGGGTTCTTGGGCAATCCCGCTCCTAAACATAAGGGAGGGACAGGGGAAGGAGGCTGGGCCTATCAATAAAATAAGGCTTCAACATATGTCCCGTATCTATTGATTTACCTTCTCTGTGTATTTTTCATGCATAAATTTTGATGCAATTCTACTGTGTAAAAGTGATTGAGATCATGTTTTTTTTTTGAAATGTTCTATAAGTAGCATGTGGCCGTGTGCACTAATTAGATTTAACAAACTATAAAACTTTCCTTGCCAAAAAAAAAAGAAGCAAATGTCCCACTACTCCACTAGCATATCTCGTTGATGCGTGTCACGGCTGGTCCATGAATGTGGTGTTGTCTTATGTCCATGTCAAAAAATTCAATAAAAACACTGCATAACAAAATCATATTATGAAATAGGAAAAATACGATACCCCCTGAACAATCGCGAACGACCGAATTACCCCTCTAAACCCGAAATCAGACATCGTTCCCAACCCGAACTTTCAATGCCAGACAAATTACCCCCCTCGACCCAATCCAGAACAGTTTTTCTTACGTGGCGTCGCGGTGGCAGTCCAGTCAGGATTTTATTTATAAAAAAATCTGGACCCACCTGTCATACTCCTCTTCCACTCTTCCTCTCTCTTCTCTCTCTTCTCTCTTCCTTACTCTTCTCTGCGAGTCGGCGGCTGCGGGGGACGCGGAGGTGGTGGGCGAGGTGAAGCGGAGCGGCAGCGCGCGTGGGACGAGGAGGTGGCGGGAGACGGAGGAGGCGGTGGGAGTGATGCGGGACGCGAGGCGGAGGCCGTGGCCACGGTGAGCAGCCGCCCTCGGCGGGGGGTGGACGGAGGCAGCGGCGGCGGGGTGAAACGGAGGAGCTGCGTCGCGGGACATAGAGAAGGAGGACAGCGAACTCCGGGAGAGAGCTCCCGCGAACTCCCTCGGCGCAGGAGGGGCGCAGGAGGGTCTCCGCTGCGCGGTGCGTGCCGCCTCCGTGTTTGCCGTCCATGCCCGCCCCGCCTCCATCCGTCCCCGCGCCGAGGGGGCGGCTGCTCATCGTGGCCGCTGCCGCCGCCACCACTCCATGTCCCCCGCTTGCCGCTGACCCGCGAGAGATAGAGAGGAAGAGTGAGAGAGAGAGTGTGTGAGAGAGAGGAGAGAGAGAAGAGAGAAAGAGAGAGAGAGGAAGAGTAGAACAGGAGTACGATAGATGGATCCTACATTTTTTTAATAAATAGAATGCTGACTGGACTGTCACGCGTACGCTACGTAGGACAAAACCATTCTGGATTGGGTCGAGGGGATAATTTGTCCGGTATTAAAAGTTTAGGGTGAACGATGTCTAGTTTTTAGGTTCAGTGGGCTAATTCGGTCTACCACGATAGTTCGTTTGGGGGGGAGGGGGGTAATTCGTACTTTTTTCTATCAAATATGCACATGACCTTTGTTTTATTTTACTTTATGATCCTGCAAAAAAAAAGGAAAGGATATACAAAATGTTAACCTTCATTGTTTCGTGGTTGGATTATAAGGGATACAAGGTTTCAAATTATGGATTTTGTCTCACTTAACCGCCCTTCATTTAATTTTTACTCAGTCCTACCCTCAACCATCTTCTCATTCTCCAGATTAGGTGCATCATAGTCTTTTATGCATATCTATACTGACGGAGAATCTGCCATCCCACCTATTCCTGTTGCAATTCTTACATATTACCCTTTAAACTTTTTACTATTATAGTTAAATATAAAAGAATAGCCACATATAAAACTAATGTGGATATCCACATTTTCCTATAGGAAAAATGTGGGTAACATATTTCATGGTAAATATGATTTATTTATTTTAGAAAATACTGTGGTATTTTTTTCCTTTATCCATAGCAAATCATGGGCATTTAGCCAGTCGCATAAGAAATTAAAGGTAGGTTATATACTTCCTCCTTAATCTCTTAAAGAAATTTGGACTGGTGGTCTTAAAAGAAAGAAATTCTCACATTCATAAAAAAAAATGTTAGGAGCTCCCATATTATATATAGTAATAAAAAAAGAGAAAAATCATGGCTGTTAATTTTCCTTCAAGGAAAAGTTCATTTACCTTTATGCCTTTCACCAAGTTCAAACTGGTTTCGGACAACCTTTTTAGTATTATCTATTAATTAATGGCGATGAGATAATAAATACAAACTAGAAATATTGGTTAGTTTCTTGAATCCTAGATGGAAACTGATTCGTGATGTACATACATGCCAACTTCTTTACGTGGCATATAGACTCCTATTGTATTTTTGATATAGGGACTGTGTAACCATCGTTTGCAAGTTTTTAGCCCCTAAAACACGCGATCAATTTTGTACCCATTGGATTGAAAAGCGATGGGCCAAATCTTTCCTTGCAAACCCTATTAAATAGATCAACTACCCTCAGCCTCCAAGCCTCCAATACCCTTTCTTGCACATTGTACGCCGCCACCATCCTGCCTAGGTGGGCTGCAAGCCTTCTGTCTTGTTGGCTTCATCCCGCCGCCATCCCCCCCACCCCCACAAATACATCACCACTCTGCTCCGGATCCACTACTGCGTTCACTCCGGCGAGTGCCCCTGCCCCGCCCCGCCCCGCGCCGCCCCGTGCTTCTTTCCCCTTTCCGATGGCTCATTTTCACTAGATCTGCATATGCCGCCCTCTTCCTCCGAACTTCTTATTCCTTCGGCCCACTACCGAGCCGCCTCAACCACTGGTGACTTCCCCTAAGTCTAGAGAACTCCCCATCTTATGATTCCTCCAAAACAATCTTTCCTACCCCTATCTCGAACCCTAATTCGTTGCCCTTAATTCTATCACCACGGGCGTTATCGCCTGAAGTGGAGAAGAAGGGGTGAAAGAGTGGATCAAGATCCGTTGCTACCGCAAGTGGAGAAGGGGTGAAAGAGTGGATCTTGTCATAAGTTACGAGGTAAGGAAAATTCACATGTTGTAACCTCCAAAAATCATGTGCATGTTGTTTAGCATGTCTATTTTGGTATGGTATAAAATGTAAACTGAATATCCAGGGGCAAAAAGACTGGGCTTGGGCTTCAGGTTCAGGTTGGCTAAATTCCCTACTGTTTTTTTTTTCTTTTGGCCTTCTCTCCTCTAAACCTAAAAAAAGTTGATGTTGCGGAGTTATTTTTTTCTCGGTAGTTCACGAGTCATATGATTATAGTAGCAAGTACAATACAAGTGAGAATAAGTATAAAAAAGGGAATGTGTGATAGATGTCTAGCTTGAGAATAAAAGTGAGGAGAGTGAGGGGGTGAGTGAGCTGCTAAGGGCATGTTCAACAATTAAACCTGGCACATGCCCTAAGTAACATGTTATATATGTTGTGACTAATCCTTTGCATCAGATAACATAGGCTTTAAATATTAAACCACCAAAAAAAATATTTTACCCTTTGTCCCTTCCAACAACTAGTTGCAGCAAGGTAAATTTATATCTTGTGACAAGAGTCGATGATAAGCTAAGAGTTTGACTCTCTTCCCCTTCTCTCCCTTCCACATTCACAAAAATGTCTATAAAGCAGATTTATGGTATACATGTCATGAATAGTCGGTGGTTGCACATGAGTTCTAAGAAAATGAGACCCATCATTAGAACATGTTTAGTTATAGAGGTCATTGATACCTCTAATTTTATCCACATCACATATATGCTTACTAATAGAATATACCATCTTCATTCACAAATACTGGATATTCGTATTTGTGCAGTGTATAACTAGAATCACTTGTATTCGTATAGGACTACCATTAACAACACACTACTAGTATTCTTTCGCTCTGGATCTATGGTTATCTTTCTTTATCCCTTGAAGTTTGTGTAGGTTCTCTCTTGGATAAGGGGCACCTCCTTTCTCTTCTCCCTTCTAAAATGTACATGATAGAGCATGCACCATATGTTTAAAAATCTACTGCTACCTTCATCTGAAAAAATATAAGATGCAACCTCTGTCTAATTTGTAAATCTAGGATATGAGTCTAATCCAGTCAGACGGTGCTATATTTTAGGATGGAACGAGTAGCAAAAAAATATATTTCTGCCTATTATATACATCAGGTGCAATGTACCACACATAAAGATTATTTACGTGTAAATGGCTAACTCATATTTAACTTATAAGTGGATTTGTGGGTTAGCCACATACACCCTTAGGTTTTGTATATAATGGAAGCTTTATTGAACTCAAGAGTCTTAGTACACTCCCAGCCTCTGCACCACGAAAGTGCACACAGCCAACAACCCTACACACACAACTAAGGGAACACAAGATTGATCAAAAGTCATCTATCCAAATACTAGAACACCACTCATATGCTGGGGTAAAAAACTCCGTGGCCACCTGCTCCAACCGAAGACAAGCCGCAACAGTAAAGTCCTTCAAAATAGACTTCTGAAGTATAAGCCAAGCACAGAGCTATCGTGTAATTAAGAAGATAACCTGCAGTTAGTAAAGATTAAGGTTAAGGAGAAGGACTCTATTGTACTTAAAAAAAATAGAATGATAGATAATTGACAGGACAAACAGTAGTTATAGTAATATAGACATTATTTTTGGATAAATTTAAAACACTTGGAATAATTATAGCTCAATTGGTTTGCATTTTTGCTTATCAGCTGCAGTCAAAATTTGAATTTAAAAACTTAATTTTGGATTTGATTCTGATATTTTTTTTATTTTCTAGCATGTACATAAAAGTGAAATTATTTCTTATCGTTAATAAATGTTACGGCTTATAATCAGCTATAGGCGAAACAATGACAATGCCTGTACTTGTGAAGAGAGGGATATATAGCAATTTGTAATTTACATCGTTGAATTGACTCTAGTTGCTATCGTCATGAGAACAGGAATCGTCAAACTGCCCCACTACTACCGATCTCGGCGATATGAACTCCATGGCGGCGGAGGAACAAGACACGAAGCCTTTCTTGTCCCCGACCACCACCATCCCGCCGCGAGCCCACCGTGGATACCAGCTTAGCGCTTGCCACCACCACCACCACCAGATGACGGCGGCGGCGGCACCGGATCAGCGCAGTGCAGGCGCAGGAACGGCGGCAGCAGCAGCCGGGCAGCAGCAGACGGCGGCGGCTGCCTGCGTCCTGAACCGAGAATCCGATGAACTGCCGGAGGAAGAAGACGGCGGCGCCGCCACGTGGTTATTGGCTCGTCAGGCGCCCGCACGGAGGATCAGCATGAGCTTCTGGAGCGCCGGCGAGTACGACGCGGACACCACCGGCGCCGGGAGCTCGTCGGCATGGCCACCTGGAAGTACGTGTGTGTATACACCGCGATGCGGATGGATTTTAATCGCCTTTAAATTCTTATTATTCTCACCCTCTGCTCCTCTCGATCTCGTGGCAGATGTACAAAATCGCATGTGCGTCCACCCAAAATTCCTCCACTCCAACGCGACTTCCCACAAATGGCCATTCGGAGGTAAGCGATTATTTTTCGCTACAAACGTGTAAGTGGTTAATCCACGAACCAATTTATACTTCAAATATGTGGAGCAATTTTACGGTCATTGAGGAGGTACTATGAGGCACCAAAATTTAGTGTAAAATTTGGTACCTCATAGTATCTAGGTACCAAGAGGTACTAAATTTACCATAGAAAAAATGATAAGTTATATTACATCCTTAAGGACTGTAAAATTACTCAAATATGTAGGTACCACTTATTTAAACTTCTATAAATGGGAAATCCACTTATCTGAAGTGTAAGTGGATAGTACACTTACTATTGGTAAATACTTTGTATCTATCCCTAAACTGAAATATCAGACGATTGTTTCTGTCTTTATATGTTTTTGATATTCTTGCAGCGGTGGCGGAGTTATTGGACAATGCTGTCGACGAGGTGATTCAAACAGCTTATTAATTATGCATTTCAATAATTTGATGATCTGGGGATATATATCTGATTGATTTTTTTTGACAGATCAAAACTGGTGCAACAAGAATTATAGTGGACAAAGTTAACGGCTGTAATGGATCACCAGCTTTACTCGTTCAAGGTTCTGGTTACTGTGACAATGTTATATTCGTTTACTTGATTTTGTATAGGTGCAAATTTTGACAGTAATAACAGATGGTCTGAAATTTCAGTAATGCAACAAATGTCTAATGGCTTGGTCAACTGAAATTGCATCCAGACAATGGACATAAGTAAAAAAAAATGCCAATATCAATATTCTCTTTACCTTCTCTGATGGACTTAGTGTAACTACAGAATTTGCATAATGTTGCACTGGGAATCTCTTTCTGATTGACTTAGTGTGAACTAGAGTGTCTGCTTAACGTTGAGTATTTGCTTAATGTCACCACATGAAACTAAATGGCTGTACATTTTTCTGTTTGTCATACAGATGATGGTGGAGGCATGGATCCTGATTCCTTGAGGCGTTGCATGAGCTTTGGATTCTCTGAAAAACAGTCAGGCTCTTCGATTGGACAATGTATGTACTACTATATCATATATTCAGGTTTTTATCCTCTCCAAACTTAACTTATATTGTTATCTTGTATATTGACATTCATTGATCTGGCCAGATGGAAATGGGTTCAAGACTGGCACAATGCGGCTAGGGGCAGATGTAATTGTTTTCAGTCGCTGCATGAAGAGCAGGTCTAGTCTGATTTCCCTATATATTTTTTTTACTTATACCAACTTGTTGCCCTTTCCCCCCATACTTTCTTACACTTTCTTGTTTTTTTTTTATTCCAGCGAGCCTACACAATCCATTGGTCTTCTCTCTTACACTTTCTTGGCCGAGACCAATCAAAAGGATGTTGTTGTTCCAGTGGTATGCTTTGCCATCTGATTTTATCAATTGGGCACAACACACACACACACACACACACACACACACATATATATATATAGCGCTTAGCCATCACTTACCTCTTTACTGTGATTATTTTGACGACATTTTTTTTTATTTCATTAGGTGGACTACAAATACAACCTATTGACAGGAGAAGCTAAACCACACCAGCGGCTTGGTCCAGATCAGTTTTCGTCAAATCTCTCTGTTCTGTTGAAATGGTCCCCTTTTGCAACTGAAGAACAACTGATACAAAATGTATGTCACATTAGGTTGCTACCATGAAAGAAGACATTTATATTACTATAAAGTCGCAAATTAATTTTCAAAAATTTTGGAGCTTGGAGTGGAACTATTTGTCTGTTATTTCTTTCAGTAGTTGTAAGTAATTTATCGTCAATTCAGTGTGCTAATGGTGTTTAAAATGTGGTTACAGTTCAGTGACATTGGTCCACATGGAACAAAGATTGTAGTCTTCAATTTGTGGTCAAATGACAATGGTGATCTGGAGCTTGATTTTGATACCGATGAGAAGGTAAGCAAAACATCTAAAAGGATTTGACTTCAGTAAACTTTTAAATTGTAAAATACATGCGTAATTCTGAAGTTTCTTTCACTTCTGTTGAATTAATAAATAGCTCCTGATCTCTTGGACAATCTTTATCATTTTTCAGTTGCTATGAAATGTCTCATTATTTTCCATGTCTTTCATCATATATTGTATATGTTTACCATATTCCTTCTTGTTTTCATTTCAGGATATTTTGATCAGTGGTGCTCCAAAGGCAGCAGAAACAACTAATGCTGCAAAAAGAATGAACGAAAGTCATCTGGCAAATCAGTTACACTATTCTTTTAGGGTGCGTATCACATGGTTGAGTGTTTCTGCACACTACTGGTTAATTGATTTTGCTAATATATATTAGCATTTTGCAGGTATATGCTTCTGTCCTATATTTGAAACTACCTGCATACTTTAGGATCATACTCCGAGGAGAAGAAGTTAAGCATCACTACATTGCATCTGACCTCAGATATGCCCAATGCATTAGATATAGGCCTCAGGCCTTTGGAAAAAAAGAGGTTCGTCTTTGAACAAGACCATTCCCTTTTGCTGAGTTGCATACACATTACCTGTTCACTTCCGTAACAGTGTGAACATGTAATGTCTAATACATTTCTTTTTTCGAACGAATATGTCTAATACATTTCCATTCTCAAAGTATTGATATTTACTTCTGTGTTGTTTAAATCGTTTCCCTTTTACATCCATTTTGTTCTTCAATTTAGGACGAGGTGGATACAACCATAGGATTTCTAGATGGTGCTCCAACCATCAACCTGCATGGATTTAGTATCTATCACAAGAATCGCCTTATATTGGTGAGTTACTTATTTCTTTTGCATTCACTATGTAAAAAAAAAAAAAGAAGAAGAGAAGATGCTTTACGGGCATAAACATCAAAACTAATCAATTTTCACTCAACCACATTCAAGCTATTTTTGCCTAACATTTTTTTATCTTGTTTAAAACAAAATGACCTCTTTCAGCCTTTTCACCGAGTTTTGAGTAGTGCAAGTAGCAAAGGCAGAGGTGTTGCAGGGGTATTAGAGGCAGACTTCATCAAGCCCACCCATGATAAACAAGACTTTGAGAAGTCACAGCTCTACCAGAAGCTAATAAACCGCTTGAAAGAAATGACGAACGAGTACTGGTACAACTGCTAAATCCCATCTTGTTTCATGTAAATCCAATACCTGTTTCTAATAATTCAATAATTCATATCTCATCATTCAACTATTTCACCTGTTTCCAGGGATCTATACAGTCATCTGGTTGGATACCATAAGTTGCCCCGTGCAGCTTCTGGCTCTCATGCTTCTGCTGCACTTGTGCCAACTCTGTCAGGCACCATTGCTATTGCATCGTCAGAGAGGATTCCAGCCATCCGTGACAATCCAACAAATGCAATTCCAATCGCCTTTGCTCCCCATCTTGTCTCTTCACCTGTAGGAACAAATGCTGTTGCTGCAGTTTGCTCCCAGTCCCAGTCAAGTATGCAGATCACAATTGGCACTGATTTAGTAGATACAAGAAAAAGAAGAATGGAAACTCTTGATCAGATGGATGGTCGATCGAAAAGGCTGAGTATACATGATTTGGCAGGAAACAACTCTGTGGACTCGAGCAATCAGGTTAGCCTAGATTACTATGTTTGTGCCCATAATATTGAAAATACACATTTTTTTTAAGAAAACAGACAGGAGAACTACCCATTATATTAATAAAGTAATAGTAAAAAAACTTATCACAACACCTGAACACCAAAAATACATGATTGCAACCTACACTAACAAATTACTTGGCACTTAATGTTTATCCAGCTAGACTAATTTTCGATTAGATTTTCACATCTTTTTTATCTGACATAGTAGTTTATGCGCTGTATTGAGATCTAATGACTACAGATACTACAGATATGCCAGCATATGGGAGAACGGGAGTTGAAGGAATTTTCCTACTTGAAGATAGAGAATACACTACTCCGTCAAGAGTAAGTCCAACAACAGCTCTCGCCTTACTTCCATCATGGAACAATTTTTGGCCTAGAAGTCTCAGGACTTCATTTTGTTTTTTTGTTTCACAATTTCATATGCAGGTGTGCGGAATTAGAGTCGTCAGAGAAGGAACTTTTGCTCAAGGTGACATTTTTTATGTTGTGATTTGTTCAATCTTACTCACTAGTACACTACACCAGGTGCATCTTGGCTAAAATCAAACTGCACTGACGAACTTAATTCTTTGTTGTACCGAGCAGGAACAACAATTGAGCCTTGAACTTGAGCAGACGGAGGCACAGTACAAGAGCCTGTTGAACGAATACATATCGGTGGCTGCAGTTAGGACAGTGAAACGATAGACATCCTTGGCTCTCTTGCCATCTGTAAAGACAGATGTTTGCAACATTGCAAATGGCTTGATATCTCAGTGAGCAGATGAACACATCCGGCTTCTGCACCGAAACAGCATGGAGTTGGCGAAAACAGACCGGATATGGTAACAGGGTAACAGAGAAGCACAGGGGCTACACCCAGTAATGTGACTGGTGATCACTTGTATCATCCGGTCAGCAAGCAAAGCTACTAGATGATTGGCCTCTTGTTTCATCATCTATGTTTTGATCATCTGTACTCTGTAAAAATAGTTTCTTGATCAGTAGTGGTGATGGCTTGAAGCTGAAAGATAGATAGATTGCATTTTAGGAATTTTAAGATTCTCACTGGAATAGTTAAGAAGTGATCTTTGCCGGTTCATGCAAAAACCACATTAGTCCCGGTTCGAATAGGAACCGGTCCTGGTTCAAAAGCCCAGGGGTACTTGTTGATCTATCGGGACTAAAGATAATTTTTAGTCCTGGTTCAATAGTTGTCAGGCCCCAACAAACTTTAGTCCCGAATCATATCTTTAATCCCGCTTGGTGAGCACCAACCGGGAAAATATCACTCTCCCACGTCATTGGCATCTCTCGCTCTCTCTCTTCCTTATCTCGTCTGCATCGCTGCCGCGCGCATGCCGTCTTAATTCACTCGTCCTCCTTATCTTCTCCTCCACTCCTCCCTCTACATCGGCGCGCAGCAGGCGATGGCGCCCTCCCTTCCGTCGGAGGGGAGGTGACAGGCGGCGGCCCACGGCTCGCCAAGCCACCGAGGGCTCTCCTCCTCCACTCCTCCCTCTACGTCAAATAGAGGGAGATGATTGTGAAAGTAGGTGAAAAATTAAATTAGAGATGATTGTGATTGGTCAAGATGAGTAACAGGGGAAGAAATATGAAAGAAAGTTTGTAAAACCTCTTAGCAGTGAATCTGTCAGAATTCCACTCATCCCCTTCTCCATCCTGTAGGTTAATAAGGGAAATGTCCTCCTCCAACTCGAAATACTCTTCCTAGGCCAAACTGCTCAAAGGCAGTAGAAAACAGTCATACCTAGTTTTTTTCTTCTTCTTTTTTTTATAGGGGTTCCATTATAGCTATTCCTTCTAGTGAAACTTCTTTAAGTTCCACCATCCAAACTAAGTGGATCTTTTGCATCTGATCCAAATTGTCTCAATCATCTAGTCAAATAGAAGTGCCACATGGATGCACCAAATTGGATTCAAGATGCCACTATTGTGACAGACTGCATGTTCATTTAAAATTAAATCAATTATCTCTTCTTTTTTTTTTGCGGGGAAATCAATTATTTCTTCATGCTCAATATGCGTGGTAAATACCCAAATTTAATACTTCCCTTCAATCCTATCCTAGTAGTGGGGTTGTGTGCCCATGGAGTTTGTATTCACGGGCACCCAATAACATATTCGAGCAGGAATGCAGGTTACGCCTTGAAATTGAGCATGCGGAGGAACAGTACAAGAACCTAAACGAGAGTACATATTTTTCTAAGAGGACACTGATCGAAATGAAAGGCATTCTACTTCCACGGATCTTTTGCATCTGCAAAGACATACCTCCGCAACCTCTTAGATGATAGAGATTTTAGTAAGCAGATGAAAATATCCGGCTTATGCACCAAAACATGCGCTCGTGACAAGGGAGCAGATTATAGCACAGGGACTGCCATAGTAATATGCTTGGTGATCACTTGGCTCCTTCTGCCAGGAAGCATGCTACAAGACCCTTCTCTGCTTGTTTGTTTCATCACCTATGTGTTTTATCTTATGTTTACTACACTACTGCAAAATATAGATCAAAGAATTGTGATATGTTTAGGGAGCCAGTTTTTGTGAGATCTGAGACTCACATCTCTGATATCTGCAAGTGGTATGCTTGCAACATTTCATATGATGCATATTCATTAAGCAACTTAAAGAATATATCCAGTTTTTGCGCCAACACATGCATTCAGCTAAAATCACGAAAATAAGGTAACATGATAGCACATGGACTGTATTAGAAATATGATTGCAACATGGCAAGGAACAGAGTTTATATATTTACACTAGTAATGGTGAAGGTTGGTGACCACTTAGCTCTGTGATCAGCAAGCAAGCCACGAGATCTACGGGTTGGTATTTCATCCACACAATTTTTGTAGTTTTACTAGCGCATTGTATAAAGAGTTGTTTCATGCTTAATGTAAAAAAAAGTTTCATCGTGAGTACCGGTGATTGCTTGAAATTGAAAGATAGATTATGTTTGGGGAATTTTTCAGATTCTCGCAGGGACCCATTGATAAGGTTTTTATATTCACCAGGCACGACTGTTTTTTTCTTAAATGTTAGTCTCTTCTTGTACACCTTGATTATTCCAAGATTTTTGCAACACCTATATTTTTTATGATTGGCTTCTGGGGGTTGACAAGAAAAAGAATAAACTGATACTTATTGGAGCCTCTGCCTTATGTTGGGCTCTATGGTTGAGCAGGAATGATAGGGTTTTTGATAAATCACAATCTGCTTCCTATATGCAGGTAATTTTCAGGGCAACATATTGGCTTCGGCAGTGGGCACAATTACAAAAGTGTGATGAAGATGGAGAGTTCCTGATTGTTTGCATGTCGTAGGCTTGAAACGACGGTTATGCAACTTTTTTCCAATTAGGGATGGAGATTCACCAATAGGCTGGAATAATGTTCTCCTTGTCTTGTTCGGTTTTCTTCTATTTTGGTTTGGTGTGTTTCGCTTTATTTTGGACTACACTCTTTTAAAGTGCTAGATTGTAATAATTGGCTGTAGTTCTTTTGAGCAAAGGCCGAGATGTTTCATTCCATTATCTTTAAAAAAAAAAAGCTAAACCTCAGCCTCTTTGTCATGAGTCAATCCCATCGTCTTTGTCAGTCCCAATAAAACGGACAGCCTACCATTGCTTCATCAATGGTGAACATGCGCGGATGAGATCCTCTGGTCGCCACCTCCTCGCCTTCTCGGTCCCCCCTCATCTGCCTCTTTACCTTTGTCCCTCTTCATCAACTTCTAGGATGATTTCCCACCCAATATCTCCTCTTCTGGGATCGGGATCAGGTGCAGTCCCTATAGAGACTGCAACTTTGGCAGTAGCCAATCTGAACCGTTTCTGAGAGATCAGACGGCTGGCTCACACCACTGCACCAACTAGCGCTCAAAAGGTCGTCTTCTTCCTCCAGCGATAGAGCCCTCTTTCTTCTCCATGTCAATGGAAGTGCTCTGTGCTTCTTCTTACCTCATGACAACAAGTTGACAACTACGGGACCTTCGTATAAACCATTATTACGAAAGTGTTCAACCCGTCAAAGAGATTCCATTTTCCGTGCTTCATTATGAATTCATGATCCTCAAATAAGCCTCCCGCATCAATATAAAGTATCGTTGTATATCTTCTTCCTCCTCTGTTCTTGCTATGTTCTTCTGTGAACTCCCATATACTAATAAGCAATAATCTGCACAGTCCCTGTCAAACGCCAAGGCAGTAATTAACCTGCGAGCAGACCAAGCCAACCTCGCCTCCTCCTCGTTCGATACCTAGCTACCAGTCCAAATCACCACCAAATTAACCACGAGCATCAGGCAGGTAACAGTAGCTAAGCAGCGCAACTCCTAGCCTTGAGCCCTTCTCACCCGCTGATACCTCCTCCTTGTTGGTGACCACGCTCCGGTGCCGCCTCCACCGCTCCACTCTTGAAACCCACCGGAGATGGAGAGGACTAAAGGGTTGTTAATTCGTAGACGTCGGATGCTTCGTGCATGGTCAGATCAGGTGCTACTGCTAAAGTTGCAGTAACAATAGCAACTTCACCTGATCCGAATCCCCTCTTCTGCCTATGTTGGCTCACACTGCCGTCCTGCCCTGCCCCCTCCTAAGTCATAACCACGTGGGCTCCTGATGATGATGCCCCTGCCGCTAGACCCACACTACTGCCATTCTTGATGTATGGCTGATGCCACTTCTTGCTGTCCTAAATGTACTATGTCAATTGATTTCAACCATTAATTAGATTTCAGTCATACTGTTTAGAAATGGAGCTAATCCATGGATATTCATCCTGCATTTTCACTAATATGTTAAGTAGCTAAACATAAAATCAACACACGAACTCAGGAACTGATAGATCAACGGGGATTCCAACAAATTCCACCGCTGACGCCGCCGCCGTTCGCCGCCAAGTTCTATTACTTAATCGATAATCAAAACAGAGATTGCTTCCTCCTTATAAATATCTCTCTCTCTCCCTCTCCCTTACAGACCAGCCAAGGGCCAAACAGCGCACACACACCTACTGAGCCCATTCCGGCCCACTCATGAGTACATTAGCTTTACGAAGTCTTTTTCCCCTCCCTCCAGATGCTTCCTCCTGCACACTGCTACCATTGCCCTGAGCACCAGCGGCAGGCACCTTAACATTCCCCCCTCCTTGAAAACTGGCTTGCCCCCAAGCCAGAGCTCTGGGACAACGAGTGCGAAGGTCTTCCAGGTCTTCCCAAGTGGCTTCCTCAATAGCACTCTCAGACCACTGAATTAATACTTGTGGTATAGCAGAAGTACCTGATTTGCGAACTCGGGTGTCGAGGACAGCAACAGGAACTTTCTTAGTTTCCATTTGAGCAGGAATCATAGGAGAAGAAACACCTTTGAAGCCTTGGGCAGACTTGAGTTGAGAGACATGGAAAACAGGATGGACAGCGCTTACTTCCGGTAATGCTAATTGATATGCCACTTCTCCCACCTTGCGCAATACCTCATAGGTGCCAAAGTATTTAAAACTCAACTTGTGATTAGCCCTTGCAGCCGCAGAGGATTGGACATACGGCTGTAACTTGAGATAGACCCAGTCTCCAACAGCAAAGGATCTGAAACTATGTTTCTTGTCAGCCTGAGTCTTCATATATTGCTGAGCCCGATGCAAATGCTGCTGGAGCAATTGCATCATCAACCTCCTTTCAGACAACCACTGTTGCACATCATGGAGTTCACAAGAATTCACAGAGATACCTAGCTGGTTTGGAGTATGACCATATAACACTGCAAAAGGAGTTTGTTCAAGGGTGGAATGATAAGTAGTATTGTACCAATATTCGGCCAAATATAACCATGTAGACCACTTAGAAGGGCAAGAATGGGTGAAACAGCGCAAATAAGTTTCCAGACATTGATTCACCCTCTCTGTCTGTCCATCTGTCTGAGGATGGTATGCTGTACTCATGTGAAGTTTAGTGCCAACACTCTGAAATAATTGCTCCCAAAAGTTGCTTGTAAAGATCTTATCACGATCAGAGACAACAGCCAAAGGTAACCCATGTAATTTGAAGACCCCTTCCATGTACAATTGAGCTACATCGGCAGCAGAGAATGGATGTGCTAAGGGCAGAAAATGAGCATACCTGGACAACTTGTCCACCACCACCATTATGCAATTAAATCTCCTGGACTTTGGAAGCCCTTCAATGAAGTCCATAGTAACCATTTGCCATGCACCAGATGGAACAGGTAAGGGCTGCAGCAGGCCAGGATACCTGAACCTATCTGGCTTAGCTTGCTGACAGATGGAACACTCCTTGACCTTCAGCTTCATCTGCTTCTTCATACCGGGCCAAGCAAAGAGGGTCTTGATCCTTCTATAGGTCACAGGGAAGCCTGAATGACCGCCAATAGAGCTGTCATGCAAAGCACCAAATATTTTGTTCTGAAGGGCAGAGTTGTGTCCCAACCAAATTCTTCCTTTGTACCTTATGAGACCATCTTTTAACTTGTAAGGAGAGTCTTCTAGATTTTGTATAGACAATTGAGCCAACAACTTAGCGGACTTTGCATCATGTAAATAGCCCTCGGCAACTTCTTCTAACCAGGTGGGTTTACAGATTGAAATAGCCGCAGCTTCCAATGGTTCTCTATGATCACACCGAGACAACGCATCGGCAGCCTCTTTATGAATTCCTTTCTTGTAACAGATTTTGAACTGCAAACCCAATAACTTTGTATAAGCCTTTTGTTGCCAGCTGGTATGCAAGCGCTGATCAGTCAGATTCATTAAACTTTTATGATCTGTGAGTATCAAGAATTCAGCATACTGGAGATAGGACCGCCAATGGTCAACAGCCAATAAGATGGCGAGACACTCTTTCTCATAGGTGGAGAGACCTTTGGTTCGAGGACCCAAAGCCTTGCTAACATACGCAATAGGATGCTTATCCAGTGATAAGACTGCTCCTATCCCAGAGTCACTTGCATCAGTTTCTATAACAAAGGTCTTGTTGAAGTCAGGCAGAGCCAGAACAGGGGCTGTGGCTAAGGCGTGCTTGAGACTCTCAAAGGAAGTGTGTACCTCAGGGGTCCATTGAAATTCAACTCCCTTCCTCAACAAATTTGTCAAAGGCTTACTGTGAACACCAAAGTTTTTGACAAACTTGCGGTAATATCCTGCGATGCCCAAAAAACCTCTAAGTTTCTTCAGGTTAGTAGGAACAGCCCACTTCAAAATATCTTGTATCTTGCTGGCATCAGTGGCCACTCCTGCCACCCCAATAGTATGCCCAAGGTAATTGAGTTCCTGTTGTGCAAAGGAGCATTTGCTCAGTTTGACTTTCCACTGATGTTCTTGCAGCAGGTGTAGTACCTTCCTGAGATCTTGCACATGGGTGGGTAAATCAGGGCTGTAGATTAGTATGTCATCAAAAAAGACTAGGGCACACTTTCTTAAAACTGAAGACAAGGTTGCATTCATAGCTCCCTGGAAGGTGGCTGGTGCTCCTGTCAGTCCAAAAGACATCACCCTATATTCAAAGTGCCCAAAATGGGTTTGGAATGCAGTTTTGGGTTCCTCTCCAGCCACCAACCGAATTTGATGATACCCCGCCCTTAAGTCCAGCTTGGAAAAATAAGCAGAGCCAGCCAACTTATCCAATAATTCATCAATTACAGGCAAGGGATACTTACTTTTGATTGTGAGCGCATTGAGCTGCCTATAATCAATGCAAAGCCGCCAAGAGCCATCTTTCTTCTTCACTAATAATGCTGGGGATGAGAAGGGGCTGATACTAGGCTGAATAACTCCAGATTTCAGCATTTCATGAACTTGGTGTTCAATTTCATTCTTTTGGGCTGGGTTGTATCTGTATGGATGAATATTGACTGGCTTAGCACCTGGTATTAAAGGAATGGAGTGGTCACAGGATCTTCTAGGAGCTAATCCCTGTGGTTCCTCAAAGACAGATGTGAACTCAGACAACACTTGTTGCACTGGTTCTGGAATCGCAGCAACAGTAGGACTAGTTTCAGTGGTTATCTGAAACATGTGCATAAGTGCCCCAACTTTGTACAAGCCTCTGAGTTGTGCCCCAGAAATCAGCCGACAGTGAGCCACATCAGAGTGCACCCCTTGAATTCTGATGAGTTGCCCCTTGTCCTGGTACTCCAACCATTTGTGCATCCAATCAATTTTCATAACCCCTAAACCTGCCAGCCAATCCATTCCTAGTATAGCATCATACCCATTCAGAGGTAACAATTTGAAGTTAGATTTATAGCATCTGCCTTGGAGCCACCAAGAGCAGTCAGGGAGCTGTTTGTCACACTGTAAGAGTCCTCCATCAGCAACTCTGACCTTCACTGGTTTGGATAACTGTACTACCCCAGGCAAATGGCCAATGAGTTGCTCATCTATAAAAGAGTGAGTGCTGCCGGAATCAACAAGCATAAGAAGCTCAGTTCCCTATACCAAGCCCTTAACTCGAAGAGAATGGTTAGAATCAGTTCCATTGCAAGCATGGAGTGATATGGTCATTAGTGTAGTCTCCTCGGGGGAAGAATAAGGAACTGGAATCACAAAGTCCTCTTCTTCCTCAGACTGGAAAGCCTCCAATAATTCTTCCACCACATGCAGTTGGACAGACTGGGCACACTTATGGTCCTTACTCCATCGTTTCCCACAGGTGAAACACAATCCTTTGGATCTTCTATAAGATTTCAGAGCAGAAATTTTATCATCGCGAGTATTGGTTCTGACAGACTCAGGAAATTTTCTTTACTCTCCAGGGGAGGTGGCAGGGCTCTTGAGAATGACATTGACCTGAGCTGTTCTAGAAAAAACTTTGTTGAAATTAGTACCCTACGTCTTCATATAAGTAGTTCTCTTACTCCCTTCCAAGATTTCCTCTTGTAACAAGGCCACAGAACATGCAGCATCCAAGTCCACCGGCTTCTGTAGCATCACTACTCCCCTAATTTCGTCTTTCAATCCATCCACAAATTTAGTTAGGAAGTAAAGGGGTGTGAGAGCATTGTCATAAGAGAGCAGCTGGTGCATTAATCCATCAAACCTCTCCACATATTCAGCCACACTGCTAGTCTGCCCAACATGAAACCATTGCCGTATTAGCAATTTCTGCCTATCCCTTGTGAACTTACGGCAAACCCGATCACACAACTCCAGCCAAGAAATCCCCACTAACTGATGCCGCACCGATTGTAACCAGAAAGAAGCATTGCCAGTGAAATTCAGCAGAGCTACCTTGACCCAATTAGCTGGATGCACCCCATAGACATCAAAGAAAATCTCACAATTATCTCTCCACATTTGAGGGTTCTCCCCATCAAATTGGGGGCAGGACATGGGAGGAACATTACCACCAATACTAACCATTCCTGTCTCAAAGGCCTGATAGCTAGAATTTTCTGGAGTAAAGGGACTCACCGAATTGAACTGAGGATTTCGCCACCCATGAGGAGAAGGGGTAAACAGGAACGGATTTGGCGAGTTACCATTGAGATCTTCCTCTGTTGACGCTTGATTTGGTCCTTTACTGCTTTCCCCCTTGAACAGCACTCGCTGCTGCACTTCCCGCTGGCACTTCTCCAACCCTGCTTGGATTGAGTTCACTTTCTTGGCCAAGTCGCTCACAGATCCCCCAGGCTCGCTCACCTTCTTCTCCACCAATGGTATGCGCGATTCTACCGCCGCCTTCAACGACTGGAGTTCCTCCAGATTCAGTGCATCCGACTCCTCCCGTCTCCTCTCCGTCTCCTCCCTCTTCTTCTCCGCATCCTCCATCATTTTCAACAGCAAATCGAGTTTCCCATCCTGAGCCATGATTTGAGCCGCTTGTTTGGTGGTATACCTAGGTCGCTCCAGGATGAATTCACTGGTTCCGCCCCGAACCCAGCCAACCAGATCAAGGGAGCCCCGAGAGCTTTTGCGGAATCTCACTGATAAACAGCGAATTCCCACCTATCACATGGAATTTTCCGGCCGGATCAAGGGATTCAAGGAAACCAGGAAGTTCTGGAGTGGCTCTGATACCAAATTGTTAAGTAGCTAAACAGAAAATCAACACACGAACTCAGGAACTGATAGATCAACAGGGATTCCAACGAATTCCATCGCTGCCGCCGCCGCCGTTCGCCGCCAAGTTCTATTACTTAATCGATAATCAAAACAGAGATTGCTTCCTCCTTATAAATATATATATATCTCTCTCTCTCCCTCTCCCTTACAGACCAGCCAAGGGCCAAACAGCACACACACACCTACTGAGCCCATTCCGGCCCACTCATGCGTACATTAGCTTTACGAAGTCTTTTTCCCCTCCCTCCAGATGCTTCCTCCTGCACACTGCTACCATTGCCCTGAGCACCAGCGGCAGGCACCTTAACATAATAATACAAGGAATCCAGTTTACATATTCACACTGTTGTAGTAAATTAGAGTACTGTTTCTACAATACATTACCATTGTGCTAATGCAAACATCACAAGATTCAATACTGTGCAAACAGTATCCCCTGTATTTACTCAGAGTCCGAAATTCATACGTGTTAGCTACTCAGTTTGGGAAGCAGGCTGTGAAACAACCTATAAACGCTCTCACAAGTCACTCTATTTTTATTTCTGACCGTTATATCTGAATTTACTATTCTGAACACATTAGTGTGAATAATGTTGTTCATTCAAATGATTGATGTGCTACAACGTTAACAGATTGGCTTAGTCAGCTCGAGCTTGTGATGCTTGCAGACCGAAGTAGATGATATGCAGCAGACAGCAAGCGGTGCACGAGACATCGGTTAATTTGCCTAGCTGATCCGGTGTCTTTTCTTGTGCTAGCTTATGCAAGAAAACTACACAAACAGAGAGGGATTCAAAGCACGCGACAGTCGACGCAGAACACAACCAAGGGAAGTATCTGGAAATATATATGTTGTGATGCTCGATAGATCGACGAGCTTGGCGTAAGGCTCCTGCTTCGCACATCGTCAATGTATGGCTACGGGGAACAGCTCTGGCACGGTTGCACATTCAGCAACTTGCTGAAAGAAAAAGCAAAACAGTATGCACGGAAGAAACGTTAATTACTTTAATTTAGAAAATTCACATAGAGATAAGGGAGTAAAATGGCAAAAAGGAACAGGTAAATATTTTCTAATTCTGTTGCATCTAACTACATGCCATCATAATGCATGAAAGTATATGTATGTATAACCCTCTTCCCTTACCGTGCACAAGCTGGAAAGAACAAGTGGAGGTTCCCAATGCATCTCATGCCCAGAGAAAATCTATGGACTTTTGTTAACACTTTGGATAGAGCAACAGCAAGAACACAACAGCTCAACTGAGTGACCCTGTTTAGATAGGACTAAAACTTTTAAGTCCCTATCACATTAGATGCTTGGATACTAATTATAAATATTAAACGTAGACTATTAATAAAACCCATTCATAATCTTGGACTAATTCGCGAGACGAATCAATTGAGCCTAATTAATCCATAATTCTCTAATTATGGATTAATTAGGCTTAAAAAAATTGTCTCGCGAATTAGCTTTCATTTATGTAATTAGTTTTGTAAGTGGTCTATATTTAATACTCTAAATTAGTGTCTAAATACAGAGACTAAAGTTAAGTCCCTGGATCCAAACACCACATGAGGGAGGCTTGGGGGTGGGGGTGGGTGTGGGTGTAAGGGGATATATATAGATTTATTTTGTTCAAAGATATTGTCTTTAGTATTTGTAAACTACACAAACAACTTGCCCTTATATCTATCTATCTATCTATCTATCTATACCTATACTAATCGGGCACTTTTTTGGAGCTCTCACGTTAATCAGGAAGATCAAGCCATTGATTAAACAAACCATAATATGTCAACCGTTGATTACAATCTAATCCAAGTTCCACGCGGTGGGTCTTTTAAAGCCCATGTAACCTATATTGTCAAACCCATCGATATGATCCATTCACGCACGCATTCTTTTTTCTTTTTCTTTCGAACGTGGGTATTTGTTTCTTTTTCTAAACCGATGAGTCCATCCATATTTACTGAGATCGATCTGATCAGATGCAGTGGAAGATACGGGAGGGCACGGCATGGCCATCGCGCCGGCCGGCAGCGGCAAACGACGGAGAAAGGCAGGAGGAAACAGTACATACAAGCACATCGTACGCCAGTTATGTTCTGCTCGCTCGGCCGCGGCAAAGGCGAATATATCAACGCAGCACACAATCACTAAGGCGAGGTTGACGTGCGGCCGGTGAGCGCCGGAAAAGCACACAACGTCAGCCGAATGCTAATTGTTGTTTTCTCCATTGTTAAGGTTTGATTCTAACTTCACTAGCCAGTGAGCTGAAAAACGCAGCAATTAAGATGAAGGTGAAGAAGCACTTCAGGATGGTATATATATATATATGTAATGGTTATGCTAAACACAGCACGATATCACAATTCACACACCTAGGTGTAGCAGTCGGTCATCGCCAAAGTCTTCTATGCGAGCGAGCAAGTGCTATGAGCGCCGCTGTGTTTGAGAAAAGAGGAATTTAGAAAATTGAAAATACTAGCCGTCAACCCGTGCGTTGCACGGGATAATTTTAAATATTATTTTTTAAGCATGTAAAATATTAATGGGTTAATGCAAGGCGATTATATGCGAACCACAATTTTTGTTTTTTAATTTGTTTTTTGAGTGAATTATTTTTTAATCATAGATTCCATTTTGTATTTTTTGGTTTTTTTATTGTAATCATCGTTAAGAATTGTATTGAGGTTGGGACCATGTGAGTAATTAATGTGGTCAGTGGAAAACTAATTAATTAAATATTGATTTCCTTAATATATTTTATTATTTTATATGAATTGTTGAATCATAAGATCCATTCTGTGTGAAAAGAAATAAAAATATTAGGCACGAAATGTGTGAAAATAATCATAGAATATTTACTCTCCCGGGGGCTCATTTTCCTGACGTGTCCTATGTATTGTTTTTTACTTGTACAGTCAGTGCCTTGCTAGTCACTTGTGGTTCACAGACTGGCTTTCAGATCCCCAATATCCCCATTCCCATCAGGAGGTGAAAGCAGAAGAGGTTCATCGGTGTCTTGGCCAGGATCTCAAATTCGTCGATAAGAAGACAATGGAGGTCCATCCCAAGTTGTCTGCCTCGGCAGGTTTGTGGATTCTGACGGCGGAGGTGCTGCGGCAGACCACGGTAGGCAGTTTCAAAGTCAGAAATTCAGAAATAATTGGTTGTGTAAGAGATGTCTGGGTTGCAGTCTTCTTCAGGTAGGCGATGATGTCCCTGTTAAAGATTGACAAAGTTATTAGTTATTTCCATCATTGAAGCATCCCCTCACGAAATAAGGTACATTTTTCTGGATGATTTTTCTTCCGGTTATTTGCTTTCCTGGATGATTTTTCTTCCTGTTAGAGATTTGGAAATTTATTAGTTATTTGTTTTGCAGGATTATTTTTCTTCGATATGTAAAATGAGATAAGCTATTAGTGAGTAATTAATTAAGTATTAATTATTGTAAACTTGAAAAAATAGATTAATATGTTTTTAAAGTAACTTTTTTATAGAAAGTTTTTCAAAAGAAAGAAACACCGTTTAACAGTTCGGTAAGTGCCCACCTGAAAAACGATGCTCTTTTTCTTCTCTTTGTGCTGCTCTCAAACGCATCATCAAAGGATGACATACAAGACGCATCATCACGATGGTGGTGTTGCAGATCGAACACAATCGTCGGTCGGTGTAGCTATCCAATCAAACTGTTAATTAAACGATAGGCTATGTTCCTTCCCCCTTCTTTCCCAACTCACTTCGCTAGTTTTTTTGCGCGCACGCTTCTCAAACTATTAAACGGTGCAGTTTTTTCAAAATAAATAAATTTTATATAAAAGTTGTTTTAAAAAATCATATTAATCTATTAAAAAAGACTAATACATAATTAATCATGTGCTAATGAACGCAGCCTAGGAAGAGAAAAAGCTTCAGAAAATATACGAGATGTATGTTGGATATCATGTGAACCAGAAGGAACGCTAATTTCAATATCGTAACAAGCACACTGTAGCACTACAAACATCATGCTACCAACTGACACAGAGGTGAGCTATTCCATTTTCTGAACAGGGAAAAAATGCAAGTATATGGAAGCAATTAGGAGGTGCATAACTCGTTTGCAGACAAATATTATTTAAGCTGACCAAATAATTTAAATTACCAGAAAAGAGATCGTAAGCATCGGTTGAGGAAGAACCAAATTAAGACGCCCATGTCTTATTTTGTTCGAGACACACAACTGTAATCTGGTTCGAATGCATGCTCAACCTACCTTTTCAATCTTTGACGGTTCGAACCTAAAGATAAGTTACATGGAATCTACCGTGGTAAACCATTAATTTATTTATTTCAATGCATCACTTAACGCACTATCGAATAAAGTGTAAAGATCAGGTTATGTTTGAATTTCAACACATCAAGTGGGCCTCAGCCGCGTCGCCACTACTACTATTTTAGACACACAAGTGCAGAATTGGGCTCCTGCTTTTTCCATTAAAAATCTTAGTTGGGGGCCGAAAAGGCTAGTGGCCTGTAGTTTCAGTAAGAGCAGGTATAATAGTGCTATTAGCAAGGCTTCAAAACTTGTTAATCAGCCCAAAACAAGATTAAGGAAAGATAATCATATATTGAGAAAGAAGCCGGCGCTTGTTCTAGCTCCGGCGCTTGCACAACGCCCCACGCTGTATCGGCCAGGAGATACAATAAAAAAATTCGTTTGTCGGTGCTACTACTTGTTAATTCGTTTGAACCAAGGTAGTTTATAGCTAACTTGTAGTTAGCTTGTTGTATAAATTGCTCTTTAAGTTAGCTCTACCCGAGACATGACAAAAATTTGGAGCCTACTACTAGCTGCACTATTGACCTTGCTCTATTGTTGATCCAACGGGCTGTAGGCTGTAGCCTCCGGGTGGCCGCCGGTCTACTCGGAATTTAGCAAATTAAAGTACTCCCACCTACTCCCTCTATTCCAAATTATAATACATGTCTATTCCAAATTATAATACGTGTTGGTATCTTCATGCCATATCTACATTCGCTAACTTCCATATGATTTTGAACGCATATGTTGATCCATTTATGAATCTATTCAAAAAAGAAAACGTCAAACAAAGGATGTATAAGATATTTTAACTTTTTCCTGATCAAATTTCTTTAAGTTTAACCAAGTTTATAGAGAAAATTAGTAACATCCATAACACCAAATAAGTTTTATTGAACCTAACATTGAATATATATGATAGTATGTTAGTTTTCATGTTGAAAATGTTAATACATTTTTCTACATACTTAGAGAATTTTCACTAAAAAAGTCAATGCGTTATATAATATAAAATAGAAGGAGTAGTTTAGAGATTCGCAAATGAGTGCTCGTGCCAATGGTAGCGGTCAAATTTTTTTTCAGAAAAGCCCCTGGTTTGGACCTCACAACACGGTTAAATATTCTACCCCAAAAGGCAAGGCCTGGCCCTGGTATAGTGTGCAATTATTGTCAATACAGTCTAGAGTAAAAATTGTTAACATTTTTTTTAAAATACTAGTGCGTTAATCGTTTCTCCTTATTCTATTTTTTTATGTGCGTGAGGGGTGGGGTAGAGAAAGAGGACGAGTGTGGTAGATAGAGGAGCAAGAAAACAAGGATCGGCATCGCGGTGGACCGGCTCGTGCAGCCCGACGGTGGGATGGGAGGCGCTGGCTTGCCGAGGGTAGATAGAAGAGGAAGAGGACGAGGACGAGCATATCGATTTATTGACCCTGGTATAATACCTTGATTTATTGACCAATGGATGTGTTAGATGGCTAGATGCACCGTGTAAAATTTATAACCACATCATCTTCTTGGTATTACACTCAAACTGTGGCGGTCTTTCCGGTCACTCTTGCCCAACCAATGACCACAACCACGTATGTGTTTGTGTCATAATTTGGCTAAGTGTTAATTTTATTTGAGTAGGCCAGTCTTTAACCGATGTACATATTTTTGAGTGGTTTGCTTGAAAGGTCAAATTTAGTGTGTGGGGGTGCAGGAATTAGTAATGTACTAGAAGATTGTGTGTGCAAATCACTGGGTTATTACAGCAGTTGACTGTGCTTGGAGATGGAGATAGAGCATCAGTGTTGTGTGCATGCAGAGGTGCAGTCGATGCCTCACCTGGAGTTGATGCAAGTAGATGGAATGCAGCTATGTGCAGTTGATTATATGCGGCCGGAGCGGCAGTGGGTGGTTGACGACGACTTGTGTTAGTTACATCTGACCGCACGGGATGATGAGAAAGTAGCAGAAGACATGGTTTGAAATTGTCCACCCCTCTTTGGTTTTTAATAGAGACGACTCTATTAACTTATGGACATACCATTAACTATCCATATCTATTTATATACTAAAGATCCATTAAACTCCCTACAAGCGCTCTCAAGCAGCTACGTGGCGTTCCTACAGAGAATATACATTTTACAAGTGAAGTAGACAACATATGTCATAAATTCTAATTGTGATTTTTATCATAAATAACACAATGGTCCAAATAGATAAAAAATGAACGTATGATTTAAAAGTTAATAATTATGACGATTTAAAACATACTGTTACAAATAAATATATAATTTAGAAGGTTGTGGTGATTTAAAAATTATTGTTGCAAATATTTTCATAAAGAGAAAAAGGAAGAAAAAGTAATCAAGAGGATAAACTTCTTACAAACCCTTCTAGTCTGCCACATAGTACCCTATAAACGCTTCAATACCATCATGTGACGCTTAAATAAATCATAGCAATTGTAAGAAAAAAAAAGCAAAACATTTGACCATCATTTTTATTTAATCTGGTGGACCCATTATTTTCAACCATTAGATCTATCTTAAAAATTACTAATTAAATTTATATGTAAAAGGTCCACGTCGTAATGCCAATACCGGCCAATATACATGCACGTAGGTATTCCTCCTTAAGAAAAGTATATACCTACGTACAATTAGTACACATTTATTCCACGTTAAGAAAAAATATGTTCCGGTGTACTCTACGTACACACGTTGGATCCCACATCCTTATTTTTTTTCTTCTCATTTAGATTTGATGGTAAACCAAATTAATAATTTAAACCCATATTAACTATGCTTTATATTGTAAAAAATATATATGCTATTTTGAGTTGTATTCAAATTAGGCGCATGTCATCGAAACATCCAAAATAAATAAATAAATTAAAAGTATAGATTATGTGGTTGTTAAATTGGACTTACATTTTCCAAAATAAAAACAACTTCAAGTGTGGGTAGAATTTTCAAAATTTACTCACTCCCTGTTGTAAAAAATACTGATATGGCAAAAGGATGTTACTAAATTTATCATAAATATATTTTCATGTATTATGTGTTTACACTATTCATATATTACTAGAAAATTAAGTATCAAATATATTCATTTGACACCATATCAATATCCTTTTTTCTCCTACTTAGCATTCGTTCGATCTGGCTCATTGATTTAGCTTATCCAGGACACAGGAAAGGACACAAGTCGTTAGCACATGATTAATCGAGTATTAAATATTACAAACTTGAAAATATATTTTATTTTTTAGAAAATTTCTATAATAAAAATTATTTTCTAAAATACACACCATTTAGCAATTCGGTAAACATGGTCAATCCGATAAGTACTTTAGAACTTAACCAGCTAATCCCTCTCTCCTAAGAACCGGCAAATCCCTGTTGATGCATGTACATACATAAGAGATGTTGAAAATCAAAAAAGAAGAGTGCATATATGGTCCACCCCGTCTGGTAGTTTTCTGTTTTTTTTCTTGTAACTCTAAGGTTTTCCTCAAATTATGCATATATGTAGCGACCACTCTTTGTGAGGTTGACGAAGAAGCCACGTTGCCATGGCGCTGTTTCATGCCACCCTCGCCAATTTTCTTGAAAGTATTTTTCTTACCTTACAGTGTAAAAGGCAATCATAGGCGGTCATATAAACATGTGTACACCCAACCCAATGTATGCACATATACACACCCTACCACATATGAGAGAAAAATATTTGTCCAAAAAAACATGGAAAAGTATGTAGATATGAGAGACTACCATTCGCAAGAAAAAACTTACATACATACGTACAATCCAAAATGTCATATGGAACCATATTTTATCTTTTTTAATTATGTTGTTCTCATATAAATTGTGCTGACAATTAGTACAAATAATTTTGACAATATGGAGTATTCCTTTGTATATTACCCATGAACATGTATTGGTAAATTAGATGTATAATAAAAGAAAAAAAATCAACACTCATATTATGTTTACAAAGGATGAAAATAGGTAAGTTTACATATAACCGAAACAAAGCGATTTTTGTTTGAATATGATAGACATTATCATCTACTATAAATATTTTCTTCTTTTACGGTAAGGTTATGAGGTAATCTATGGTTTTTTACGATGATATATGACTTTTCTCAGTAGTTTTTTATTTAAAATAAATAAATTGCCCGTGCATCTGCGTGGGCTCCCTTCCTAGTTATTTATAATTTTTATTTAAATATGTAAAAATACAAGTCAAGCTTAAAGTATATTTAATAATTAATATTCCAAGTCACAACAACACAAATGATAGTTACTCTTTTAAAAGAAAAAAGATGAATGGTCAAAGGTATGCAGCAAGGTTAATGATGCCATCATCTGTTAACAAACGAATGGAGTATTTCTAAATATTGGCTTGACGAGAAAGAAACATTTAGATTATCGCTCAATTTAGCATAATGGTGGATAATAGTAATCTTGTCTTGTGGTAACAACTTTAATTTTATATATTTTGGTGTTTCGCAAACTGTTTGGTTTATATATGTTGCATACCATATTTTATTCCCACAATTTTGTACAATTGAGATATTCTATATAGTAAGACATTTTTAATTTTGTCCAACCTTAATTTAATCCATATCTATACCTATTAAAAAAATACGTAAGTATTCCAGATTTTTTTCGTCCGTCTTCATCCCACATCACCGTGTGTCGTCCAGCCTCGCCCGATATCTTGGGCTGAACCTAAGCACCGCCATCACGTCGATTTGTCTCCCAATGCGTTTTCTCCTCCAGTTGATTAAAAAATCGATTCTCCACTCCTCCCTTATCATTTTCCCTGTGCTTTCCCCTTTCAATTCGAATATTAGTACAAACTTGAAAATGGATTTATTTTTTTTTAAAAATCTATAATAAAAATTATTTTGTAAAATACACACCATTTAGCAATTCGGTAAACATGATCAATCCGATAAGTACTTTAGAACTTAACCAGCTAATCCCTCTCTCCTAAGGACCGGTCAATCCCTGTTGATGCACGTACATACACAAGAGATGTCGAAAAACAAAAAAGAAGAGTGCATATATGGTCCACCCCATCTAGTAGTTTTTTGTTTCTTTCTTTGTAGCCATAATGTTTTTCTCAAATTATACATATATGTAGCGACTACTCTTTGCGAGGTTGACGAAGAAGCTACGCTGCCATGGCGCTGCTTCATGCCACCCTCGCCAATTTTCTTGAAATTATTATTTTTAACTAACAGTGTAAAAGGCAATCATAGGCGGTCATATAAACATGTGTACACCCAACCCAATGAATGCACATATACACACCCTACCACCTATGAGAGGAAAATATTTGTCCAAAAAAACATGGAAAAGTATGTAGATATGAGAGACTACCATTCGCAAGAAAAAACTTACATACATAGGTACAATCCAAAATGTCATATGGAACCATATTTTATCTTTTTTAATTATGTTGTTCTCATATAAGTTGTGCTAATAATTAGTACAAATAATTTTGACAATACAGAGTATTCCTTTGTATATTACCCATGAACATGTATTGGTAAATTAGATGTATAATAAAAGAAAAAAAATCAACACTCATATTATGTTTACAAAGGATGAAAATAGGTAAGTTTACATATAACCGAAACAAAGCGATTTTTGTTTGAATATGATAGACATTATCATCTACTATAAATATTTTCTTCTTTTACGGTAAGGTTATGAGGTAATCTATGGTTTTTTACGATGATATATGACTTTTCTCAGTAGTTTTTTATTTAAAATAAATAAATTGCCCGTGCATCTGCGTGGGCTCCCTTCCTAGTTATTTATAATTTTTATTTAAATATGTAAAAATACAAGTCAAGCTTAAAGTATATTTAATAATTAATATTCCAAGTCACAACAACACAAATGATAGTTACTCTTTTAAAAGAAAAAAGATGAATGGTCAAAGGTATGCAGCAAGGTTAATGATGCCATCATCTGTTAACAAACGAATGGAGTATTTCTAAATATTGGCTTGACGAGAAAGAAACATTTAGATTATCGCTCAATTTAGCATAATGGTGGATAATAGTAATCTTGTCTTGTGGTAACAACTTTAATTTTATATATTTTGGTGTTTCGCAAACTGTTTGGTTTATATATGTTGCATACCATATTTTATTCCCACAATTTTGTACAATTGAGATATTCTATATAGTAAGACATTTTTAATTTTGTCCAACCTTAATTTAATCCATATCTATACCTATTAAAAAAATACGTAAGTATTCCAGATTTTTTTCGTCCGTCTTCATCCCACATCACCGTGTGTCGTCCAGCCTCGCCCGATATCTTGGGCTGAACCTAAGCACCGCCATCACGTCGATTTGTCTCCCAATGCGTTTTCTCCTCCAGTTGATTAAAAAATCGATTCTCCACTCCTCCCTTATCATTTTCCCTGTGCTTTCCCCTTTCAATTCGACTTTAATTCACCGGATTTAATCAATTTCAATGATGGCCGGCCTGCGAGCTTCCCTCGGCTGTTTTTATCCCGAATTTCGTGGATTCGCTCCGATTTTGAGAAAACTATAAAGAGGAAATTGAGTGGATCAAAAGCCCTCGACCAACTATGGGATATCGAAAAAGATTCGGCCAGATTAATTTGGTTGGGAGGATCGGCTCCAGCATCATACGGGCACATGACCGGAGGTTGAAGACGCCAGTTAGCTGTGCTAGCTGGGCTTATCTATCTATCTAACTATCTATTATTATATACTAAAAGTCCATTAAACTTCCTATAAACGCTCTCAAGCCGCCACGTGGTACTACTACAAACGCTCCTGGGTTGCCATGTGGCTATCTAATAAATTGGTGGACCCACTATTTTAAACTATTAGATTTATCTTAATAAACTTTTAAAACCTCACGATCCATCTCTCTCCTTTCCCTAATCGGCCGATGTCTACGTACGTAGGTTTTTGTCCGGTTCTCTGCCGGTGGACCCAAAAGCAAAAGGAAAAGGCCCGGGAAAAAAAACCGGAAAGAACAGATTTATACGTACATACCTGGGGAGCCAAAAACAAGCACCACTATTCGATGGGAAAAAAAAAAAAACGTGCATAGGCACCAACGATCGAGTAAAACAAACGATCAATAATTTCAATAAATCAGTCAACCCACTATTTTTACCCAAAAAAAAAGTACACTATTCGTTATTTGACAAAAACAACACGAAGAAGAATTGTACGTACACATGCGTATACTATCTGAAATAACAACGATCAATCCAACCATATGACTATTTAAAACATGGCATATTTATCTTATCAATAATAAAGAAAAATATATATTACATCACTTCTACAAACACACCTAAGCTATCACGTGGCACTCTAATAAATAATTTATTAAACCTTACAAATTCTGAGAAAAAAATCCAATCATCGATTTTTATTTAATAAAAAAGGAAATAAAATGTAGTTACGATTTAGAGAAGGATTAGCCCTGCCACAGTCCCACCTAATTGCTACGAGAGAAACGTACATACGTACTGTTCATATCTTCATCTAGAGTCGTTTCATTGCAAAAGGTTTTAGGAAAATGCTTTGTACAACATTTATCCACCATGCATGTTGATTCTGGGTTTGCTTCTCCACATGGACCATGCATCATGAAGTTCTTTACGGCTTCATACCCTTCTTTATCATCCTTTTCATTTGGAATTTCTGCTGATATAATCTTATTGATATGTGAAGTTGTAGGGTCTTTGTCATCTGGATGTAGGAAGACCAATATGTGTGCATGAGGGAGGCCTCTTTTCTGGAATTCAATAGTGTAGACAACTGGAAAGCGATAAATAAAAATAATTATGATATGCATCAATTTTATTTGTTGGTACGCATTAGAAACATTTCATGGCTATAAATTTGTCCGTTACTATTTTTACATTTAAGAAACGCAAAAATATATCACATATTTAAGATTAAAAACGTGTATAAGGGAGAACTCACTTGCACTTGTTCGTCCAAACATTTTCTTGTTCTTTATATCATTCATAAATTCCTTTAGCTTCATCATGAATACCCTGTCAACAATGTCAGGGCGATCTTCAGGCTTTTGTCCTGGAATAAGATCCAACATCTGTTGTATCTCTATCCATTTTGGATTGCACGTAAAAGTGATGAATAGATCAGGATACCCTGCCCAACGGCAAATTGCCATCGCGTCCTGATAATTCTGCTGCTTATTTCTAGGACTTCCAGTATACGATGAAGGCAAGATTATTCTTTGACCAACTTGTTCAGTTCTTGTATCTCCATTTTGAATTGCATCATGTAGTCCTCTATATAATTCTGTTCTGAGTTGACCTTGGTTAGATCTGTACCAATTTAGCCTCCATTGTTCAATGCATGTAGCTGCATCAACTAAGAATTGGAGGAATAGGCGCCCGCTCATTTGCAAGGTTACTGCTTGATTTAGACGTTGTTGTATCCGGTATGCATAGTATTCCAGCATTGTAACATATTGTCTTTTTCCTGAACGACCTCTCATATTTTCATAAGGTATTTTTGGTCTGAAGCCATCTTCCCCATATGGAAAAATCAGAGGGTATTGCATTGGCATGTAGCTTGGGTGCAATTCTGAGATTCTTTGCAGCATTTTGTCTTGGGTTTCAACTATTATATCAAACTCATCATTGGTTTCATCTTGATCCCCAATAATTAGTGCCGCCACTTCTGATGTAGATGGTAGGTTGTACTGCCGTCCATCTTTTGACCTTTTGCTAATCAATCTCAATCTTGCATCCTGAATATCGGTTTGTGTGAAACGATCCCTTGCCATGCGAAATGATTTTGCTAGAACATTGTGCTCGTCAAGCATTTCCAACAGTTCTTTAACAATGTTTTCATCTATTTTTGTATTCTTACTCTCACTCGAAGTTGATGCATTCATTCTATTCCGCACCTCATTCTCTGTATCATATATATATAGTTGGGCAAATTTTGGCTTGTCGCCTTCTTTGGGAAGCAATGTGCCCATCTGATGATAGTTGTGCCCATTCAAACGAAAAACATATGGAGCTCCTCCTTTCTTATTAATATCATAGTCGATCTTCCCTCCCATTGAAGTGAATGCAAACATTGAGTTGTACAATCTGATATTTTGCCGGTAATTTGACGATTCTCCCCTTTCATCTGATCTTAATAACTGTTGAAGATATGGCGGCGGTTGTTTCAGTGGTGGTAATTTGACTTTACCATCTTTGCAGCAGAGACCAAATCTTGGGTTTGCAATGTTTCCAGTGTTTGTGGTCCGTTCTTCGTGCCACATTATGGCATTGCAGAATTGACAAATAGAGGTTGGCTTTCCAAAATTCGAAACTTCTATTACATCATTAGATGAACTCAATGTTTTGCTGGTACTATTTTCGCTAGTCCTTTGTTGTTTGTTACTTCTCTTTGTATCAAGTATTGCCTTCCTCTTTCGTCTGGCTTCTTTGCTTACCTCTCTGTTGTAATTAGATTGGATGCTAGGCTGTACTCTTGGTTTTTTGGTGGCTGCTTGGTCAGCTGTTGAGCTATTCCTCTTTGACATTTCCCTATTATAGAAAGAATAATAAATGAATGTACAATGAAGAGTGCCAGCACATATTTATATTTGGAGCATTTTCATAAAATATATAAGCATCTCATTACCCGTTAGTTTTAACCTCTGTAATCTCTATAGAAAAGATGTATGCTTGGAGGGTCCTTATCTGAATGTTTCCCTGTCAGTTTGTCAGGTCTTGTAATCAAATGTACATATTGCTAATATATGTGATGACTTTAAATCTCTTCTACAGAATATGTACCTGATTCAAGAGTACTTGTCTGAAAGTTCTCTAGTCAGATTATCAGATATTATGCACAATCAGGAACCTGTTAAATTGTGAATTGTTATTGCTGGTTTTTTTTTGTAAAAATTCAGAGGCTGAGAGTGATAACATTGAATGTAGAGAAGCATGTTCTTTTATTTTGTTGATGTAAACACTGAAATTTGTAAGCATACCTAATACGTGGTTGATTCAATTATGGTGCATGGAATTTGTCTGCTTGCTGTAGATCTGTGAAGACGAAAGAAAAACTTGGAAAGCATGTTGACTATTCGTTGCTTCTTCATATATATGGAATTGTGTTCTTAATTTTGTTTGCACATCTGAGATGTAGCCTGACCAACCACCAACATTCTTGGTCCGCAACTTGTTGGCACACTTGATTTTCAGACTGGAAAACGGTTGGCTGATTAGAGGATATCTAAACCTGTGGTCATCTTGGGGTCACGGTCATTGGTCCTAGCATGGTTGAATAAGAAGGCATTTAATGTATCGGACCAAAAGTACGAGGCAGCTGATAGCATGGGTTCATCTTTTGTAGTATCGGCTAAAGATAGTGCTAGGCATTGGGCTATCCCAACTTCTTCTCAGTGAGCTTGTTTGGCCGTTGTTAAAAGCACCATATTCAGACATACTCTGTCGTATCTCATTTGCTACATCTCAAATAAACATTTCCACACTATACGCATACATGCCAATATAGATCATGCTATCATATATGGCAGCGTATCGTATGAACACAGCTAGATAGATGCACTCATGCACACGTCCATCTGGAGCCTTTGGATCAACATCCTGCGGCCAAGACTCCGAGTGTGGTATTTTTGCAATTTAGCCGCCCGACCCCTCCACAACTATCTTCTTTACTCACGCAGTCTATTTTCCAGGACGCTTTTTTTCATTTTTCTAGATGGCGTTTTTTTTTTTTGCCTTTTTCTAATGGACGGCATGTGCCTTTTTTTCCGCCGTTTCTCTTTGCGGGCTTTTTTGGACACTTTTTTTATTATTTTTTTGGTGTTTTTTCAGACGGCGTTTTGGCTTTTTTTCGTCCTTTTTTTTCTTGCGGATTATTTTTAGACGGCGTTTAGAATCAGACATTTTCGCCTTTTTTTTATTATACGGTGAAATTTTTTTGTCTTTTCAAATAGTAGAGAAGAGAGATTAGTCGCTGGTGTCACCGCTACCGTCATTCCTTCGTGTGTTGATGCTCCACACGCGTCCGACTACGGTGACAACGCCCCCTCCGGCATCTGCGGACTCCTCCGTCGACAAGCTGGTTTGCTCACGAAATCTTGAAAAGCCAGCAGACCATCTTCTCCTCGATCTCCTCTGTTGTGTTAGTGAGGCAGCGATTTCATCATCGCCATCCCAATTCTTTCACGAGTACGATTGGCTTGACTTTGGTGATATCTTTCCTGCTGTTTCCTTGCTACAGTAACCATGCAGGGTTATCCGTTCGGGTTAAGTACGGATCGTCTGTTCGATCCCAGTAGATAGGATTACAGTCAGTGCTCCTCAAATTTAACTGTGAACTCCATGGAAATCATTTGTTGATCAGTCCGGTGAAGCTCACACCAACATCTACGGCTCAACAACAAATCTCAAAACTGTGCCGTTTCCGTGAAGGCAGCCGAAGGGGATTACCGGCCGGTTTGTGAAGCGGTTTGCATACTAGAAGAGGTCTTTGGATGTAATCGTCGCGGCATTGCCGCAGCTTCCTAGCGATCGCATCCTTTACTAGCTGTTGCTTGGTATCATTAGGACTGATGTTTCCTTTGTTGAGCTAGCCTTCCGAAAGGAAAAGGATGGTTCAGTACTTCAATTCTCATCACCGTCTCGACGACCCCAATCGCCCAACGTCGTCTGTGTGGCAACCAGCACGACTGCGTCAGGTGGAGGCCCCTATATATGTTATTGAGTGGGCTAGCTATGAGCTTAACGTGATTATGTGAATGTTATTAGGCAAGGTAATTAGGTAAGGTTAGCTGTAAGCATGCATGCTTTGGGCTGTTGCCTTCGGGTTTACTAATTCGCGCGTACGCGCCGGTTCAGTTACTCGCGCGCACTTCCACGTGTTCGGCTGCAGAATGAACCTTGTCGCAATCCCATCGCTAATCGCGGAGATTAGCGTTAATCACGGTAATTAGAGTCAATCACGCGCTGCAGTAATTTCTCAATACAACAATAAAAATTCGAGTTGAAAGTTTTTAAAATCTAATTTAAAAGTTTTCAAATATTGACTTGAAAGTTTTCAAATCTAAGTTGAAAGTATTTACATTTTGAGATGAAAACTTTGAATTTTGAGTTAAAAGTTCTTAAAATTTGAGTTGAAAGTTTTGAATTTCAATATGAAAGTTTTTGATTTTGAGATGAAAATTTTGAATTTTATGTTGGAAGTTTTCAAATTTTGAGTTGAGAGTTTAAAATTTTAAGTTCAACTTTCAAGTTAAAAGTTTTAAATTTTGGATATGACTTTTTTTAGAAGGTTTTAAATTTTATTTGAAAGTTTAAATATTATGTATAAGTTTCTAAAATTTGTAGTGATAAAAAGGAAATAACCGTTGAGCGAAAAGAAAAAAAAGAATGGTCACCGTAATTCACATCGTCATTAGTTAAAACCTGATTACGCTAATCCAATCTCATCCGCGCATGGGAACGTGTGCGTGTCCCCACCTACTGACCTTCCTGCACTGCGACACTGCGCAATCGTGTAGTGGGCTGGGCCGGAACCGCGCGCGACTTCGTTCGCTGGCGCAGACGCGCGCAATAGGAAATGGAAATTCGCTGGACGTGGCGATGGTTGAGGTAGTGGGCCCTGATATATGCCACATCAATGGAAACCAGGGGAATATATGGCCTATACCGTCGAGGGATCTACTTTGCATGGTTTTGAAGACTCGAGGGTCAACATCTGCTATTGGGAATCGATTTTGCTATATATTTGTCGACAAATTTTTCCCCCAAAATTTGACAGATGTAATTACAGTACAATCGTAGTGTAATTACACTGTAACTTGCATGTAATTACACTGTAACTATAGTGTAACTTGTATGTAATTTTCAAAAATCTCTCCGTAACATGTTATTTCGGTAAAATGGAGGTCGTGTGAACAAATTCTTTCACATATGTGTGTGCTATGATTTGTTTTCTTCCTCACCAAAACAAATCTTGTAATAGATCTAACGATTCAAAATTATGTGAAACTTACATATAAGTTACACTGTAGTTACATACAAGTTACAGTGTAATTACATATAAGTTACAGTGTAATTACACTACGATTGTACTGTAATTACATCTGTCAAATTTTGGGGGAAAAATTTGTCGACAAATATATAGCAAAATCGATTCCCAATAGCAGATGTTGACCCTCGAGTCTTCAAAACCATGCAAAGTAGATCCCTCGACGGTATAGGCCATATATTCCCCTGGTTTCCATTGATGTGGCATATATCAGGGCCCACTACCTCAACCATCGCCACGTCCAGCGAATTTCCATTTCCTATTGCGCGCGTCTGCGCCAGCGAACGAAGCCGTGCGCAGTTCCAGCCCAGCCCACCACACGATTGCGCAGCGTCGCAGTGCAGGAAGGTCAGTAGGTGGGGACACGCACACGTTCCCATGCGCGGATGAGATTGGATTAGCGTAATCAGGTTTTAACTAATGACGATGTGAATTACGGTGACCATTCTTTTTTTTCTTTTCGCTCAACGGTTATTTCCTTTTTATCACTACAAATTTTAGAAACTTATACATAATATTTAAACTTTCAAATAAAATTTAAAACCTTCTAAAAAAAGTCATATCCAAAATTTAAAACTTTCAACTTGAAACTTGAACTTAAAATTTTAAACTCTCAACTCAAAATTTAAAAACTTCCAACATAAAATTCAAAATTTTCATCTCAAAATCAAAAACTTTCATATTGAAATTTAAAACTTTCAAGTCAAATTTTAAGAACTTTTAACTCAAAATTCAAAATTTTCATCTCAAAATTTAAATACTTTCAACTTAGATTTGAAAACTTTCAAGTCAATATTTGAAAACTTTTAAATTAGATTTTAAAAACTTTCAACTCGAATTTTTATTGTTGTATTGAGAAATTACTGCAGCGCGTGATTGACTCTAATTACCGTGATTAACGCTAATCTCCGCGATTAGCGATGGGATCGCGAGAGGGTTCGTTCTGCAGCCGAACACGTGGAAGTGCGTAAAAAAATAGAAATGAAAATAAATTGAAACTTATATAAAAACTTGTATACTTACTGTGTAAGGAGGCCACCTAAAATTTTTCTTTTTTTTTTGAAACTTCTAATGATATAAATCAATTGTTAACCTTATATGTCCATAAGGGTTTTTTAGGTATTATTGAAAAAAAAGCCCAACCCAATGGCATATTGTAGAACAGTTGATAAAGTCGCCAGTATATTGTAGAAAGAGACAAAATCAGTGGTAAATTATTGAACTATGACAAACTCAGTGGTGTAGAATAGGTTCTCTCTTTTTGCAGACATGACCAGTTACTGTTCGTCTGCAATCTAAAGAGCTCCTTGTACAGGAAAATCGTTTTTGTAGTATTGACTGCTCTTAGAATAAATTCACTTTGAATCCCTTAGCTAGTGAACGAATCTGATTCGTATTCTAGAATCACAATATCAGATATCTCGATCCCCCAACTATTAAAACTAGTGCAATTTGACTCTCTCGACGGTTTTGGAGGGCAGTTTCGCTGACGTGACGCTTTAACTTTGTTTGACTGGCTGAATCAACGTGTGGGGCTCACATGTCAATGTCTCCTCCTTTTCTTCTCTTTCTTCTCTCTCTCCTCCCTTCTCCTCCTCTCTTCCTGGCGCGGGCGACATAGGCAGGAGGTGCCGAGCCGGAAAGTGCAATGAAGGTGCAAACGAAACCCAAATGGATCTCATAAGGGGAAATTATAGGCCGCATCCGATGGTTCGAAATTCAAGGAAGAAAGAGAAATCATCGCCATGATATTCGCCTTTTTTTATATGGCAGTTAAGATTTTGACCTCAATCCAAATTCAAAAGGTGGCCACATTCTCTGTCACACTTAGGAAATATTACTTGTCACGAATTCCATACCTACTCGGCCTCTCGAGAACGGTTAGGAGAATCTGACAAGGGTTGATTCCTAGGTTGCAGCTTTGAGAACGCTAGTCTGTTCATTTGCATTGAGGTTGGGGGCTACTGCCAGGGATATAGATAAGGTATACCTCGGGTAGATGGGTTTGTGCTGTACGGAAATACCGCATATCTGGTACTATACGGAAAGGTATCATTAGACAAGGAAATAAAATGAGTCCGGAAGGAAATTGTTTTCACCCGAAGGAAGGTGTCAGAATCCTACTTGGGGAAGACAAGGTTTCCTCGGCTCATGTCTATTCTGGTCTCTCCAAGTTCTATTTGGAGAGGAAAGGTATCTGTCGGTATAAATACAAGGCCTCTCAGGGAGAGGAGGGCATCGAATCTTATGCCTTAACCAAAGCCACATTGAGAGACAATTCGGAGGAAGCCCAAGCCCTAAGTCGCCGATAAGATCTTGCTGAGCCGTACTCGGCGGGTTGGACTAAACTAGTCAGTTCTCCCTTTGTTATATATCTGTGTGGTACTCTTTCCCATCAATACATATAAACTGGAGTAGAATTATTACTCAATTCGAGGACCCGAACTAATATAAACCTTTATCCCTTGTTTCCTCGCTACAATCTCGCGTACATCTTGGTTCCAACGTTTCCTATACTCTACAAATAATGTTATCGGGTATTGCCCGTCGATACATTCTTGTCCAAATCTATGGATTATTTCATGGTTTAGATATGTCTTCTTTTCTTTGTACAGTTCATTTAGAGTGAATATAGTGATATAGGACTTATTTTAGCAATCTATTTATAAATAGGGGCAATTGTGTTGCGGCCTTTACTTGTGTTGCAATGTGACTTTACACCTCTTTTTTTAGGGTTTGTGTTTTTCCCTCGCTTTTTTTAAACGAAGCTTCAGTTTTCCGAAAAAAATTTGCGAATATACTTATTTTTTCAATAATTTACGTTTATATACCTACATAGAAAGGATTTGCAAAAATATACCGGTCCCACGGGTGAAAATGCGGGACCACTGACGGTCCCTCAGCTCCAAAACACGGGACAACGGTCCTGCGGGAGATCTACGGGATGGTTGCGCGGGACCACGACAGTCCTACGGGACGGTAGCGCGGGACCACGACGGTCCCGCAACTCCAAAACACCGGACCGCAATGGTCCCGTGGCTCCAAAACACGGAACCGCGGTAGCCGACGATTTAACACTGTGTAGCACCATCAGTCCCGCGTCTTGGAGTTACCGGACCATCGTGGTCCCGCGTTTTCACCCCGCGGGATAGGTATATTTTTGCAAATCCTTCTCAGATTGCCCCTATTTTGGATGGCTATTAGCTGGGCCCAAATTTCTGAGAGAAAAAAAAAGAAGAGTTACAAAATGCAAAAGGACTATTGTACCCCTGGCAAAAATAACCTACCTAGTCCCAACTCCCAACCCCACCTAGCTAGCCAACACACTGCGCCCGTCGGCCGTTCCCATCCCATCCGTGACTGTGGCGGATCCAAAAAAATCGATTCGTTGGTGTCATAACGTGTCTATCGGTGTCATAGTATACTAATTATGCTTAGATCAGGGTGTTATAATATATGAATAAGCAGTTTTGCTATAGGTTTTTACCGAGAGTCGTCGGTGTCGCCTGACACCGGTCCTAGTACGTACTATAGATCCGCCCGTGCAGCACTCGAGCAGGCAGCGGCGAGCCGGCGGCGAGTCTGTCGCAGCACCACGGGAACGGGAAGGCGGCGGCTCGATCGAGGGGCAGCAACTCTGGCGCAGCGCACGTACGGAAGGCGGCAGCTCCGGCGGGGCAGCGTACGGGCTCCGATGATGGTACGGTGCGGAAGGGGAAGGTGGGCAGGGCACCTGCTACGCTGCACAGGGTTTGCTCTCTCCCCTCTTGTGCGTCAACGACGATAGGATCGATGCCCCTCAGCGGCGGCAAGCAGCGATCGCGAGCAGCATGGCGCGGCAAGCTAGCTAGCCGGCCAACAACAATGGCACATGGCGAGCGACTCGTTCACAAACGGGAAGAGGATTCTAATAACTCGAGTGGACGTCCACACCCGTTTATGCATGTCAACTAGATAGTTACGAAAATTTTTAAAAAAATTAACAAGATAGATCAATATGTAATATAATCACTCCACAAACATGCAAGTTCAAATTCACTTCTACAGGTTGTAACAAAAATAACAAATTTAATTGTAAATATACATATAGTAATTTGAGTTTTGTTTGTTATTTTTGTTTACAACTTGTAGTAGAAGTTAAATTTTAACTTGCATGTTTGTGGATTGATATATTACATATTGATCTATCTTATTCATATTTTTCAATTTTTTTCATAACCATTTAGATGACATGCAATAAACGGGTGGACGTCCACTCGAGCTGTTAAAATAGTTTCCCGTTCACAAAGACCAGCGAGATGCCGTTGCTACCTGATTTTCTCTCTCCTTTTCCTATCTCATATTTGCGAGAAATTTGTCATGAATCTTTTTAGTCAAGTTTTGCAGCCGTGCAAGTTGTGTGAAAATGTATATCAACTCTAAGAGGAGGGGGGGTGGTGGATTTAAGACCCACCGGCAATTTTTTTTGTCCCATCACATCGAACGTTTGAATACATGTACGAAGTATTAAATATTGAAAAAACTAATTACACAGTTTGCATGTAAATTGCGAGACGAATCTTTTAAGCCTAATTGCGCCATGATCTAATAATGTGGTGCTACAGTAAACAATTGCTAATGACGGATTAATTAGGCTTAATAAATTCGTCTCGTAGTTTACATGCGGATTATATAATTTGTTTTGTATTAGTCTACGTTTAATACTTCAAATGTGTGTCCGTATATTAGATGTGACCCGGCAAATTTTTTTTGCCGGTGGAACTAAACACGGCCTAAAAAAAGTTGGGCAAATGTGAAAGGGATACATGTCTTTTTATGTCTGAATTGACACCATTAACTGATCTTAACAAAATAGAGGAAAAGTGAAGCTTCATTAAAAAAAAAGTAAGGGTAAAAACACGAACGCTAAAAAAAAGCAAAATCACAACCGGAGTATAAAATAGAGGTAAGAACACAATTACCTCTTATAAATAATAAATAAAATATCCGTGCATTGCATATGTTTTCTTTCTAGTCAATGTAATTGCTATAAGGTAGTCTCTCCACCTTTTGCATACAAAAAATATAAAATACACAACCCAACTAATTGTGCTGCAGGCCTGCTTCTTTCTTCATTTATCAATAGGGCTGGTCAAATCAATGTACCAACCTGCGACATCCATAATCTTGCTCATGTTCTTCCTGGCAATCTTCCCCATTGAACAACCACAATCACACAAACATTGTTATACATGTTGTCTAAGAGGCAGAAGTAGGCAACCCTCCACGACTTCTTGAACAGAAGGGTACAGAAAACCACCCAGAGACCTGCTATGAATCCCAGTACAACTCCAAGGGAGAATGGCCCCATGCCCAAACTTTGCTTGCTTCTTATCAGATGGCGTTGCTTTGAGGCACTGCTGCTTGAACAGCTATTTTCCGAGAGGAGGCCCACAGAGACCATCATTGCCATCATATGGATGCTGGTCATTGAGGGTGTCAAGCTGTGACCCTGATGGTATTCTTCCAGTAAGATTGTTATAAGATAGGTTCAGATAACTTAAATATGTTAAATCGGATAGGCTTACTGGGATTTCACCGTAAAGCTTATTCTTTGAGATGTCGAGCGATTCCAGTGACTGCATGTCGCCAATCCTATATGGAATTTTTCCACTCAAGTAGTTCCTTGATAGATTCAGATTTATTAATCCGACAAGAGAAACTAAGTCTTCAGGAATTGCACCGATCAAGAGATTTGAAGACAAGTCAATGGTGACCACTGGTACAATTTTTTCATTATACAGAAGTTCCTGCCCCTTCATGCTCACAGAAGACTTGTAGTCACATCCAGATAGCCTTTCTTCATTTTTTCTAGTGTAATGCTTTCTCATCATTGATGTCAAATTTGACAAATACTGGGGGATGGTACCTGACAGACAATTGCAGGCTAGATCCAAATGAGAAAGTCGTCCAAGTTTGGTGATACTGACAGGAATATTTCCAGAGAACATATTGTGCTTAAGTCGCAGAAATTCTAAGTTGCTAAAGTTTCCAATCCATGTGGGCAAACTCCCAGAGAATTTATTCCATGATAGATCAAGGAAACTTAAATTTGTCGAACCTTGTAGAAAAGATGGGAAGTTGCCAGAAAAACTATTGTTACTTATACGAAGAATTGACATCTTTCTCATCCCGGAACACTGAGGAAAATCGCCCTTAAGTAGATTGTCGGATAAATCTATGCCCTCTATATTCCGTAATTCACAAAAAGATTATGGAACATGACCAGTGATATGGTTATTTGATATATCTAATAGAGTAAGGTTTCTTGGCATCCGAGGAATTTGACCAGCTATTTGATTCGAGTCCAAATTTAATCTTTTCACTGACATATTTTCCATATCTGTTGGTAATTCGCCACCAATTTGATTGTTCGAAATCTCTAAAAATGTTGCTTTTGAAAATGTCGTAGAGAACCAGTCTGGAAAGGTATCATCTATCCCAGCATCATTCATAATAAGTTCAACAATATAAACCTGCGATTGAAGCCATGCAGGAAATTTGGGACCCATCCAACAAGATGAAAAGTATGCCTTCTCGACTCTAAAAGGTGGTAACCATTCAGGATCCACCACAATCTTCAAGGAATTGTAACACAAATATATCGACTTCAAGTTTGATCAGACGCGCAAAGTGCTTTTCAGTGATGACGCCATCCAGATGATTGTTATGCAGGTACAAATTCTTCAGATTTGTGAGCATACCTATCTCAGAAGGCACTTTTCCGGTGATGTTGTTATTAAAGAGGTCAAGAGTGACTAAGCTCGTTAGCCTCCCTATCCCATTTGGAATCATCCCAGTTATATGGTTGCCAGCCAAATGAACTTCCTTCAGTTGTTGGTTGGGTGAACACTGAGGTAAACTATCAAATATCTCTGCAATGTCTCCATATGCTAGCCTGTAATCTAGGAATAGAACCTGCAAATTGCATAGGTTCTTCAAGTCTGCTTTCATGGTGCACATGTTACCTTTTTTTGTGATACTCATGCCCATGCTATACCCCTCATCAAATGAGAAATCAAGCACTTGGAGGGAGTGCATTTTTCCTAGCGCATTAGGGATCTCACCATACAATCCGGTAGAACTAAGATTGAGATACTTGAGAGATGTCAAGTTCCAAATCCAACTAGATTCAGTTGGGTGATTAAATTCGTTTTCGGAAAGATCAAGCGCTTCAAGTTGTGTGACGTTAAGCAGTGGGAGAGACTGGCTTGCACTTTGAAGTGAGCAAGAAGAAAGACTAAGAACCTTCAGAGAAGGAACCATATTCAGAGCATTTGGCCAGTCAAGTGCTGCACTAAGATTAACCCCGTTAAGGTTCAGATATTGCAAGGAGGATAGACGTGCTAACCACGAAGCATCCCCAGAGTAGAGAAACGGCAGATAGTAGGTATCATCCTGATGGACAGTACTGATGGATAGGTCGAGAATTTGGAGATTCGAAAGGTTACCGATATGTGGTGGCACCATGCCGGAGAACCTTATCCCGGAGAGGTTCAGATATCTCAGGCTCTTGAAAGACCCCAAGAACTCTGGAAGACGGCCGGTTGGACCCTCGAGGTTGTTCATGCTAAGATCAAGGTACTCCAGATGCTCCAAGGAAATCAGAGACTGGCCTATCTCGCCGACTAAAGTGGCATCGTGATGGTGATCATCTTGGAACGCGTTGCGAAGGTCGAGCTTGATGACATGGCCGGCGGTCTGGTCGCTGCACTGGACACCTCTCCATCGGCAGCAGTCCTGCAGCTCGTGGCCTCCTCCAAGTCGTCGTCGCCGCCATGAGGCGAGGAGGCCTGCGGGGTCGTCGGTGATGCCTTCCTTGAACGCCAGCAGCGCGTCCCTCTCGCGCGGTTTGCAGCCATTCGTCACCTGACCGCCGTCGGCGGTGGCGACGACGGCCATGAGGAGGAAGGAGGTGGTGGCAACAACAGCAACGAGAATGGCCGGTGGATTCATGGCCAACGAGAATGCGGTTTGCTTTGCTAGCTTATTCCTGTTGGTGTCGGATTGATGTGTTGCTTGCTCGGTGGTTAAATAAGCCGTTTCAGTGTGAGCTAGCTAAGGCCCTGTTTGATTCAGCTTAGGATTATTATAATCTAGATTATTAGAAGTAAGCTGAAACAAACAAGTAGATTATTATGCTAGATTATTATAATCTATAAGCCAGATTACTATAATCTAATAATCTTCTCTAGAGGAGCTTTTTCCAGATTACTAAGTGGCTAAAGACCCACTACCCTTAGATGCCTCTAATAATCTAGAGAAACAAACAACTCGTAGATTATTTTATATCAGCTTATTATAATCCAGCTTAGAATAATCTGATTTAATAATCTAGATTACAATAATCTTAAACTGAAACAAACATGGCCTAGGCTCGGTCAAGTCGTCGTTGTGGGCCTTGTGGCCATGCGTGTATGAAACCTCTTGACTAGTGTGTCAACTAGTGCGTGTTTGCTAGCTGCTGAGCAGGAAAAAGCTGGAGTAATTTACATCGTACAGGAAAGCCGTCCACTTCTTACAGTGCACGTCAGCTACATGGTCGGTGCATTAATATGTACTCCCTTCCTTTCGTTCCAAAATATAAGTATTTTTTAGAGTCTAACATGATCTTCGAAATGCTATTTTGATCAACAATATCTATAAAAATAAGATGTTTTAAGTAAAAAGAGTTGTATATTATGATAGTTTGTTAATGATAAATCTAGTAACGTCAAATTTACATGATTGATCTTTTTTAAAAAAAATTATGTTAATAATCAAAGTTAAAAATGTTTGACTTGTCACTATACTAAAAATGTTTATATTTTAGCAGAGAGGGAGTATGTTTGAAATTAATGCCACGGATGCAGATTAGACAAGCCATACATATAATACACGTGTTTTCCATGTGTCTAATATAAACAACTACTAGAAGATGCCGACAATAAGACCCTGTTTAGATTCCAACTTTTTTCTTCAAACTTTCAACTTTTTCGTCACATCGAACTTTCCTACACACATAAACTTTCAACTTTTCCATCACACAATTTCAATTTCTTCAAACTTCTAATTTTGGCATGGAACCAAACACAGCCTAAGTTCCAAAATTTTGATTGGATGTACAAAAGCTTGTGATCAAAGGGATTATAATGCCTCCGTTCTAAAATATAGCAAAATAATAATACAGGAGAACCTATTTAAATTTATAGTACTATGATGTCTCCTATTTAGTACTCGATATGAAAAGAATAAATAATTATTTAAATTTTTTTGAATAAGACGAATGGTCAAACACATACTAAAAAGTCAACGGTCTCAAACATTTTGAAGCAGAGTGACGCGGAGTGAGTATTAGATTAGTATATTATAGGAGAGAGTTAGTAGTTATATTTCACTGTGCGAAGGAATTGCAACAATCTGGTACGATGAGCTCATTATTCCTTGGTAGAACGTCAAAATAACAAGAGTGACACATGTTGGTGCATCATGCCAAACCCACCTCTCTGTTCTGATTGCAACTTGGACACTATATATCAGAGAAATTAAAGATGGAGGCCAATTGCTCCCACCACATAGCTACGGTTTTTTTACGGGGATTTACAATTATGACACTGCAAATATTAACCTTTGCTATAATGATATTGGACCCATATTTCATAGACACAGATGAGCCCATTTGTCTTCCACTCAGAGTGTCAAAACAGCGAAGCACCCATATTTGCAGTCCTAATATTGCAATTTTCTCGTTTTTTACTATACCTTCATCCCAAAATAACTTTATTTTTCAGCCATCTATATATATAATAAAAAACTAAAATACCTTTTACTTTATCAAATCTCAATATAATTATCCTTCACTTTATCTAGTTCTAATACATGTGTTTCCTACTTTCATAAACTTTAAGATAATGATTGTTCAAATATTAGCTTATTTTGGAATAAATAAGATGGGGGTAAAGAATCTTATTTTGGAAAGAAAGGATGTCCATGTCTGATGTCTGATGTCCATGTTACCTTGCTCTTAGTGCGGGTGCTGGCAATTTTGCAAAAAGACCTCGATTTATATGCTTTCTAGCTGGCATGTTTGTAAGTCTTCTATTTGTAGGGGTGAAAACGGAGCGGATTCGGGCAGATAGTTGTTATACCATATCTTAAACCATATTTTTTAAGTGGATTCGGAGTGGGTACGGATAGTGTACGTATGCGGATGCGGAGCGGATTCTTTCAGATATCAGAAATGGTGCGGAGTCGGTGTAAAATCGGTTCAGAAACGGATTAAATTTATCGGATGTTACGTGTGTATGCAATCAATACAATATCGAGTTAGCAATGCAATAAACAATAATACAATAATCAATAAATGACCCATCGTAATAATTATATGCTTAAGTGTTAAACAACATGAATACATGATGTCCATAATATAGAATATAGTTACGTAAGTGTGACATGAGACGATGAAAGCCTCAGACTAAGAAATCTAGGTTAATTGATGAATTAGGCCATTGGATGGACTAACTTATGTTATATGCAATAAATTGAGTGGTTACATGTGTTGATAATTTTGGATAATTCAGCAAACGACCTATCGGATAATCCGACAAAAATGTCGGATAATCCACATCAGCCGGATTTTAGAGATACCATATCCTTATCCACATCCGCATTAATATTCATTGGATTTCTAAAAATCCATACCATATCCTCGTTTCGGATGGATTCGGAGCGGATCAGATCGGATATTATCCGATCCGTTTTCACCCGTATCTATTTGTACGTTTCTGTGCTCCGCCTTCTTATGTTAAGGCCCTCCAGGTCCTATGATGTCTTATACGAAGGAAACAAAATTCTAGAAACAGGACTGTACTTAAAAAAAACGATAGGTTTTTTTTTCAAAAAAAGACCCTACCCCATTTATCCTTAACCCCTGTAATGCGCCGATTTTTTACCGTTAAAAAACTATTTAATAAAAACCCTATTTCCAAAAGTCCTTTTTTTTGTGTGGTTAAGGGTCTAAGTACCAAAAGATCTCAATAAGCCCCTTCTTGGTATCAAAACCTCATCCCACAAATTTTATAATCTTGGTTCGAATTTTGAATCTTTCCTAAATCCTTTTGAATTATCCAGAACCCAAAATCTTCTTCCTACAATATTCAAATTTTCCATGAAAATATTCCCAATCTCTCCTTTGAAACCTTCTCTTCATTCTGTACTCCCTCCGGACTGATAATACTTGTCGTTTTAGACAAGGGTGAGGTCAAGGTTTAATTTTTTTTTATTATGAATCATTTTTAAAATATTTATCTTTCAAATATGGTGGCTACATGTATAGATTAGTCTTAAAAAGTACTTTAATAAAATCATATATTAGTTAACACTTTTTATGCATATTATAATGGAAAATAATGGTCAAAGTTGTTTTTTAAGACTGTGCTATTGTCCAAAACGATAAGTGTTATAAAACCAACCCCGAAATCACATCGGAAACCAAACGCGGAAGAAACGTCATAGGAGATCCAAACACGATGACGACATCGAGGCACAATACTTGATAACGGAGTTCAGCCGAGGCCTACATCTCCAGGGCACTTATTACGGGCGCTCCTCCCCGATCCAGCATATTACAGCGTACCAGAGTTACAACGACTCACGGCCGGTTGCCGCCGGCAGCCGCTCCCTCTCGCTATACTAAGTCGTCGTGCTGTTACAACAAGCACGCCCCTCTATTATAATAGATATTAGGACAGAGTCCGACTCTTAATCTAGTCCTATACCTAGTACAACTCCAAGTAATAAACTGTAACCGACTACATACACATATTCGACACAAACTCTAATAATAATTATTATCAATCTGAGAAAGAGTACAATTTACTCTGTCCAAATATCCAAATTCAATTTTCAAATTATCCAAATCCCCTTCCTAACTCATTCTCTAAAAATTATAAGGGATACTGTTCAAACAGGGCCCTCCTTCTCATTTTCTCTCTTCCCAGCCCACCTCTCCCTCCCAATCTGGGACCCTTCTCCATGGCAGCCTCGTCCTCCTCGAGCAAACCAAGGTGACACCTCCCTGGCTCCCTCCTTACCTCCTCTCGTCATTGCCCAGTATACTGTACACTGGTTTCCTCTGCTTTGTAGTCCAATTGGTCAATTCGGGGGTAACAGAAAAAAAAATCGATTTCTAGGATTAGATGAACCTGTTATCCATGTAGTAAAAAAACAGTTGAGATGAAATTATGAAACTAGAGAGTTGAATTTAAGAGCAGATGAGTGAAAGGAAATCAAATCGTGATTCGGATTTCTGAAAGCAAGAGAATTTCGGTGAGTAGGGGAGTGCTCTCTGAAAATACTGATCCTTGGAATCTGACACAAAGAAATGGATCCGCTTTGTCAGGGGGCCCTTCCGCCCTTGCAGTTCTTGGAATCTCTGAAACTAACAACGATTAACATAAGAAATCGATCGAAAAAACACTAAAAGTCATCAGAGCTGGCGATACATTACATTATACAATATATGTAACAAGGTACATTATATTATGCGTACTTGAGGTTGGCTCAAAATTAATTAGCCATTAGACAACATTTTTTTTTAAATCAACCACATGAAAAAAACTCTAAACAATTATACAGATTAACATACAAATATCTGAATGCTTCTCCACCTTCATTTATTTATATCATTATACCACTTAGATTTGTTACAGCAGAACCAGAATTTGATCTGGAGTACTTAATTTGCAGTTGCCTGTCTTTTTAATCTGGCCCAAGTAACAACAGCAAAAACATATGTTTTGTCGTAAAACTTGTCGAACTGGCGGAAATAAGCAACTCTCCATGATCTTATGAACATTACAGCACAGAATACCACCCAGAGACCAATCAAAAATCCTGTCACAATAATCCCAAAACAAAAGAACATTGTTGGCTCTGAATCGTTCACACTTTTGTTTTGACTGCCAAGCTTTGGTGCCGAACAATTCCTTTGAAGAGGAGGTCCACACAGACCACCGTTCCCATCATACATGGATGGGTTGTTTGGATAGAGAGGTATCAAGTTGATGTCCCTGTGGTATTCTTCCAACAAGATTGTTACACGATAAGTCTAAGGAGCTTAAAAATGTCAAGTCCGACAAGCTCATTGGGATTTCACCGGAAATACTGTTCATTGACAGGTCAAGTGATTGCAATGATTTCATTGCTCCGATATCATCTGGAATTTTCCCGCTCAAGTGATTCCTTGATAAATTTAAGTTCATCAATCCATCAAGAGAAGTTATATATTTCATATGGAATTTCACCAGTTAAATGGTTGAGTGACAAATCAATGCTAACCACACGAGTCTGATAAATGCTAAGTTTTTTTCCCCATCTAAATGATGCAGTTCTCCTGAAGATTACACACTTTCCAAGCTTTCTTACATTGCCTGGTTTGAAAAGCTCTTAAATTATAAAAACTATAAAGATATAGCATGTTTGCATGATGTTTAAATGTGATGATTGTTAGTGGATGATGATGTGGCATCTTGTTAATTAGTGGATGATGATGTGGCATCTTTGCATGAAGATATACATTAAAATATTATGTGAATTATGTTGGATGATAATTTAACATGTTTGTGTTTGAAAAGCTCTTAAATTATAAAAACTATAAAGATATAGCATGTTTGCATGATGTTTAAATGTGATGATTGTTAGTGGATGATGATGTGGCATCTTGTTAATTAGTGGATGATGATGTGGCATCTTTGCATGAAGATATACATTAAAATATTATGTGAATTATGTTGGATGATAATTTAACATGTTTGTATTTAAAAATCTCTTAAATTATAAAAACTATAAAGATATAGCATGTTTGCATGATGTTTAAATGTGATGATTGTTAGTGGATGATAATGTGGTATCTTGTTAATTAGTGGATGATGATGTGGCATCTTTGCATGTTAAGCTTAAGGAGTTACTGGGGCATAACTTTATAGTAAGATAGGATAAGTTTGGCATCCTAAAACAATTGGTAAGTTCTCCCTCGAGAAAATTGTATGCTAAATCAAATATTTTTATGTTTTTCAACTTGCAAACAGATCCAGGAACTTGACCAATAATGTGATTGTGGCACATAATTAGTACTTTAAGATTTGGAGCGCCAAATTTTGAGGGTAAATTCTGTAAAAACTCTTGGGAAAAGGGGGAAAGAAAAAAAACATTATTAATATATCATGATGCGCATTTGATTAATTTTATATTTCTATTGAATATCGTCTAGTTATATTTGCGGTATTCAAAAAAAATTATGCAAGTTGGATCACCCATGTCTAAAATCCACGATATGCCACTGGACTTCATTGCATTTTCCTTCTGATTTAATCTCATTTCAGTTAGTTGTTCTTTAGTTTGTAAGCCCAGTTCAATAGGAAGTAATTAGAATTTTTAGTCTTGGGACTAGCTGATTTAGAATTTTTCAGCCAATCGTAGTTGCTTATTTTGCACGCAGATTAAGGGAGAATATAAGCCCAGAAAAGCTGATGAAGTTTGCAGCACAAAACCTCAGCCCCAGCTCTGCTTGTTCTGTTTTCATCTTTCTTCAGGTACTGTAGCTGTTCGACAACATTCAGAACAGAGCTCTGATAGAAAGAGTGAGTTCAGGATTTAGTCTGAAGGGTGATTTCTGACACACTACACATTCCTCTACAAAGAAACCTTTCATCTAGTTGACTTGAACCCCATTCAACTCAACTCGATTTCAGGTTTTGAATAAATCTCTGATGGACGGAAGGGAGCATTCAGAATATTTTTTATGTGCGGTTTCAAGATGCAGTACACAACTGTACCAGTACAAGCAGATATATTTACATCAATGTGGATCTATGCATCATATGCATTTAGGGTACTTGCTCTAATAAGCTCCATACATGACAAAATATACAACCCAACTAATAGTGTCGTACATCTGCTTCAGCTTTTTCATCTTCATCTATTCATAGGATTCGTCGGTGTCGATGGATGACCATTCGACCCGCGACATCAGCAATCTTGCATCTGTTCTTCCTGTCAATCTTGCCCAACCAACAACCCCAATCACACAAACCTCATCATACACCTTGTCCAAGAGACAGAAGTAAGCAACCCTCCAGGATTTCATGAACAAAAGGGCATAGAAGACAATCCAGAGACCTGCCATAAATCCCATCACAACTCCAATGGAAAATGGCCCTATGTCAAAACCTTGTTTACTTCTCATCAGGTGACCTTGCTCTGATGCATCGCTTTTATAACAGCTTTTTGGGAGAGGAGGCCCACAAAGACCATCATTGCCATCATACAGATGATGGTTTTGATCATAGAGGGTGCCAAGTTGTGTCCCTGATGGTATTCTTCCCATGAGATTGTTATAAGATAGGTTCAGAAAACTTAAAGCCGATAAATCAGTCAGACTTTGTGGGATTTCACCATAGAGCATGTTCTTCGAGAGGTCAAGCGATTCCAATGACTGCATGTCCCCGATTGAATATGGAATTTTTCCACTCAAATAGTTACTCGATAGATTCAGATTTATCAATCTATGAAGATAAGTAATGTCTTCAGGAATCACACCGGTCAATAGATTTGAGGACAAATCAATGGTCACCACAGTTACATTTTCTTCATCATACTCAAGTTCCAGCCCCTTCATGGTCACAAGAGATTTGTAGTCACATCCAGATAGTCTCTCTTCATGCTCGTTCGTATAATATTGCTTCGGAACCATTCCTGTCAAATTTGCCAAATACTGAGGCAGGGGACCTGATATACTATTGCTAGCAAGATCCAAATGAGAAAGATTTCCAAGTTTGGTGATGCTGGCAGGAATATTTCCAGAGAACATGTTATGCTTAAGCCGCAGAATTTCTAGCTTGCTGAAATTTCCAATCCATGTAGGCAAATTCCCAGAGAATTTATTCCACGAAAGATCAAGGAAGCTTAACTCTGTCCAACCCTGAAGAAAAGATGGGAAGTTGCCAGAAAAGCTGTTGTTACTCAGACGAAAAAATGACATCATGCTCATCCCAGAACATTGAGGAAATTCTCCATCAAGTAGATTGTTGGATAAGTCTAGGCCATGTAAATTCTGCAGTTCACAAATAGATTGTGGAACATTACCGGTGATACGGTTGGATAACAGATTCAACTCAGCTAGTTTTGGAGATCCAATATTTAGTGGCAGAGGTCCTGACAATGAGTTGTTTGACAAATCTAATATAGTGAGGTTTCTCGGCATGCGAGGAATCAGACCCGCTATTTGGTTCGATTTCAGATATAATTTTTCCAATGACATGTTTTCCATATTTGTTGGCAATCCACCACTGATTTGATTACCGGGAAATTCCAACAACTTGGCATTTGAAAATGTTGTAGAGAACCAGTCTGGGAATGTATCATTTATGCCTGCATCATTCATAGCAAGTGCAACAATATCAACCTGTGATTGAAGCCATCTAGGAAATGAGGGGCCCATCGTAATAGATGCAAAGTAAGCCTTCTCTAATTTGAAGGGAGGTAACCACTGAGGATCCATCACAATCTTCAAATGATTGTAACACAAATATATCGACTTCAAGCTCATCAGGTGCGCAAAGTGCTTCTCTGTGATGGTACCACTCATGTTATTGAAATGTAGGTACAAATTCCTCAGATTTGTGAGCATACCTATTTCAGAAGGCACCTGTCCAGTAATGCTGTTATTGAAGAGGTCAAGAGTGACTAAGCTTGTTAGCCTTCCAATCCAATTTGGTAGCATCCCGGTTAAACTGTTGCCAGCCAAATGAACTTCCTTCAGTTTGCTGGGTGAACACTGTGGTAAACTCTGAAATATATCCATAATGTTTCCATATTCTAGCCTACAATCAAGGTCTAGAACTTCCAAATTGCATAGATTCTTCAAGTTTGCTTTCATGGTGCCCATATTGCCATTTTTCGACACGCTCATGCCCATGCTATCCTTATGATCATCAAATGAGAAATCAAGAACTTGGAGGGACAGCATGTTTCCTAGCGCTTGCGGAATATCACCGTACAAACTAGTCGAGCTAAGATTGAGATGCTTGAGAGATGTCAGGTTCCAAATCCAACTAGACTCAGCTGGGTGGTTAAAGTCATTGTTGGAAAGATCAAGCTTCTCGAGTTCCTTGAAACTAAGCTCTGGGAGAGACTGGTTTGCACTCTGAAGTGAGCAAGAAGAAAGGCTAACAATCTTCAGAGAAGGGATCATGTTCAGAACATGTGGCCAATCAAGTACTGTGCTAAGGTTTACCCTATCAAGGTTCAGATATTGCAAATTGGACAAGTGTGCTAACCATGAACCATCTATAATGTACAGAAATGGAACCATGCCAGATAATCTTATCCCAGAGAGATCGAGATACCGCAAGTTCGAAAGGTTACCGAGCTGAGGCGGCACCATGCCGGAGAACATTATCCCAGATAGATTCAGATATCTCAGGCTTCTGAAAGAGCCCAAGAACTCAGGGACTGGCAGGATATTGGCTCAAGGCTGTGTCCCCTATCCACCCTTCAAAGCTTAGAGCTGCAGAGAGATGATGGTAATGGGGTAGTTTCTTTCACATAATAATATCTTGGTTGGACAATAGGAATATCTGAACTAGATTCCGTTTGATATCTTTGTGGTTGTCAGGCACTGCCATGAGTGGAACTGGAATTAACCAAAAATGACCAAATTGTTGTATTTATCATGACAACAGAGACAGTAAAGAATCACAAAACAGAAGACAACAATCAGTACATTATCTGAACAAGACAACAGTCAACATTATTTTCAACTTAAGAATGACAAAAAAAAACGCACAATCTAACACAGATAGTACACTACAAATCTATAATCACTCAGTCATGGAGGCAGCATCACCAGCACTGATTATTTGGTGGCCTCCTTGCTTGCTAGACTGTTCCAGGTAACAACCAGAAACACATATGCTTTGTCATATACCTTGTCGAAAAGGCGAAAATAAGCAATCCTCCAAGATTTCTTGAATAGAAGGGTCGAAAACACCACCCAGAGGCCAAGTACAAATCCTATGACAAGTCCAAAGCAGAGATACAATAACTCATAGCGGTCTTTGTAACTCCCGTAGTCATTTGATGCGTCGTTCCCAGGGCATTTCTTCTTAAGAATATCCCCACAGAGACCGGCGTTGCCATCGTACATAGACGGATTATTGTTGTAGAGTGTGTCAAGTTGACCTCCTGATGGTATTCTTCCTATAAGATTGTTGTAGGACAAGTCCAATGTACTTAAGTATGTTAATTTTGATATGCTTGAAGGGATTTCACCTGAAAGCTTGTTCTATCTGAGAGATCAAGCGACTCTAATGAAATCAAGGCGCCAATCTTGTCAGGAATATGTCCGCTCAAGTGATTCAAAGATAAGTTCAAGTTCAGTTAATGCATCAAGATATGTTATCTCCTCTGGAATTTCACCAGTCAAGTAGTTGGATGAAAAGTCAATAGTCACTATTCCTTAGGTATTATGAGGTACCAAATTTTACACTAAATTTTTTGTATCTCATGGTACCTCCTCAAGGACCGTAGAGTTGCTCATTCCCAAAAGTGCAAAGCCTTGATATTTAAGATCTTGCCTCTTGGTAGTGACTGATAGTTCACCAACCATATGTTTGAACCTCGAAAGATAACGGTCAACTCCCCGTGAATAATTGTTTGGGAGCTTACGTAGCATAGACTTCCTTTTTGTCATAGCTTCAAGATTTGATAGCTGCCAAGGTATAACACCGGATAGGCTGTTGGCTGCAAGATTCAAATGGTAAAGTTGTGAAAGATCAGTGATATTGGTTGGAATATGACCATCAAACTTATTGTAGCTCAATTTTAGAAATCGCAGTCTAACCAAGTTACTGATCCACATTGGCAATTTTCCGGATAATCTATTCCATGAAAGATCTAGAAAAGTTATACTTGTGCAGCTCTGTAGAGAAGGTGGGAATTTCCCAGATAAACCATTTTTACTACAAAAGAAAGCTCAGGTGTTCCATTTTGAAACATCTAGGAAGCTCTCCTTCAAAATTATTGTTGGATAAATCCAATATATACAACTCATCAAATTCACAAAATGACACTGGAATTTGACCGGTGAAATTATTGGAACGTAGAATGAGGTATTCAATTCTTGGAGCTCCAAGATTCAATGGAAGAGGTCCTGATAAAAAGTTTCTTGAGATATCCAAGTAATATAGTTCTCTTGGCAATAAAGGTATTTGACCTGTTATATTGTTTGAACTCAGGAGGAGTTTACTCAAAGACATGGTCTCCATGTTTGTTGGCAATGCTCCAATGATTTGATTACCCGAAATGTCCAACACTTCGACATTTGACAATGAATTACTGAACCAGTCTGGAAGCCTATCAATTATATTACCGCGTGAAATATTAATGTGTGAAATGCCCATCTGCCACTTAAACCATGAAGGAAACAAAGGACCTATGTGGCAAGATGCTAAATTAGCTACTTTCAGTCGAAAGGGAGGAATCCAGTCTGAACCTACAACAATCTTCAATCGATTGTCAGATAAGCCAATATTCTTCAAGCTTTTCAATCCATCAAAAAGTTCTTCTGTGATCAGACCATCCAAGTCATTGTAGCTTAGATCCAACCAAGCCAACTTAGTGAGTGTACTGATTTCCAGAGGCACATGTCCTATAATAAGGTGGTTGTCAGAGAGGTCAAGGAACCATAAACTTTTAAGATGCCTTAGAGCAAGTTTAATAGTATAGCCAACTACTAGCTCCAATTCATCCATAGACAATTTAATAGCTCATTCATACAATAGTTACATACTACATTATTAATATATGGTACCACCTGTCATATACACACTGTGTCTTGGAGTCCGTGTTACAGCTGGCTACAAATCTGTAGCCCGCTGCTCTTCTCTCTCCTCATTTATCTACTTAAAATATATGTTTGCAACTGGCTTATAGCCTCCTATTGTACCTGCTCTTATAGATGTTGTCAGATGCCCAGTGATGTTATTCTCAGAGATGCGCAGCATGCGCAACCCGGTCAGGTGCCCCATCCAATTAGGCAGAACTCCAACCAAATTGTTCCCCTGCAAATTAAGTTTCTTCAATTTGCTTGATGAACATTGTGGCAGCCAGCTGTCCATTATTTCCGTTATGTTTCTGTGCGAAAAGCACCTAATGAGCACCAGGATCTTCAGGTTGCATAGGTTCGTCAAGTTCGTTGCCGCCGTGTTCAAGCTGATTTTATTTGATGATTTTCTGATTCCTCCCAATACAAATATTTTCAGGGATGCCAGTCTTGTCAATGCATCAGGAAATTCTCCATGCATGCCGGTATCAAGAAGGTCAAGCCTCTTCAGACTTGTTAGGTTCCAAAACCAACAGGTTGCAATTGGGTGGTCAAAGTAGTTGAAGAAGAGATCAATCTCCTCAAGATTTGTGAAATTAAGGCGTGACAATGACTGGTTTGCACTTGTAAGAGAGCAATTGGAAAGATCTAGGACCCTTAGTGAAGGAATGGTGTTCACCACATGAGGCCAATCACCTATGGTGCTAAGGTTTACCGACTCCATACTAAGGAATCGCAGCAAAGGTAGGCGTGCTAACCATGAGAGATCAGTGGAATACAGATTGTCAGACAGTGAGAGATCAAGGTAGTGCAGCTTCGAGAGATTACCAAGCTGAGGAGGAACCTCACCGGAGAACGGAATCCCGGAGAGGTTGAGATATCTCTCAACTTCTTGAAAGAACCCAAGAACTCCGGGACACGGCCATCGGGCCCCTGGAGCTGGTTCCATGCGAGGTCAAGGTGCTTCAGATGATGCAAGGAGAGCAAGGAAAGGACTTATCTGGTCAAAGAGAGATCCATCATGTACATCGTCTGATAAATCGAACGACAAATCATCATGTACTCGCATTGACCCTAAGTGAGATTGTACATTCTCAGTCAGGCTGGTCAGAATTAATTCTCTGAAGACCATTAGTTGATCAATTTAGGCTGGAAACGGAAGATAACGTATAGCTTACAATTAACTGCACTCAAGTCAGATAGAAGGATGAACTCTTGAGCTATGCACATTGACATTGTCATCGTTCATGAGATCATTCTTTAGGGAGATCGACACTAAATCAAAGGAACCATTGACCAGGAGACAGTTGCCAGCATCTTACAGAACCCAAGATCAAGTGTTCTACAAGAACTTTCAGATCTTTGAGCAGCGAACACGGCATGATCTTCAGCAGTAACACCAACCCCATCATCCCCACTACTACTACCATCATTTCGAGTGATGATCGCATGAAGGTTCAGCACCCCTGTACTTTCGACGACGACGACACTCCGAGCAAGCTTGATCACACCATCATCAGCAACAGCTAGTACAGAACCATCTTTACTGGAATCAAGAAGCACCACATCGTCGTCGTAACCATCGGTTCTCGCGACGAATCTTCCACGAAAACCGCTTATTGATCCTTGAACAACTCTAACCTCGATCGCCGCCTCCACCGCCCCCGCGAGATGGGCGAAGGTGACCTCTACCGAGCAACGCTTGCCTGGCCTTGCCTTTGATCTAACCTGCCCAACTATACTATTTGGCCCCATAGTTTCATACACAATGTATCTGGCACTCAACACCTTATCCTTATCGGATTGTGTTTTCCCCCTAACCTTGAGATCGATTTCGAATTCGATACGCTGAGAGCAGTTGATTGCACGGATAGGCCCTGTCAAGATGAAAGATGGGTCCTGCAAACATATCCAGGTTATTTGGGTAAAAACTAGTTTTTTTTATAAAGTTGATAGAACCATACTAAGAAAACTCCCGAGCAAAAACAAGTAGCAAACATATATTATTGTACCAAATATTGTTTCATTCACAAGCAATATTGACATGATATATTCGCTGAAGTAAACCATTTAGAACTTTGATCAGTAACCCAAGCAATCGATGTTATAGAGAATGTAGCATCGATGGTTAAAATCTAGGTGAAATTTCATCTATAGATATCTGAATTAATCAAGTATCCATAAAAAAAGTGATCAAATAGGTCTTTTTTAAAATTTTATTTTTCAGCAACAATGGCATGAAATATTTAGCTACAATGAACCACACTTGAAAATAGCTTATGCAAGATCAACAGCTGGACATATATGGAGTTTCATCAGTTCAGTTAGATTATAACATCTTATTTATGTTGTTGAAATCCGTACCAACTGTCAATGTTTCGGTCTGGAAAAGATTGTTTTCCTCCCCACTTCGAAATCTCAATTCAATCCAATCTCAAACATGTACTGCCTACATCTTTTGAATAGTGAAATTCAGGTGAGAAATCTCTCCCCTCCAATTGACTTGTCTAAAAAAATATATAATCATAGCAATGTGATGTCAATGCATAATAAGCTAGAACATTGCGGTAGTTATTAACTGGTAATCCTTCTAAGCTAACATATAATTAAATTCACCACAAACAAGTCGGGGTTCAATATCGCAAATTTTATATTACTAAAAAGTATCGGATGGGTTGACCGGCCCATAGATCGACCCAAATTTTGAAAGAAGTTCCTTTCTGAGTAGTTTCAAATTTAAACATATTTCAACCACATCTGAAAAAATATTCCTTAACACGGGGAACTAAAAATCCTGAAATTTTAGTCCGAGATATACTGAACCTACATTTTCACAATTTATAAGTATATATAATATACCTCCGTGGTGAATGTCTGGGCGTCGCCCCTCGGGCGATTGAAGATATAGTTGCGCTTGCGGTCGAGCCCATCACGCGCCGCGACGAAGCCGAAGACGTCGATCGGCCCGTGAGGTCAATCACCCTGCACGAGTACACCTCCACGCAGGGGAATATCCGCGCCCCGGGCGTTCGGAACGTGGGGCCCCTAGCTGCAGCAAATTGCAAAAAAGATCAAATTAGAGAGATTATTATGGTCCTGTTTGGATCCAGGGATTAAATTTTAGTCCGTGTTATATCGGATATTTGGACACTAATTAAAAATATTAAACGTAGACTAATGATAAAACACATTCCATAAGCCTGGACTAATTCGCTAGACGAATCTACTGAGCCTAATTAGTCCATAATTAGCCTATGTGATCTACAGTAAACATATGCTAATTATGGATTAATTAGGCTTAAAAAATTTATCTTATGAATTAGCTCTCATTTATGCAATTAGTTTTATTATTAGTCTATATTTAATAATTCTAATTAGTGTACAAATATCCGATGTGACAGGGACTCAAAGTTAGTCTCTGGATCCAAACACCACCTATATCAATCGTGTTTTGATCTTCTTCTCCTGGATATATATATATTCGATTATGATCCAGATCGAATTAATATTGTTGGTGCTAAGATTTCAGGAATTAACAGAAAAATTAATACTACTTACTGACGTCGTCGATCTTGCAGTAGTCGTCCCACAACCACTCGAAGAATACGCGGTACTCGTACGGGTTGGGTTCGGAGTCGGAGTCGGAGTCGACGACGACGATCTGCCCTTTCGCCTCGCCGTCGCCGTCGCCGTCGCCGTCGCCGGCGACGTCGAGGATCGCCGCCGCCTCGGCCACCTCTGCAGGCGACACCAAATCATCCATGTCATGAAAAGCTGGACGACTTCATTAGCTGGATCTCTTTCATTTTCCTAGCGTTGAATTGATAAAATATGATGAGTTTATCGAGCCCAAAATAAGGCAATCCCATAGCTGAGAAAAACGCCCTCAAGCAAGGTAGCAAGGATGTCCGCCTGTAAAATTATCGCATGTCCGTTAGTGTGGGCTGATGGCGTTTGCCACGTCATAGAATAACGTCATGTGTGGGAGGGTGTAAAATAAACTTCAAAACTTAATAAAACGAAAAGTTACTGAATATTTAAAAAAGTAAATATAAAATAAAAGAATTTCCTTGACCCATGTGTTACAGCCTTACAGGCAGCAGATGTCTGCAGCAGAGCCCGTAGTCAGGACCACCAGGGGCAATAACAACAAAGACAAAGGCCAAACCAACCAGCATCCTGGGCCACTACGTGTTAGAGATCGGATCGATGGTCTGCTAGTGTGGGCGGAGGCCCAATTAACAAAATTCTGTAGATCTATATCTAATA
>CM020179.1:24755367-24778089 GCA_009805545.1 Oryza longistaminata | reverse complement strand
ACCGAAACGCACGTCTCCGCTGCCATTGTTGCAGATCGATCGACAGGCTCGAGTCGGTTCGTTTTTTTTCCCCTTATCTTTTATAAGAAAAATAGTATCAGAGTTTCTTTTCTAAAACTAACACGATGCCCGTCAGCCCGTGCATTTTGCAACATGATATTCAAATAAATATGTACATTATATTTTACTATTGCTTCTTCTTTTTTTCATGCAACTAGAGAAAATACCAGTACGTTGCAACGGGTAAACTAAAATCTATATCTATATACCTAATTAAAAAATAGGTAAGGTTTCCGGGTGTTTTTTTTCGTCTGTCACACCAGCGCTTCGCTAAATTCGGATTTAATCCGGTAACAGCCAATCGCCCTTTTTTTATCCACCAAAACCGCGTTGAATAGGTATATGTATCTTCTATGTAACCTCCTGTCACTGTAGTGTCTGCCTACTGGTTAAGGGTGAAAGTTTTCATTTCAGCCACCTGGGTTCGACTCCCAGTTTCCTTCTTACACCTATTATTACTTGCACTGTATCTATAAGCCTCTCTTAAAATAAGTCTACTTTGCCTCCCTCGTGTCAAATCATATTTGCCTTCAAATTTTCTCTCCACCACTTGCACAGACCATGCATGTGCAATGGCTGAAAAATCAGATGTTTTGCACCGTTTTTTTCAACATATTTTTATTGATTATGAAATTTTAATGAATTAGTTTTTAATTCAAAAATTAAAAGAAATTTAATTAAATTTTACACCAAAAAATCAATATAAATATATGTTTACCTAGACCCTAGAATAAGTCTATTTCCCTCCCCTCTCTCAAATCATATTTGCGCGTAAAATTTTTTTCTCTCAACCACTAGCACGGACCATACACATCCGATGGCTGAAAATCAAAAGTTTTCACCGATCCCTCTTATACCTAATTAAAAAATACGTAAGGTTTCCGGGTGTTTTTTTCGTCCGTCATTACCACGCGCTTCGCTAAATCCGGATTTAATCCGGTTAACAGCCCGATCGGGCATTATTTATCTACTCCAAAACCACGTTTGATACGGTATATGTACTTTCCATGTAATCACACCTCACATGTAGTAGTCTGCCCACTTGGTGAGGGATGAAAGTTTTCATTTCGGCCACCCGGGTTCGACTCCCATTTTTCTCTCATTTGTACACCTATTATTACTTGCACAGTTTGCTTCCCTCATGTCAAATTATATTTGCCTTCGATTTTTTTTCTCTTTTTTCAACAGATTTTTATTTATTATGAAATCTTATCTTATAATGAATTAGTTTTTAATTCGAAAATTAAAAATAATTAAATTATGTACACAAAAATCAATATAAATATATGTTTACCTAGGCCCTAGAATAAGTCTACTTTCCTTCCCTCTCTCAAATCATATTTGCGTGTATTTTTTTTCTCTCAACCACTAGCACGGACCATGCATTGGATGAAAAATCAAAAGTTCAGCACCTCTTTCTTCAACAGACTTTTAGTGATTCTGAAATCTTATAATGCACCAGTTTTTAATTCGAAAATTAAAGATAATTATATTATATAAAAAAATCAGTATAAATACGTGAACCAACCGGTATTTTTTTAAAACATGAAAATTGAATATGTGCATGGCATGAAACTTCACACCATGGCTCCGTTCCTTTTATCTCGATTTTTGTTAGCGCGTTTTTAAAACTTTCTATATACAAGTTGATATAAAATACTAGATAACTTTTTTTAATTTTGTAACAATAAAACTCAATTAATCATGCGCTACGAGGTTTTCTACAAAAGAAAAAGGAATGGTATGATACGGCTGGCACTGTTCAGGTTTCGTCGGTTAGAGCTTAGCACTGTACTGTTGCATTGTGCTTATAATCAATGCAATGTTATAGCAATCATCCATTATGAAAAAAGATTATAAAAGTGTCATAAAAATGTAGTTTAAAATAATTAATGACCTCCCAAAAAATTCATTATTGGCTTATACGTGAAGATGCGTTGCTCGGACATCCGTTTCTCCAATGCTACAATCATCAGGACCATGTGTTAGGGACATCATTCACATCCTACACGCGTAGAGCGGATTAATTGTCCAAGCACAAATATGCATTTGTGACAACTATGAATTATCGCCGGTATTTATGATCATACTTAGGTGCTTCAGTAAATCATTGAGGTCAAATTTCATCCACCTAACCATTACCCAATGCAATGCACAGGTATTTTATTCTGTCGTCCACGCGTGAGTCCTGACACGATCCATCTCTACGTGAGTATGTGTTCGATTTTGGAGATGATATCACAGTTTGTCACACAAGGGTTGAGGGAGAGAAAGAGCGTGTTTTTTATCCGTCGTGATTATCATTAGCCTAATGAATAATTTATCTATGTTGAAACATTACTATATACATGTTAACTCTAGACTTTATAGCATTTAACTGTTTTACCTGTAACGAAGCACGCGCATTTTTCTAGCATAACAATAATATAATTAAAATAGCCTTCACCCGTTGCAACGCACGGGCATTTTTTTCTAGTTATATACCAAATATAAAAATATTAGATGATTAGGGTTTAGTTTCACATTATATGAGCTCTTTAAGAAAATATATTCCTAATGAAATAAAAAAAAGTTCAACTTAAGGGACCACAAGTGTACTTATTCCATGCGGAGCATACAGGCCCATGAGGCGGCCAATAGTGGGGGGATAACTTTAGGGACATAAAGTGAACTTATTCTGTGAGAAGATTACACGCGGCCTAATAGTGTGGGTGGCATGGGAACGGCGCCCAGCCCGACGCGGGAGAAGTTGGGACCGTTCGATCTGATGGACAATCCTGATTGATCCCGACCTGATCCCGACCTATATAACAGTCCAAACCGTAACTCTAAAATCATTTCCCCTCCCCCCCCCCTCTCTCTCTCAAAACAATGGCGGCGGCGCCTCTCCCCCTCCGCTGCTCCTCCTCCCCCTCCACCTCTCTCTCGCCTAATTTAAGTAATGTATTCTTCTTCATGTAATTATTAATTATTAGTAACTTAATAATTAAAGTAATTATTACTTTTTTTCCTATCATTTGATTCATTGTTAAATATACTTTTATGTATATATATAGTTTTACCTATTTCACAAAGTTATTTTGAATAAGACGAACGGTCAAACATATTTAAAAAAGTCAACAGGCTTCAAATATTTAGGGACGGAGGGAGTACATATAGGGCCTATTCTGGTTGCTCATGAGAGGATATCTAACCCGGCGGCGGCGGCGGCGGAGACGAGGAGACATTGCAGGTGAGGAGGATGACAGGCAGCTGCTGCGATGAGAGGGAGACGGACGCGTGGCGTCACTGAGGGTGAGGAGTGTCAAGGAAAAGAGAAGGTTGATAAGAGATAAAACGAGGAAGCCATTAGCGTATAATTAATTAAATATTAATAATTTTATATTTTAAAAATAGATTAATATGATTTTTTAAGGTAAATTTCCTATATTTTTTTTAAAAAAAACACACCGTTTAGTAGTTTAGAGAGCGTGTATGCAGGAAAACTAAATAAATCTTCTCTCTCACCTGGTGCCGAACGCAGACAATTTGGTGTGGGCTCTCTTGTCATTGACTCGGTTCCATACTAAAGTGTTGTTTTTCTTAAAAAAAACTCATACCACATATATGTGTCAGTTTACTTTAAAAAACATATGCTTATAAGAATAAATTACATTTTGGGTCACAAATTATTACCAAAGTTTCATTTTGAACCATGTTTTTTTTTTACTTTGGACCATGTATTTTTTCCAATGTTGCACTTTAGATTGGGTGGTCCACATATCAATCAGACTAACCACCTCTATTGTTCATGTGTCACTTAAATGTGGGCCACCCGGTCCAAAGTGCAATATTTGACAATAATATATATTTCAAAGTGAAAAAGACATTGTAAGGTGACCTAAAGTAAAACTTTGGCAAGAATTTATGGTCCAAAATGTAATTTACTCTACTTATAATACTAGTGTCATTAAAAAATCATAAAAAAATAATAAGATAGATCAATATGTAATATCTATCACTATGTAAATACACAAATTCACATTCGACCTATGCAAGTTATGAAAATAGATATACCAACATTGTACAATGTTTATAGTTATATTTGTTTCTATTTATTTGTGAATCGATATTACAAATATATTTATTACCTTTCAGATTATGTGCATAAAACAAGGGGAGGGGGTGTCCCCTTGAGGGTGAAAATTAATTAACCACCTCCGTGCCACTGTCGCTGACGACGCATTTGGGAGCTATTGAGGAATAGGGAACTGTTTCCAAAAAAGGAATAGGGAACTTGACTAGCTGAAAAAATTATTAAACAAATTGTTGTTGTGGATTATCTACTTGATTAAAGTATGATCTAATTAAATATTCGTCTAAAATATTCTAATAAACAAAACTTAACAAATAAATTAAAGCAAGAGATGTACAACAGAAGAAAACTTTGTGATAAAATATGTTTCTTGAAGCTTGGAGCAACAATCCGTTTTAACCATCCGGTAAGTAAACTGAAAACAGCTGAGCCACCTAGCTTACGGCTGTTGCGTTGCGTCAATAAATTTGTTCTTATGCCACTGTACCTTATAGTCAACCTTTCTTACCAAAAATTTGACCGGAGTTCCATCGCTGGTCCAGAAAACAAAAAAAAAAGGCTCATCTTGGCCCACAAGGAGCGAGTCTTGGTTGACTCCAAGTCAGTGCCGTGCCGTTCCTCACACTCTTTATTCGACCTCCGTCCCGAAATATAAAAATCTAAAATCGAATGAAATATTTTATAGTATAACAAATCTAGACAGATCTGTCTAGATTTACTAGGAAATGTCACATCCAATTCTAGATTCTTATATTTTTGGTATTTTGGGTATTTTGAGACGGTGAGAGTAGCATTTAGATATCAGCAAGTAATATTCGCTCTCTGATCATAACATGTAATACTGTATGCTCAACCCGTCCAAACAATTTAAGCATTTTGTAGTTGTTTAGCATATTTAAGGTTGAGAGGTGATTCATGTGATAATTAAGTACATAGTAGTATAGGAATACTTATAGTCTTAGTAAAATTGGATTACGGATGGAAACGTCCTAAAATATAGCAACTAGGATAGGATAAGACATAATCTAATATTATAAATTTAAGCACTAGGTTGCTATGTGTTGCTCACGCGTAGAGCGGATTAATTGTCCAAGCACAAATATGCATTTGTGACAACTATGAATTATCGCCGGTATTTATGATCATACTTAGGTGCTTCAGTAAATCATTGAGGTCAAATTTCATCCACCTAACCATTACCCAATGCAATGCACAGGTATTTTATTCTGTCGTCCACGCGTGAGTCCTGACACGATCCATCTCTACGTGAGTATGTGTTCGATTTTGGAAATGATATCACAGTTTGTCACACAAGGGTTGAGGGAGAGAAAGAGCGTGTTTTTTTATCCGTCGTGATTATCATTAGCCTAATGAATAATTTATCTATCTGGAAACATTACTATATACATGTTAACTCTAGACTTTATAGCATTTAACTGTTTTTACCTGTAATGAAGCATGCGCATTTCTCTAGCATAACAATAATATAATTAAAATAGCCTTCACCCGTTGCAACGCATGGGCATTTTTTTCTAGTTATATACCAAATATAAAAATATTAGATGATTAGGGTTTAGTTTCACATGATATGAGCTCTTTAAGAAAATATATTCCTAATGAAATAAAAAAAAGTTCAACTTAAGGGACCACAAGTGTACTTATTCCATGCGGAGCATACAGGCCCATGAGGCGGCCAATAGTGGGGGGATAACTTTAGGGACATAAAGTGAACTTATTCTGTGAGAAGATTACACGCGGCCTAATAGTGTGGGTGGCATGGGAACGGCGCCCAGCCCGACGCGGGAGAAGTTGGGACCGTTCGATCTGATGGACAATCCTGATTGATCCCGACCTGATCCCGACCTATATAACAGTCCAAACCGTAACTCTAAAATCATTTCCCCTCCCCCCCCCCTCTCTCTCTCAAAACAATGGCGGCGGCGCCTCTCCCCCTCCGCTGCTCCTCCTCCCCCTCCACCTCTCTCTCGCCTAATTTAAGTAATGTATTCTTCTTCATGTAATTATTAATTATTAGTAACTTAATAATTAAAGTAATTATTACTTTTTTTCCTATCATTTGATTCATTGTTAAATATACTTTTATGTATATATATAGTTTTACCTATTTCACAAAGAATTTTGAATAAGTAAACGAACGGTCAAACATATTTAAAAAAGTCAACAGCTCAAATATTTAGGGACGGAGGGAGTACATATAGCCTATTCTGGTTGCCAAGAGAGATATCTAACCGCGCGCGGCGGCGGCGCAGACGAGGAGACATTGCAGGTGAGGAGGATGACAGGCAGCTGCTGCGATAGGAGAGGAGACGGACGCGTGGCGTCACTGAGGGTGAGAGGAGTGTCAGGAAAAGGAAAAGGTTTGATAAGAGATAAAACGAGGTAAGCCATTAGCGTATAATTAATTAAATATTAATAATTTTATATTAAAAAATTAGATAATATGATTTTTAAGGTAAATTCCTAATATTTTTTTAAAAAAAAACACACCGTTTTAGTAGTTCAGAGAGCGTGATGCGGAAAACTAAATAAATCTTCTCTCTCACCTGGTGACCGAACGCAGACAATTTGGTGTGGGCTCTCTTGTCATTGACTCGGTTCCATACTAAGTGTTGTTTTTCTTAAAAAAAACTCATACCACCATATAGTCAGTTTATTTAAAAAACATATGCTTAAAGAAAATAACATTTGGGGTCACAAATTATTACCAAAGTTTCATTTTGAACCATGTTTTTTTTACTTTGGACCATGTTTCCAAGGTCACTTTAGATTGGGTGGTCCACATATCAATCAGACTAACCACCTCTTTTCATGTGTCACTTAAATGTGGGCACCCGGTCCAAAGTGCAATATTTGACAATAATATATATTCAAAGTGAAAAGACATTGTAAGGTGACCCAAAGAAACTTTGGCAAGAATTTATGGTCCAAAATGTAATTTTACTCTACTATATACTAGTGTCATAAAAAAATCATAAACAATAATAAGATAGATCAATATGTAAATCTATCACTATGTAAATACACAAATTCACATCGAACCTATGCAAGTTATAAATAGATATACCAACATTGTACAAGTGTTTATATATTTGTTTCTATTTATTTGTGAATCGATATACCAATATATTTATTACCTTTCAGATATAATGGCATAAAACAAGGGGAGGGGGTCCCCTTGAGGGTGAAAATTAATAAACACCTCCGGGCCACTGTCGTCTGACGACGCATGGAGCTATGAGGAATAGGAAACTGTTTCCAAAAAGGAATAGGGAACTTACTAGCGAAAAAATATTAAACAAAATTGTTGTTGTGGATTATCTACTGATTAAAGTATGATCTAATTAAATATTCGTCTAAAATTTCTAATAAACAAAACTTAACAAAATAAATTAAAGCAAGAGATGTACAACAGAAGAAAAACTTTGTGATAAAATATGTTTCTTGAAGCTTGGAGCAACCAACCGTTTTAACCATCCGGAAGTAAACTGAAGAACAGCTGAGCCACCTAGCTTACGGCGTGTGCGTTGCGTCAAATAAATTGTGTTCTTATGCCACTGTACCTATAGTCAACCTTCTTCCCAAAATTTGACCGGAGTTCCATCGCTGGCCAAAACAAAACAAAAAAAAGGCTCATCTTGGCCCACAAGGAGCGAGTCTTGGTTGACTCCAAGTCAGTGCCGTGCCGTTCCTCACACTCTCGAAGAAGAAATACTTTAATAAGTATAACGAATCTAGACAGATCTGTCTAAATTTACTAGGAAATGTCCCATCCATTTTAGATCTTAATTTTTGGTATTTTGGGTATTTTGAGACGGGAGAGTAGCATTAGATATCACGAAGTAATTCGCTCTCTGATCATAACATGTAATACTGTATGCTCACCCGTCCAAACAATTTAAGCATTTTGTAGTTGTTTAGCGATTTGAAGGTTAGAGTGATTCATGTGATAATTAAGTACATAGTAGTATAGGAATACTTATAGTCTTAGTAAAATTGGATTACGGATGGAAACGTCCTAAAATATAGCAACTAGGATAGGATAAGACATAATCTAATATTATAAATTTAAGCACTAGGTTGCTATGTGTTGCTATGTTTTGGACGAAGGGAGTATACAGTCCGGTCAAACTTTTGAGATCTTAATGATTAACAACTATCAGACACCAGTTTGATAATGTAGAAATTGTATATCTAAATTTATCCTGAAACGTAATTTCGTGATCTCGTAAACATCGTACTCCCTCCGTTCCAAAAAAAAGCCAAACCCTGGGTTTTCGTGTCTAACTTTGACTGTCCATCTTATATGAAATTTTTTTATAATTTGTATTTTCATTGTTGTGTAGATGATAAAACATGATTAATATTTTATGCGTGACTTGTCTTTTAAATTTTTTTCATAATTTTTTCAAATAAGATGGACGGTCAAACGTTGGACACGGAAATTAGGGTTTGTCTTTTTTTTGGACGGAGAGAGTAGATTTTACAGACTTGTTTTAATGAAAAAAAAGGTTATGGTCAAAAGTTGCACCTCGAAGTCATGTATTTTTAACTGCAGAGGGTAGGCGCAAATTAACACTGACAATTTGTACCAGCTGGTCTCCTTGCCAACTACTAGTCCTGGTCACTTCCATTCATATCTTGGCACTGTACGTTACGTAGTAGTAGTAGTAGTAGAATATACTCTTCCATTCACACCTAAATTGAAGACTATGTACAGAAGAAGACGGAGCAAACTCACTCCACACGGCGATTCAAGGTTCAGAAACCCATAAAAGAACATGGAATTGCAATGCAAGAGTGAAGAAGAGGTTTTATCCATCGAGTCCTCACCATTGTGAATTTGTGATCATCGACAACAGGTATGTACACACTTGAATCTTAACACAGCACTTAACTCCGGTTTTCTTTTCTGAATCAGCAAAATTCTTTTAATTAAGAATCTCAATATGGTGCACTTTGCTACTATCTTCCAATGGTGCAGATTTTTTTAAAATTTTTTCTTTGTTCTTTTGGGGGTTTAGTAACAGGGTCTTGGCTTGGGGACTGGGGAAGAAGGCAGCAGCCAGCATGATGATTCGTGAGATCTGCATGGTATGTATACATCAGACATTGCACATATCCTTGCAATACCTCCTCTGTTCTTGGAGCTTTTAAATTAAGTTACTCCATCTTGTCTTGCAACTCTGCAGGAAGAGCTGGTTTAGATCTAAGACAAATTAACTGGGGTTACTTTAATACTTTTACCGAGTATAAGATTAGCAAATAATATAAGCATACTTGTTGGGTCTCCATACTATCCGAAATGTCACCTACACAATCATTACTATCCTAAACTTTTGCAAAATAACAGTTGATACATGATAAAGATTCAATGTAATTCTGTTCGACGAAGTCCTTAAATCTTCAGTATCAAAGGAAAAAGTTAGGTAACCCAACATTTCTGTAAAAGCAGCGGATATTCCCGACCAACCAAGTATCGTTTTTGAAAAAGCGATACCTTTTTTATTCAAGCCATATATGAATTTTGATTTTTCTAATTTTTGCCAATGTTGTATCCAAATTGCCACTACTGAATGAAAAAACAATAACAAGAAAATGATTATAAATTATTTGCATAAAAGCTTAAGACCAAGTCTACTTGTTTAAATAAAAGAATAGAAAATGCTCTTATGAAACTAAATCAAAAAAACCCAAGGCTCTTCGTGTGCGTGCATCTACCTAAGTTCCCCCAAAACGTGCTACAGCTATATTTGAGGATAACAACCTGCAAGGAAATATGTTATGCAAGTGTAGAAAATAATCTCAAAAGGTACCCCCTCTCCGTCCCAAAAAAAGACAAACTCTGTCCAGATTTGTAGCTAGAGTTTGTCTCTTTTTTTTTTCTTGGACGGAGTAGTACAAATTAGAACACAAATTTTATACCCATTAATAAAACAAGCATATACATATATAACCAAAAGAGATCCAATGAATAATAATTATCACAACACCATAGTCGTTTTCATAGATGTGATAGTTCACATATGCGTGAACTCCATCCATTGCTCTAACAAAAGAATTGATTTTTTCAGTCCAAGTAAATGCATGCGCATAAAAAAAGTTATTGCCCTCACGAGACCATCATAGCAACCAATGCATGATGGAAGGATGGAATACTCAGTGGAATGTGATGTTAACCCACCATGAGTGCTTGATGCGTCAAATGATATATGTACGAAATTTCAGCACCACAAATATCATCTCGCCACATTCAAATTTCAGTTCTCCATTAAACAAGCATAAGTAATTGGCAATTATTATACAGTAGTATTTTACACTGATATAATATTTGCCTCTACCCATGACGGATGTGGACATGCGAGGATATATGAAGTACTAACTTCTTGCTGAACCACGTTTGATCCTGTTATCAATTTGCATACATTTCATTATTTTAACTAGACACAGAACAGGTAAATTAAAGAGACATTCAACCTTGCATATTGTTCTTCCATTTGCGCAATTTGTGTAGTAGAAATGTAATTTGCAAAACAATAGTGTTCCCCTTTAATTTTGTTGTCTAGACAAGTATACTCCGGACTAATATGAAATATAAATGGACATATGTTCACATATTTTTCAGAGTGACAGCTTTATGTTTACAATTTTTTTCAGTGCATCACATGCATAAAGAGATCAAAATTAATATTTTTTCACTGTGCATGCATGCAATTTCTGTATGAAGAAAAATATTAACTCTAATTAACACCTTTCACTTATGCATTATGCAAATACAACAATAATCTTTAGAAGATCAAATTAACATCAATAAGAAAGTGTTGTACTGTAATCATCTTGTCTTGTCTAAGATCAAAAGAAACAAAAACTCACATAAAAGTGGTGTACTGTAAAGAATTCTCCTTGATTTAATGTTGTCACCATTGACCTTATCACACATACGAATGTAACCAACTTGTCTACGATAACCAAAATATAATGTCCCTAAATGGTGCAAGTCGATTTATTTCCTTTTGTTTAAAGAAAACTTTAGAATTTTCAATATGCAAGTGGTCATAGCTAACTTATGGTCAGATTTAATTATCATGGGCCATAAAACAGATGTTAGGAAATGTTATCTACAACAAGGGAAGAGATATGTCTTCTTAAGCACTAAAGAGGTCAGATAGAGAAAAAAACAAAAATAAACAGATTATCATGGCGAAGTTCCCTTTTGTTATATGTAACCTGTCAATATGGTACTTATCATGTTCTACATCTTTTTTTCCTTCCTTTTTAGATATAACATATCAATACAGCTTATTGTATTTTACCTTTCTTCTTCCTTTCTAGGTTTTGTGGTAGAGAGATATACTCAGGCCACCCTGGTCAGGTGAGCAATCAGACTCGACAAGAACCTAATGTCTGAGGCTGTGATTCTTCTAGTTGTGAAGAAGATTGGTGTTGCCCTAGGGAATGAGGCAATCAACCAAGCCACTTCATATTTTCAGAAGTACGTCACACAACTGACAGAGCTTCAAGGTAGCATGGGGCGCATCAGGAGGGAGCTCAGGCTGATGCACGAGTTTCTGTCCCGAATGGATATCCGCAATCGCAACAACAAGATATATGAAATCTGGGTGGAGGATGTGAGAATGTTAGCACATCAGATCGAGGACATCGTGGATGACTACTTGCATCTTGTTAGCCACAAGGACAAACATGATGACACTGGATGGACTACCTATCTAAAGAAAGGATTCAAGAGAATGAAGGGACCAAATGCTCTGCTCTCTTTAAACAGGATAGCTCCGTCTGTTAAGGAAGCAGAGGCCAATCTAGTGCACCTGTTTCAGGCAAAAGAGCGATGGGTTCAGATGGTTGCCGATGAGACTAGTGGTGAAAGCTCATGTTACATTGTTGAGGCGTCACGTCATCTAGCTAGCATTTCATGCTCCCTCAGTGAAGAAGATCTTGTAGGGGTGGATGAAAACAGAAAAAGACTCCGCGAGTGGCTGGCAGGTGATGAATTGGAACGTGAGGTGATAGTGTTGCATGGGATGGGAGGTCTCGGCAAAACAACCTTGGCAGCAAATGTGTATAGGAACGAGAGAGAGAAGTTTGAATGCCATGCCTGGGTCTCCATCTCTCAAACATATTCCATCAAGAACATTCTGAAATGTCTGATCACTGAACTTTTCAGAAATGCCAAACAAAATCCTCCGGTAAACCTTGGGGACATGAAAGCTGAAGGCCTTCAAGATGAATTGAAGGCATTCCTAAGGGACCGGAAGTATTTGGTCATATTAGATGATGTTTGGGCACCAGAAGCCATCGGTAACTTGTTCGGAGCACTTGTTTCTAATCTCAGGGGGAGTAGAGTACTTGTCACAACACGCATTGATGAGGTAACTCACCTTGCTTTCCCAAACAAGAGGATTAGGCTAGAACCTCTATCACAAAACGACTCATGGGAACTCTTCTATAAGGCGGCTTTTCCAAGAGAGAAGAAACTTGAGTGCCCCACAGAAGTAACACAGCTAGCATATCAAATAGCAAGCAAGTGCAAAGGTGTACCTCTTGCAATTGTCTCTGTCGGCAGACTCCTCTTTGTGCATGACAAGACTGAAGAGGAATTCAGGCGCATACATAACCAACTTGACTGGGAGCTCATCAACAACCCAAGCATGGAACATGTTAGGAATATCCTTTACCTGAGCTACATCTACCTTCCAACACAACTAAAAAGTTGCTTCCTCTATTGCAGCTTGTTTCCAGACGACTATCTTTTTACAAGAAAGAAGCTTGTAAGGTGGTGGATAGCAGAAGGGTTTGTAGAGAAGAGGGGTGGAAGCACAATGGAGGAAGTGGCAGAAGGGTATCTCAAGGAATTGGTTCACATGAACATGCTACAGCTTGTTGAAAGGAACTCATTTGGCAGGATAAAAGCATTCAGAATGCATGATATCGTACACGAGTTGGCAGTTGATTTGTGCCGGAGAGAATGTTTTGGTGTTTCATACAGTTGTGAGAATAAGCGTTTCGAGTTTCTTGAGGAGAATGATGAACGACGGATGGTAATACACAGATTAGACAAGGATATTAATCAAGTAATTTCAAGTGAATGCCGCCTTCGATCTTTCATCGCATTGGATAAAGCCATGCCATCATCCACTCTGCTACCTCTGCTATCCGAGAAGTGTAGATATATGTCAGTACTTGAGTTAAGCGGGCTACCCATCGACAATGTTCCAGATGCCATAGGTGATCTATTCAACCTCCGACATCTTGGCCTGCGGGATTCCAATGTGAAGCTCCTCCCAAATTCTATCGAGAAGCTCTCCAACTTGCTAACACTGGACCTCTGTACATCGGAAATACATGAGCTGCCAAGAGGGATCATTAAGCTAAAAAAGCTTAGGCACTTGTTTGCTGAGAAAGCGAACGATCGGTCTGGGCGACAACTCCGGTGTCGCACTGGTGTATGCATCCCCAGGGGACTAGAGAATCTGAGAGAGCTACAGACATTGCAAGCACTGCAAGCTCAGGATGAGCCTTTGAGCTGGTTGGGGGAGCTGAGGCAGATGAGAAGCATAAAGATATGGGACGTGAAGGGAAGCTGCTGCGAATGCCTCTGCGCGTCATTGCGTCACATGGAATTTCTATCCTACTTAAGCATTGCAGCAAGTGATGAGAATGATATCCTCAATTTGAGTAGTTTGAACCCACTGCCTCCAAACCTTGAAAAGCTAAGATTGCGCGGGAGATTGGCACAAGCAAACATGCTGTTGGGTGCAGCAGGGGGTCAGAACCACTTGTATTCGATACATCTATCTTGGTCCCAGCTGGTAGATGACCCACTGCCATCTCTGTCTCGGTGGTCGAATCTGACGGACCTTTTGTTGAACAGAGCGTACATTGGAGATGAGCTCGTCTTCCACCATGGGTGGTTTCCTGCCCTCAAGGAGCTATACATAGGAGACATGCCTCGCCTGAAACGGTTGGAGATTCAGCAAGGTTCCATGGCAAGCCTGCAGCAACTATATCTAGTCAACCTCAGTAGCATGATGGAGGTCCCGCTTGGCATCGAGTTCCTCATGTCAACTCTCAAATCTCTGGGCTTCGCGGAGATCACCCGGCAATTCCTCGCTGCGTTGCGCCAATGCTCTAGAATTAATTGCGGTATCCAGTGGTGGTACACACTACTTGGAGAGGATAGGACTCAAGAGGCATCAATATAGGAGAGATGGAATGAGGTTGGCAGACTATAGCTGCAGTTGGTTGATTTGCCTAGCTAGATACAAGCCTACAGCACCTAATGTAAACTATTTAGGACATACATCGACATTTTTTTCACAAGAATTCTCCCTTTGTGTTCTCAATGAGTTGTGGAATCGTCCCCAGAAAAAAAAAACAAAATGTGTCAAAGTGAAATGTAAATCATTCTGCTTTTCTATGTACACAATCAGTGCATGCTTAAGTATCTTCATTGGTCTTGTTATGCTCCTAAGATACGTATGAATTAGTTTTAGAAGAAAAGAGAGAGGAAATTTTAGTTACCTGTGTAAAACAATGTATATCTTATCTTATCTTCTAGTTAGTTGATCTACCTAGATAATAGGGTAGTTGAGTTGGATAACATACGATGTAACAAATCTTATCACATTGTTTGTAAGCCACGTCAAGGGCTCTTCTTGACACATATAAATACAAAGGTGCGGCCTCCTCCGGGAGGTGAGAACGCTTCCATCTTTACGTGGTATCAGAGCCCCCCTCATCTACGCTTCCAAAAACCCTAGATCATTTCCTCCCCATGGCAAGCTCATCTTCCTCATCCGCCGCGCCTGCTGCGCTTGGTCCTCCGGTGACTGTGAAGCTGACGAGGGACAACTATGTCCTGTGGCGTGCACAAGTTCTCCCGGCGCTTCGCGGAGCGCTCCTCACCAACTACCTCGACAGCACGGCAGAAGAACCGGCCAAGACAAGGACGACTGTCGACAAGAACGACAAGGAGATCGTCAGCAACAACTCGGAGTACGCGAAGTGGATGGCCCAGGACCAGCAAGTCCTGGCCTATCTACTCAATTCGCTCTCCAAAGATGTGCTACAGCAAGTAGCGACACTGAACACATCTGCTGAAGTTTGGGCGGCCATCACCAACATGTACGCCTCCCAATCTCGAGCACGCATCACCAACCTCAGGATCAGCCTCGCCAACTCCAAGAAAGGATCCACAACAACTGCCGCCTACTTCTCCAAGATGAAGGGCCTAGCTGACGATCTGGCGTCAGCTGGCAAACCCATTGACGACGACGAGCTGGTCTCGTACATCCTGGCGGGCCACGACATCGACTACAACCCGCTGGTCTCTACTGTGGTAGGCAGATCTGATCCAATTTCTCTGAGTGATTTGTACTCCTAGATGGTTAGCTACGACAACCGCATGGATCATCTTCAAGGCGGAGGGCAGATCCAATCTTCTGCAAATGCTGCTTCCCGTGGTCGCAGCAACAACAACAACAATTTCCGTGGTCGCGGGAATGGAGGCTGTGGCCGTGGAAACGGTGGGCGCGGTGGCGGCCAGCAAGGACCGCATCCGGTCTGCCAACTTTGTGGCAAAACTGGCCACACGGTGATCAAGTGTTGGTATAGGTTTGATCAAGCCTACCAGCCTGAAGAGAAGGTTGCAGCTGCGGCAACAAACTCCGCCTACGGGGTCGATACCAACTGGTATGTCGACTGTGGTGCCACAGATCATATCACCGGGGAACTCGACAAACTCTCCGTTCGAGAGAAGTACAATGGTCCGGATCAGGTGCATGCAGCAAATGGCTCAGGTATGAACATTAGTCATATTGGTCATTCAGTAATTTCTACCCCAAATAAAGATCTTCATCTAAAGAATATCCTTTACGTTCCTACTGCCAACAAAAATCTTGTCTCTGCGAATCGCTTAGCCTTTGATAATGATGTTTTTGTTGAAATTTACCCCAAATTCTTTAATATAAAGGATCAGGCAACGAAGAAGCTGCTACATCACGGCAGAAGTAAGGGACGGCTCTATCCTTTGGCTCCAGAACCCGGTGGTCGAAGCCCAAGTCTGAATAAAAGTGCCTTGAGCATTGTCAAGCCATCTTCCATTAGGTGGCATTATCGTTTAGCTCATCCGTCTTTTCAGATTGTTAATCGAGTCGTCAAAAGTTTTAAGCTTCCTTGTTCTAGTGAGTCCAATAATGTCGAACACATTTGTGATTCTTGTCAAAGGGCCAAGAGCCATCAATTGCCGTACCCTAAGTCTATGAGTTTATCCAATGTTCCATTTGCTCTCGTATTCTCTGATGTGTGGGGTCCGGCACCTACCTCTATTGGAAAACATGATTACTATGTGAGCTTTATAGATGATTTTAGCAAATACACATGGATCTATCTATTGAAAAAGAAATCCGATGTGTTTCAAGCCTTTCTTAATTTCCAACAGTATGTGAGCGACAATTTAACACCAAAATACTCACTGTCCAACTGATTGGGGTGGTGAGTACAAAAAACTGAACTCCTTTTTTCAGAAAATAGGCATAGTTCATCATGTCTCATGTCCTCATGCACATCAGAGAACGGATCTGCAGAACGCAAACATAGGGATATCGTTGAGAAAGGACTTGCCCTCCTATCCCAAGCTTCGGTCCCTTGAAGTTTTGGGATGAAGCATTTCTTACTGCTACGTATCTCATCAATAGGCTACCTAGTTCAGTTATCTCCTTTAAAACTCCCTATGAGCAACTTTTTTTCTGAAATCCTGAGTTCAGTCATCTTCGTATCTTCGGGTGTGCCTGCTGGCTGAACCTGAGACCATACAACGCTCGCAAGCTATCTTTCCGATCCATCCATTGCGCCTTCCTTGGCTATAGCCCCCTTCACAAAGGATATAAATGTCTTGAGATCTCTACAGGCCGTGTGTACATCTCTCGCGACGTTGTCTTTGATGAAACAGTTTTCCCTTTTGCTTTGTCACGCCCAGAAATTTAGCCCTAAATTACCAAACTATTTTGTGTATTAAATCCCTGTCCAGGACCAGCTAGGGTACACAAAACGACAAGTAATATACAGTTCCAAACGTAAATAAAGCGTAAAATACTTACAGAAGAGGCACTTAGTCCTCACACCGAAACAAAGCAGCAGCGAGCGGAAAGGGCGATCCTAGGGGGCTTCAGCTCCACTCCACAGGCAAAACTCAACTGGGGTCTGAGCCTTGGTCCTCTAACTCCATCTTTTGCTCAAAAGCACTACACTTCTGAAAAGGGGGAATAATAGGCAAGGCTGAGTACAAAGCCACACCAACGATGCAGACGTGCAGGGATACAAAGAGGGGTTTGTGGCTATTTGCATAAAGGAAGTTGTAAAACATTTTATTGAGCAAAACAGTAAAACAATTAAGTAATTAAAGTAATATTGAATCTCCACTGATCAACGCTACACACGTTGAACAGGCCCAACCAACCCGCCTGAACTACAGTGCATTGGGTCGATTTATTAAGTGTGAGACTAATCACGGTGAATCTGGTCGACCGCCCATAACACGCGGGCCACGGCATATCGAATAGTTTTCTCTGATCAGAGGGGTACAACTGTACCCACAAGACACAGCCCCACGACACGTTTCCGTGCGCCGACATGCCACCACGACATACCGGAAAGAGGCCGTGACAGGACCTTCGCATAACCCCTCTAACCAAGCACACCACACACCTCAGGTTTCACCCCCACTCCTCGCAAGGCAGCGGGCAGTCCCCTCTCGTGCCTAGCTGAATCCGGAAGCCGCATAGGCCGTCGCAGGGCCATCCAAACTCCATCACGCCCACCCTTGCCTAGATGGCGTCAGCTAGAGGAAAGCTACACTACAAGCCCAGCCGTTGCCCACGCTGGCTTGTGGTAAGTACGAGGAATTCTTCAGGGTTTCCCGCGAACCGGTCCTTAACTGCCATAGGTGCGACTAGCAAAACCATGCACCCACAGCCCACCATGTAGTCGCATTTTAGTTGGATAATTACGACCATGAAGCATGGCCAGATGTCTCGAGCACGCAGCTCATTCTGATACTAACAAGGTCTAATACTGTAATTATCCCATCAACTGAGCTAGTGGTAATTAGCATGGCTAAGCATATAGTTCTAGCTAGGTCACAATAAGTAACATCAGCTAGTCGATTTATCACCTCAATGTTGACAAAGACAGATATCAAGTAAACATGGCACAAGCAAGACAGATAGTGTAAACCCCGATCCCATGTAATTAGCAAACATGCATATTTATTTTGCAAACAGTAAACATTTGTAAAGTAGGCTTCAATATGCTCAAGGGGTGTTGGGTGACCTTGCCTTGCTTCTTCACTTGGATCTTCTGAACTCTTATCCTCAGCGGACCGCGATCTTCCGAAAACGGCGGAAACATTGCACGCTGGCACGCCAAAAACGAGGAAAACTCTAATAAACCAAGGAAACAGTACATAAAAACTAAACAAACATGTAGAGCTCAAATTTAGATGAATTTGCAAGTTGAACGGCTCAATTCGGAGTTCGAATGATTAGATATGAATTTTTAGAAGTTTTGAGCATTTAAATGAATTTCTATCAATAAACTCGATTTATTGCGCAATTATTATATATTTTTACAAAGGGAAAAGGACTGCACTAGCGTCAGCAAGAGAGGGGGCCATCGCGCGACAGGCGGGTCCCAGGCGTCAGCGGCTCAAGGGGCTCGGTCCACCATGGACCGGACAAAGGACGGTCCACGGCCCGTTCCACGGAATGGACGGCCCCAGATCAGCCACAAGCCGATCGGCGGCTGAGGAGAAGCGGTGGCCGGGCACAGGGCACAGCCGGGGCTGGCCGACCGCCACAAGAGGCGGCGACGCGCAGTCACCGGCGGACGGCGGGCGGCGGGCGGCACAGGGAGCGGCGGCGCGCAGCGCGGGAAGCCAGCGAGAGGAAACGGAGGCAGTGAGGGAGAGGGAGGTGCGGAGCTCACCGAGGGGCACGGCGACGCGAGGAGCAGCCGCGGAGGGAGGCGGCGGCACTCCACGGGTCGACAATGAGGAGGGGCTCCCGGCGGCGGAAGGCGGCGACCGGCGGCGGACGGGAAGAGCGGGACGCGGCGAAGCGGCCGATGCGGGCGATGCATCTCGGCGGCAGCTGGGGTGAAGGCGACGGCGACCAGAGGCGGAAAAGGCGGCCGGTCGGGTGGTATGGCGGGGAGGTTGTTCTGTGGTGGAGGGGAAAAAAGAGATGGGCGGCCGAGGCTTGCCCTTGCAGTGGTGAAGCTAATGCCGGTCCGCGGTGCTTGAGAGCCAGTGAGTGTGCCGGATGGCGAACGACCGGAGTGGCGAGGATGGTAACGCTCGGGTGGTGGTGGAGGTGATGACTCGGCACGTTGGTGGAACGAGGCAGTGGCCGGTTGCTCGAGCTTGGAGCGGCGAAGCCGACATTGTGGGCGGTGGCGCGGCTTGGCGCTGGCAGCGTTCGAGGGAGAGGCGCCGGCGAGTTTCAGCGGCAAGCGCGGAGAGAGGTTACAGTGGTGGCGGAAGTGGTTCCGATGCGCGTTGAAGAGGAAACCGAGTGGAGGCCCGGCGTGCGGCGCGGGCGATGGGCGAAGCCTGATGGCACACACGCGGCGAGCGCGGGCAGACGGCGGAGCAACGGCGGCGCGGGTCTGGAGATCGCCGCGGCGTGCGGCGATGGGGATCGGCGTGGAGAGCTCAGTAGAGGGCGTGGGGGACTCGGGAAAACGGGGAAAAAAGGAAGAGGAGGCCACAGGGATTGATTTTATAACTCAAGGAGGCGAGGAGAGGGCCGGGGAGCGGCGGATTTTGAGGGGGAGTGGGGCGGCGTCGTGGGGGTGGTGGCGGCGGTTTTTCACGGACGGAGTGGGGAGGGGAGCGGGATCGTGGGCGACGAGGGTCCCCCGTCGGCGGGAGCGGTGCAGGGTGGAGGAGGTGGGCGGGGACGCGGCGACGTGGGGCGGCTTCGGGCGGCCATGGCGGTTGCAAGCCGGCCGCCAGAGGAAGGAGGAGGAGCTGACAGGTGGGGCCGCGGTCCCACTGTCGGCCAAAAGCAAAGGGGGCCGGTTAGGGGAGGAAAAGAGGACTTGAGGGAGAAGGGAGGGGAGGAGCTGGGCCGGCGGCCCAAAGGGGGGAGGAGGGCGGCCGGGCCGGAGGGGAAGGGGGAAGGAATTTGGGCCGAGCCCGAAAGGGAGGAAGGGGAAGATTATTTTCTTTTCTTTTTATTCTAATTGGTTAAATGAACTTTGTGCTATTTATATTATTTATTGAGCTCCGAAAATTCACGGGAAATTTCAGAGAATATATTAGGGTACAAAGAATATTACAAAATATTCTCGGCCAATGATTTTTAAGGGAAAATTTTAATTCTCCCATTATTTCACTTGATTAAATTGCTTTAACTTTTATTTAATTTCTAGAAAATGCATTATTAAATGATTTTTAATCCCGAACGAAAATCGGGGCGTTACAGCTGCCTTGCATCCCAACGCGGGTGCCCGCCTGCGACGGGAAATCTCCTTGCTTCCCACTCGACTGCTTCCCATCACTGATCAAAGGGGAGAAATTACTAATGATCATATGCTAACATGTTCTACTAATCCCTCTTGTGGTGATCAAGCAACAGGAGCACAGGTCGTTGGCGAAAATTCGGCGCAAAATGGTGAAAATCTGGTGCAAAACTCACATGAAAATCATGGTGCCTGAAGCAAGCGGTGCTGGGCACGAGGATGATTTGATGGCTGACAGCAGCAGCGGATCTGAGGGCAGTCACAGTCATGCACAGTCTACACTAAGCACAGGTACTGGATCCCAGGAGCATTCAAGTATTCAACCCCGGGGTCTGGCCAATCAGGACCGGATTCAGCATTGTCGTCAGGATCGTCTGCGACCACTTCATCGACACATGGGAACCCGACAGGATCAGCTGTGGATGACATGGCTGGTTCAGGATCTTCTGTGCAGCAGTCTGAACCCGTCAGGCCACAAACTCGCTTGCAGAGTGGGATAACTAAGCCCAGGTTAGATGTTGATGGAACAGTTAAGTATTCTTTGGCTTGCTCTACAGGTGAACCAGCTGATGTACAAGAGGCATTGGGAAACTCACGCTGGAAGCAAGCCATGGATGAGGAGTATAATGCACTTGTTAAAAACAAGACCTGGCATTTAGTGGAAATGCCACAAGGTAAGAATATAATAGATTGCAAGTGGGTATATAAAATTAAGAGAAAAGCAGATGGAACAATAGACAGATACAAGGCAAGGCTAGTAGCTAAGGGGTTCAGGCAAAGGTATGGAATATACTATGAAGATACATTTAGTCCAGTAGTAAAAATTGCTACAGTTAGACTAGTCCTTGGCATTGCAGTCTCTAGAGGATGGTCACTCAGACAATTAGATGTGCAAAATGCTTTTTTGCAAGCTGACACCACCTGCCGTTTTTGAACCGGGACTAAAAATGATCTTTTCTAACCTTTTGAACCAGGACTAAAGATGTTCTTTAGTCCCAGTTTTTATTACAACTGGGACTATTGTGGAATTTAGTTGACCGACCAAAGATGGTTTTTCCAGTAGTGGATTGTCGCACAGTGAGTTATCAAGGTAGTGCAGCTTCGAGAGATTACCAAGCTGAGGAGGAACCTCACCGGAGAACAGAATCCCGGATAGGTTGAGATATCTCAACTTCTTGAAAGAACCCCACGAGCTCCAGGACAGGGCCGTCAGGCCCCTGGAACGTCAGATGATGCAAGTAGAGCAAGGAAGGACTTTATCTTGCCGAAGAGAGATCCATCAGTACATTGTCTGATAAATCAAACGATAAATCATCGGCACGATTGTTGCGAAGGCGAAAGCTTGACGACATGGCCGGTGAGGTTGCTGCACCGGACGCCTCTCCACCGGCAGCAGTCATGGTCGTCTCGCTTCCATGAGGTGAGGAGGCACGCGCCATTGATACTCGCACGTCGCTACTCGCTGGCGAAAATGCTTTTTCTAGTAGTGGCGGCAGATGGCAGAGACCATACATGCACGCTACTCGCCGACGAAGTATGTTAATTTTGGCATGCTTGAAGGGATTTCACCTTCAAGCATGTCAGGTCAAAGTAGTTGAAGGAGAGGCCAATCTCCTCAAGATTAGTGAAAGGTGTGACAATGACTGGTTTGTACTTGTAACAAAGCAATTGGAAAGCGGAAAGTCCTTTTAGCACCTAGGTGCTGCGGCACCTAGGCTAGCATCCACACGATAGCTATAAGATTCGTGCACACCTTTACATATCATATGGTGTATGTACAGGTAGCGTCGTATTTCTTTTTTCTTTTTTCGCGCGCGCGCATCCAAAATACACCTGACCCCACCGTAAGATGCTTAGAGGAGGAGGAGGAGTTGGGGACCAGCTTTTTGTACGGACTACGGAGTACGACTACTCACTTTTTTTCTCGACCACATATCTTTTGGATACATTCCTTATCTTCCATCCCTCTCCATCATCTCGATAGCCTCCGACCTCCGTGACCTAATCTCCGGCCACCGCCGCCGATCGCC
>CM020179.1:24727154-24755347 GCA_009805545.1 Oryza longistaminata | reverse complement strand
TCCACACCACGGCCATGTGCCTGGCCGGCCCCATCTCCGATTCTCTCCGTTCCGACATTCCGTGAGACCGCGACGGCCGACGGGCGCGACTTCGATTTTTCAATTTTAGGTCTTCTACCTTTTTCAATTTTCAGTTTTAAAATTTAACACTTGTGCAATGTGTACTGTGCATTGTGATATTTTAACTATGTTGTATATTGCTGATTGTTGTAACATAAAGAAAGATGGAGATACTGCATCTCTTTTTCGAAAACATGCAGCAAAATAGATGCTTCTAAATTGACTTCTTCCCGGGTTGTGGTAGAGGAGCACACTCAAGAACAAGATGTTGAGGTGACGCGGAGGTTCAGTGATGCGGTGTCACGTGAGGTTCGGCGGACAACGATACGGCGGCGACCCCCCATCCGACGTCCTCGCCAACGTCAAGTCAGTCGCCTCCGCCGCCTCCGTCCTCGCCACCATCGTCCTCGTCCACGAGTTGGTCCACTTCGTCGCCGCCACCTCTAGCGGCATCCACGTCTTCCAGTTCTTCGTCGCATTCGCCCCGGCCCTCGCGCGCTTCCACCTCAGCCCCGTCGAGTACGCGCTCCGTGCCATCCCACTTGGGGGGTACGTCGGCTTCCCCGACGATGGCCCAGCTTCCCGCCTGACCGCCCGACCTCCTGCGGAACCACCCCGTCCCCGACCGCCTCCTCGTTGTCTCTGCCGGCGTCGCCGCCAACCTCCTCTTTGCCTTCCTCATCGTCTACGCCCAGGCGCTCATTGTCGGCGTCCCCGTCAAGGCGCAGCTTCCCGGCGTCCTCGTCCCCGAGGTCATCCCTTGCTCCGCCGCTGCCGCCGGCCAGCTGCGTCGCCGAACCACCAGCTCTTGGAGATGGATAAAGGAGAGGGGAGAGAGATGAAGAGAGGGGAGATGGGGAGAGAGGAAGAAGAAGAGGAGGAAAGTGAATGACATGTGGGGCCCACGTGGGGTCCACCATTATTTAATTAATTATTTTGGTGTAACTGACATGTGGGGTCAGTCTTTTTTATTAATTTCCAAATCAAATTGCCACGTCAATGCCACGTCAGATGAAGACCGGGTCAATTTTGCCACGTAGGCGTCACGTAAGCTAAAACCGTTGTCCAAACCGCAATGGGACCCATATTACACCGGTTTTAACAGTTGAGGTACCCGTTGCATCTGGTTTTCTGGTTAAAGGATGAAAATCGGATTCGTTGGCAAATTAAGGGACATCAGGTGAACTTATTGCATAAATAAATAATAAGCTCTAGTAGGTGAATTCACCATAGAAGAAGAATGCTAATAATCATATTTTGCTTCTGCTGCCACATATATACATGAGAAAAAGAAGAAGCAAAGAATAAAAATATTATACTTCCTCCATCCACAAAAGTTGTAACCTATTATTTTTGTCACTAAGACCAAGAAGAAATTAAATCATTTTGGATGTTACAAAATCAATGAGTAAATACAAGCATGCAACGAATGAGTATTTAGATGACTCCTTCTAATCAAACATTTAATTTATCTCTTTATTTAAGTCTTGAATATATAAAGACTACAAATAAGAACAACTTATTTGAAAAAACTCAAATGTGAAATATGTATAACTTTTGTAGATGGAGAGAGTTAATATTATTTGAACATCACGTTGCAATGCACGGGTGTTAGTTTTAGTAAAAGGAAACTCTGATACTATTTTTTTTCTAAAGATAAAGGAGAAAAAAAAAACGGACCGATCAACGAACCGACTCGAGCGACCGAGCCTGTCGATCGATCTGCAACAATAATGGCCGCGGAGACGTGCGTTTCGGAGGAGGCCGCGGCGGCGGCGATCCTCGATGTCGCCGTTGCCGGCGACGGCGAGGCGAAGAGGCAGCTCTTCGCCGTCGACGACGACGACGACTCCGAACCCAACCCGTACGAGTACCGCGTATTCTTCGAGTGGCTGTGGGACTACTACGGCTGCAAGATCGACGACGTCAGTAAGTAGTATTAATTTTTCTCCTAATTCCTGAAATCTTAGCAACAATTAATTAATTCGATCTGGATCATGATCGAATATATATAAATAATCCAGGAGGAGAAGAAGGTCAAAACACGATCGATATAATAATCTCTCTAATTTGATCTCTTTTTTTTCTTTTGCAATTTGCTGCAGCTAGGGGCCCGACGTTCCGCACGCCGGGGGCGCGGATATCCCCCTGCGTGGAGGTGTACTCGTGCAGGGTGATCGACCTCACGGGCGGATTGGAGTGGCCGATCGACGTCTTCGGCTTCGTCGCGGCGCGCGATGGGCTCGACCGCAAGCGCAACTACATCTTCAATCGCCCGAGGGGCGACGCCCAGACGCTCACCGCGGAGGTATATTATATATAGATGTATACTTATAATGAATTGTGAAAATGTGGGGGTTCAGTATATCTCGGAGTGAAATTTCAGGATTTTCAGTCCCTCGTGATAGGGAATATTTCTTCGGATATGGCTAAAATATGCTCAAATTTGTAACTATTCAGGAAGGGTACTTCAAAAATTTGTGTCCATCCGATACTTTTTATAAAAATAAATTTTGCGATATTGAACACCGACTTTGTTCGTGGTGAATTGAGATTACATTGAATTGAGATTTCGAAGTGGGGAGGAAAACAATCTTTTCCAGACCGAAACATTGACAGTTGGTACGGATTTTAACAACATAAATAATTGGTTATAATCTAACTGAACTGAAACTCCATATATGTCCAGTTGTTGATCTTGCATATGCTATTTGCAAGTGGTTCATTGTAGTTAAATATTTCGTGCCATTGTTGCTGAAGAATAAAATTTAAAAAGGGCCTATTTGATCACTTCTTTTTTAATGGATACTTGAGTATTTCAGATATCTATAGATGAAATTTCACCTAGATTTGAACCATCGATGCTACATTCTCTATAACATCGATTGCTTGGGTTGCTGATCGAAGTTCTAACTGGTTTACTTCAGAGAATATATCATGTCAATATTGCTTTTTTTAAACAATATTTGCTACAACAATATATGTTTGCTACTAGTAGTTTTTAACCAAATAGCCTGGATGTTTAATTTGCAGGACCCGTCTTTCGTCTTGACAGGACCTATCCGTGCAATCAACTGCTCCCAGCGTATCGAATTCGAAGTCGATCTCAAGGTTAGGGGGAAAACGCAATCTGATAGGGATAAGGTGTTGAGTGCCAGATACATTGTGTATGAAACAATGGGGCCGAATTGCATGGTTGGGCGGGTTAGGTCGAAGGCAAGGCCAGGCAAGCGTTGCTCGGTAGAGGTCACCTTCGCCCACCTCGCGGGGGCGGTGGAGGCGGCGATCGAGGTTAGAGTTGTTCAAGGATCAAGCGGTTTTCGCGGAAGATTTGTCGCGAGGACTGATGGTTACGACGACGATGTGGTGCTTGCTGATTCCAGTAACGATGGTTCTGTACTAGCTGTTGCTGATGATGGAGTGATCAAGCTTGCTCGGAGTGTCGCCGTCGTCGAAAGTACAGGGGTGCTGAAGATTCATGCGATCATCGCTCGAAATGATAGTAGTAGTGGGGATGATGGGGTTGGTGTTGCCGCTGAAGATCACGCCGAGTTCGCTGCTCAAAGATTTGAAAGTTCTTGTAGAACACTTGATCTTGGCTTCTGTAAGATGCTGGCAACTGTCTCCTGGTCCATGATTCCTTTGATTTAGCATCACCTTAAAAGAATGATTTCACGAATGCTGACAAATAGACATCTTTACCTTGAGTTTAGTGTAAACTATTATGTCCGTCCCAAAATATAATATTTTTTTTCTATAGATCTGTATAAACAGTTGTCCATAATATATATAGCAAGAAAATGATTATATTTGGGATGGAGAGAAAAGACATTTTATCTTCTTTTTGCTACATGGCTCTGAGATAATAATTGATGAAAGCTCTCTGTGTGGTCTTCAGAGAATGCTGACCAACCTGACTGAAAATGTGCAATCACTCGTCGAGTCGTTGTAATAAGTCACCCTGGGCTGGCAACCAGTTTATCCAGTTGCCTGGATCTCACATACGCAAGCGTCGCACGTGTGGAAGAAGGGGGAATGACACTGCAACGAGCAGGGGCGAATCTAGAGCACGGAGGACCCGAGTGCACACTTCATTTACGCATGTAATAGAAATGTAAATGTAGCATATACAATGATAAAAAATGCTTACCAAAATGAAATATCTGGTAGTACATGTCTACATAGCAATGGGCAAAATACATAATTAAGCTGAGTCCTTGATGAGACAATAATAAGCTGTCAAAAAGTGCTAATTAGATGATTTAATATTTGAAATTTGGCCTTCATGGGTTGCCTGCAGCCTGCTAGGTAGCTGAAAGTGGTGCACATATTTTTTTCTAGGGAGTGCACAAAATGTGGAGATTAGATGCTAATAACTAAAAACTAAATTTTTCCCTGGTGCTTGTGCACTCGGCAAGCTGAATGTGGCGTCGCCCCTGGCAACGAGTCGCGATGAAAGCAGTGGCGTCGTCGAGTATGAAAAATGGCTCTATTTGAATCTCCTGAAGATGGAGATGAAAATTAAATGTTTTATTATGTAAAACAAGGTGATAATAACTTATGATTAATTGAGTTTTAATTATTACAAACTTGAAAAATAGATTAATCCGGTATTCTAGAACAACTTTCATATAGAAAATTTTCGCACGAAACGCACCGTTTAGCTGTTTGAAAAGCAGTTTGAAAAGCGTGCCTGTGTCGGGTTCTCGAACATAGGAAACTAGTGTTTGCCGTCTATGGCAGTTCCTTTCTTTTGCTTTGCCAGCCTCATCCATCCATGGGAAAATTTATAATGAAAAAAAAAACTTTATTACCCTTCCACCATCCTATCACGATGCAGTACCACCACCCTATCACAATGGTTGTTTGGTTGATGGCCGCCACACCTCACTTTGTTACAAGCGTGTGTATGCCATGCCACACACAGTGTTGTTAGTAATTTGTTGGCCATATGTGTGACTTTGTTATGAATTTGAGTCTATGGCGCGTACGCCCGAAGACTAGCAAAGTGAGATATGACGCAGGTGCGCTAACCAACCAAACAATATAGGCTCCCATTGGATGGCCTAGTCAGCCAAAGAAAAAGCCAAATTTTAAACTTTCAAACTTGATTTTGAGATATTTTCAACGTAGTTTCTTTTTCAGCATTGGCTTTTAAATTGCCAAAACACATATATAAAAATTTTACCTATAAATTCATTTTTATTCCCTAATAAGTTGTTTTGGCTTATTAGAAAAAAAGACAAATGATGGGGCTTATACTCCCTCCGTCCCAAAAATATAACAACTTCTACCCTTCAAGTTTTGTCCCGAAATATAACAACTTCACCAACATTCTCTTCTCAACCAATCACAATCCTCCACCATTCAATTTTCTCACATATATCCACTTCTCAACCAATTACAACATTCTCTCATTTAATTCTACTTACTTTATTAATAGTCGTGTCCAACCCTGAAAATCCTTATATTGTGAGACGGAGGAAGTACTAACAAACCAATTACAACATTCTCTCTTTTAATTCTACCTACTTTCTTAATAACCGTGTCCAACACTAAAAATCCTTTTATATTCTAAGACGGATGGAGTACTAACAAATTGTGACATACTAAGGTTGGCATGGCAATGTTAGGGTATCGAGAAATGCCAGCCATTAGATCCTATCTACTGTAAAAAAATCTCTGGTGTTATTGTTCTGTTTCCTTTTTAGATGATATTCTTCTTTTTCAGAAACTTGCAAAGCCAGTCGACTGACACTGTTATTGTGGTTGCTAACAAGCGATATGAACGAAGACACCATCCATTCTTAACAGTATCGGATTATAACCTCAACTCGACGAGCAAGGAGGGCACAAGAATACCATTATTCGTTGCATCATGCAATGCCTGAGTAAACCTGACAATTTACGCAGGTCGTGGTAGTGAATACTCCACAAAGTAACAGTGATGTGAAAAATCAAATATGGTCAAACACCAATTTGGTTTAGAGGGAGCAGGATCAAACATTGATGATCCATATCACTGGACTGGTGCTACACTAACGTGGTAGAACATAGCAAGTGGTGCACTTTACATCCAAACCATCTAAAACAAGCAACTCTAGTTCAGAACATCTGTGGTTACACAATTTGTGCAACAATGAAGCCCGAGCGAATGATTAATTTGCCTTCACCAGGAGGAGGGCCCCACCTGGTCCAGCTGCATCTGTGGGGGTGTAGATGATTCTTTGACCCTGGATCTCGATGAAAGACATAATCCTCATGTGTGACATGTACTCAGCATTGTCCACTTGTGGTGCCTCTAGCATGTTCTTAGACACATGGCCCCAGTTGTGGACAAGCTTCCACAGATCACTTGGAAACTCCAGATCCATGAATACCTTGAATCTTTTCGACACAAACCTATCAAGCAATACAAGAGGCAATAGTAATGATATCAGTATGCCATAATTGCTATTCAAGATAATCATATTCAGATGGATTGTTTGTACAAACCTTCTTACATGACGGATTCTCGGACCCTCACCAAACATTAAGCATGCTCGGTACAGTGCTTTCATTTGCAATTCAAGAGTCTGACTGCCAAGGGTTGCATTGTTGTCATACTTCAAAAGACGATAGAAGAGATCATTCAAAGCTTTCGGGCCCACGGTGACTGGTCTGAAATACACAATAGAGGTAATGAGCTTCAGGATAGGATTGCAACTTGAATCTAGAAAAGAACATGTGGAACAGATGAAATATGATTGTAACACGCTAGAGGAAACAGAGTTTTGATATCCTTACTTTTCACTCGTCTCCATGTCTCCATAGCCTGATTCCATTTTCATTTCAGCTGAATTAATGAATGGTAGCTCTGGTATATCTTTGAACCTGTACCAAGAACCCAAGTCATCTTCAACAGCAACAAGATATCCGTCCGAGTCCCTGAAGAGCAGCCTAACAGACTTTTGTCCCTTGTACAATAAGATCATATGATATCCACCAGCTGGTGTTACCGCAGCATTGAGGCACGTGAATGGAGAGTTCTGCAAATTGTACTCATGAATGCTTCTCATTAAAGTGTGATAGGTCCTGTCACCTACATGCTCAATATCAATAATAAATGTCCTTATAGCCTGTAAAGGTAGGAAAAATACATAAGAGCAGTTTCAGGAAAACATTGCTAACATTGCTCTTATTGCACAATGTCCTTATTGCACAATAATGTAGATTGCAAATATGTTCTTTCCAAAGGTAAAAGAATACATAAAAAGAACCAAAATGCAGTTAAATAAGGAGTTGCATTTTGATTTATTACTATCAAGTTGTCTTCAAGAGAAAAGGCTCGAGGGCCCTGATTTTAAGAAAGCAAACATAAGATATGTTTGCTGTGGATGCCTGCTTATAATTTAGGTTGCGATCAAACAAAGACCCAACATATTGAGCACTATTGATTATAGTACTCGGAACTCAAGTAAACTTCCTAACCACCAGTCATTTGAGGGAGACAAAATGAAACCACAGGTTACAGGTTCCCAAAAGGTATAAAGCCAACAGCACAACAAATATATTGAAACCATCTAAACTATCAGACTAGCCTACCCCAGTCCTGCGGGATCTTCATTTCTTTCTTTTTTTTTGGCATCAAGTGCATTTCTTTTAATTTTTCTTGCCTATCAAGTGTCACAAAAAAAATCAGCCAGAGTATGGATTTTCACATTTAATATCTTAATATTCAAAAAGATAAAGTTTTGCTTATTTTTGAACAACAATTCTATATTTCATTAATGTTTCTATATTCGTTTATTTGTTTTTGCAAAAGGACTTCTAAAATAATGGAATCTGAACAATATAATGTGCGGTGAACCTAGCAGCAGGAAGGCATATTGAATCAACTTAATAGTAAGAAAAAACAAGTAGCATCTGAAGGTTAGTATTAAGTATGCGAAAATGGTCATTCATTAATCAGAGGTTAAGATTTATTTCCTTATGAAGTGAGTCAAATGGTGAATGACAAAGAAGCTAAACTACACATTCGAGCCAAAAAATGTGCTGATGGAGTTAGAATATATCAGTAGCTATAGTTTCACTAGAAATCTAGAATGTATAGGTAGCTACAGTTTAACTCTGGATGTGAAATGCTTTCTTACTTGAGCTTTAGTTCCAAGAAAAATCTTAGAATTGATTACCAATATCTTCTTTATTAGTGCAACAGTTATAATGGCTTTGGTTGTATACATGGAACTCAATTGATTGTGGACACGTAAAGAGGTTCCTTGGGACAAAGGTGACAGAATGCCTATTGGCTATTGGAACTCTGACCAAAATCACAATATAAATAAAAGCAGTAGCTTTTGAGGTGGTTAAGCAGATAGCAACCTAAGACCACTGCCAGAAGCTATTTGATTTCGTCAGGAGGAAAAGCAAGATTATCATGAGAAAAAAAAAAAAGGCAATGGCAGATGAGAGTGATAGATTGAGTTTTCAAAGCCAAAGAACTACAAGAATTTATCAATTTCAGCAGATAAAGCTGGGAGTGATCCCAGATGGCAACGTGTTGGTATAGGGATGGCCACTATTTGCCAATAGTCAGCATACTTGAGGAAAGTTCTATGAATCATTAGCGACTTAAATCTTAAAATCACCTAAGGTATGGATAGCAAGTACAGCAATGACATAGTTTTTTGCATGGCATATTGATGGACATGATCACGCTGCAAGAATAAGTCTCACACGAGAACAGGCCAACTATTCTGGCAAGCACAATAGATGGTGGTACACAGTTGAATTAATTTTGATGTTGCAAGGAACACCTGGGCAAGCATAGCTCGATGGTCAAACCTGCAGATGATTTCTGGATCTAAACGTTGCCACAAAACACCATCATTGAATGGTGTAGCCAAATAACCAAAAGGCAACCAGCAGTAAGATGACTTGTGTGCCACAATTAACACATCTAGAACATTTCAAATGCAACCGCAGAGTTTTTGCACACTTGGTTCAAAGCAGGTAGCAATAATTAAAGACAATATTACCAAGCGTCAAAGAACCTTTTGAGGAGAAAGAAGAGTAAATAAATTATAAAAAGGACTCATATGTTGTTACCATATCATGTTATAGATCTATCATGTGGTAATTTCCTATTAATCAGCCTAACCTTTGGGGAAATAAATATATGTAAATATTTTAACCACTGTTCTTTAGTGACTAGCAGTTTTTGTTGGTTGTTCAGGGAAAGGAAAATGAACATCTTCAGAAATTACCTTCCGTGTGAAGTACTCAACATCAGGGCAAACCTTGAATAAATTTAATCTAACTACCTTGAATAGATTTTGCCACAGAACCGTACAACAACTATTACCATCAAATGTGTAACGAAAACAAATGCAAACCTTCCGATAATGCCACGAATTCATTATCCAAATGACAGATTGTACCTCAAAATCACCAATTCATTCTGAGTGAACCACAGATCCGGCGACAACACCTTCCGATATAGCCACGAATTCCGAATACATATTAACAAGAAAACCAACTGCGGCGAATAACCAAACCACATCCTGATCCAAGCACCAAGGGGACCAACACCTTCCAGCATATGCATATGCACTGCGGCGAATAACCAAACCACATCCTGATCCAAGCACCAAGGGGACCAACACCTTCCAGCATATGCATATGCATATATGCATATGCACGACATTCTGATCCAAGCACCAAGGGGTGCAACACCTTACAGCATATGCATATCCACGAATTTCCGAGCACACATATACGCATATATGAACAAGGAACCAAAATGCAATCGCGAGGAACAACCAAATCCAAACACCAGGGATCGAGACAGACAGGATCTCGGTAGCACTTTGTAAATTTTGCCCGGATTCTGCACTATAAAACTCAAAAAATTAGTCTCATCATCTCGCAAAAACGAAGCCGATTCAGGGAGGGGGGAGAGTCGTAGTTAGATCGTACCTGCAGCTGGAGTGCGGCGGCGTCGGGGGCTAGCGCTGGTGCTGGTGCGGCGGCCATGACCGATCGATGTGGAGTGGAGGAGCGGGATCTGAGCTCGGGGATGATCTATGCGGAAGCGTTAGGGTTAGGTCTTCGGGAGGAACGGCGGGGGCATGGATCGATCGACGATCGGCGCGACATACCTGGGTACGGCGCGGGCGAGGAGGAAGGAAGGAAGGAATGAAGGGGCGGCGCGGCTCGGGGATTCTCCGGCGAGGCGAGGATCGCCGATTCGTCGGGGCAAGAGCTAGGGAGGGGATTGGGGGAGGAGGCGACGACGAGGGTTTCCTCTCGCGGGAAGAAGATGAAGCCGCCGCGAAGCGAGTGCCCCCCTCCCTCCTCTGTGAGCGGGAGCTGTGGCTGTCAGGCCAAAATGCTCTTATGTGAGCTGTTTCGCTAGTCGTCGTCCAACGGGAACCGTACGCGGCGAAAACGGAACGGTCCATTATCGTGATTATAGTGTGATAATTACTAGTACTCCCTCTATTTTATAATATTAAGTTATTTTAGCATTTCCCACTTCATATGAGTGGTAATGAATCTAGACATATAATATCTATCTAGATTCATTAACATTAATGTAATATGGAGAATGCTAGAATGACTTGCATTGTAAAACGGAGGAAGTAGCTATTTTCTAAAAAAATAAATAATTTGATTTTTTAAGCAACTTTACGTATAGATACATTTTAAAAAAGGTATATGTTTAGCATTTTGGAAACATGCCGTGCAGAAAACGAGGGAAATGTTAGGAAAAGGGGTGCCGAATACAGGCTATGTTTAGTTCACACCAAATTTAGAAGTTTGGTTGAAATTGGAACGATGTGACGGAAAAGCTGAAAGTTTGTGTGTAGAAAAATTTTGATGGATGGAAAAATTGCAAATTTTGAAGAATTATTTTAAAACTAAACATAAGCGACAGTATAATCATTTGCTTTTATCCTCGTTTTAAAGTGATAGTAATAATTAACGTGTAAATGTATATAGTTTACCGTTAAAAAATTAATTGTTTTTGAGAAAAAAAAGTGACCCATAAATATCGAGTAAATATACTGTCGAAAGTCCTGAAAAAACGTGAAATCAAAGATCATGTTGCAGCTCTTATCCGACTAGTAGATAGTTTTTTTTTTTAATCTCGGTTAGTTGGTTGCTGAATTAATTACTTTGATAGGTCCATTAATTGCTGAATGGATGGTAAGCCCTGTTTCTTTCAGTTAAGATTATTTATATCAGATTTATAGAAGTAAACTAAAGAAACAGACAACTCATCTGGAGCCAAGTTTATTATAATCTGATAAGCTCATTTAGGTGGTTTTTTCTAATTATTGGGTGAAAATTACCCACATGCTATTCCACTCCCTTTAGATTGCAAACCCAATAATCTAGCTCTAATAATTTAGAAAAGAAATAACTAACCATTTATTCTACTATAGATTATAAATCTGTTATAGTAATCTCAATAATTTAGATTATAATAATCCTAACTGAAAAAAAAAAAAGGCCTAATATGGAAGCAAGGGCAAAGTCTGCCTTTGAGGCCAAAGTTCACACCGAGAGTGCGCGAACTCACGGCAAGCTCGAATCGTTGTGTAGCAACTCACACGACTAATTAACTAATTAATTAATGTCATTATTTATTAAATATTAATCATTCTTTCTTTCATGGTGTCATTAGCAAGTTAATTACTTCGTTTCAAAGTGTTTGACACCGTTGACTTTTTAGCACGTGTTTGACCATTCGTCTTATTCAAAAAATTTAATTATTTTTTTTTTTTTCATATCATTTGATTCATTGTTAAACATACTTTCATGTACACATATAGTTTTACATATTTCACAAATTTGTTTGAATAGACAAACGGTCAAACATATGCTAAAAAGTTAACGGTGTCAAACATTTTGAAAGGAGGGAGTAACATAACAAATAATCATGATGATTAACTATGGCATTAGCCTATGCCAGTCACTTCGCTGGGCATCCAAGCTAACTCGTCAGCCGGCCCGGCAGCCCGGCAGCGAGTTCGCATCATGCAATGCTGCCACGAGTTTGTAGAGCAAAACTGTAACTGCAACGATGGTATATTTTGTCATTTAGTATATTCCCGTAAGGGTTTTTTACGTGGAGGAATTTGTATCCATTGGAATAGAAAATTAAGGTAAGGAATAGTACAGTCCTCATCTTTTTGCCTATGCTTATGCTTTATAATTATCAGTCAAAATTTAAATTTTTAACTTTAAATTAAATTTAAAGTTGATTTTAGAGTTTTTTTCATCAAAGTTTATTTTTCACTATTTTCTTATAGATCATTAAGGGAAATGATGGGACCGTAATGTTTGTACACATTAATACACATGAATATACAACTTGTAGAAAATGATATTTTCTTTGGTTTTTCTACACTTCAATAACACTCATATAAATTGATCCTTGGAAATCCAAATCTTTTGTTTTTCCTCTTAAAGCTATAGAAGCCTACAAATGTGAAAAGAACATATATTTTCGAAAAAGAATCCGTCAAAAAGTAGCCGAAACTGCGCCGATTTTCCACGGAGTTCGGGTTCGTCTACCTCGCGCGCCTCGATCAGCCCGGTCAACGATCAGTCAACGGACAACGACTAGACCTTCACATCCATCGTCAATGGCGGCGAGGCTCACATCCATCGTCCATGGTGGTGGGGGCTGGGGGGCGGGTCAGTGATCGCAGCCGCCTACATAGACGAACGAACCGGTCGCCGTCGCTGTCCATGCTAGTCCACGGCCGGGGGCCGCCATGTCCGCGCGCCGCCTCGCCGCGACGTTCTTGCTCGCCGCCGTCGCCGTCGCCACCCTGTCGCTGGCATGCGTGCCGGAGGAGCGCGACGCGCTGCTGGCGTTCAGGGACGGCGTCACCGGCGACCCCGCGGGCGCCTCGCCACGTGGCGGCGTCAGGGAGGAGGAGGAGGCGGGACTGCTGCCGGTGGCGTGGCGTCCGGTGCAGCAACCGGACGAACGGGCACGTGGTGGCGCTCCGCCTCCGCAACGACGACGACGCCGCGCGCCGCAGGCGGCGGCGTCGCGGGAGCTTGACGAGCCGCGGGTACTACGCGGCGGGCGCGGCGCTCGTCGGCGCGATCCAGCCCGGCGCTCCTCTCCCTCCGCCGGCTGCGCCACCTCGACCTCAGCCGCAACTACCTCGAGGGCTCGCCGCCGGGCCCGCCGCCGGCGTTCCTGGGCGGGCTCGCGAGCCTCCGCTACCTCAACCTCTCCGGCATCTACTTCTCCGGCGAGGTCCCACCCCACCTCGGGAACCTCTCGAGCCTCCGCTACCTCGACCTCTCCACCGATTTCTCCCCGCAGCTCGCGCGCTCGTCGGAGCTCTCATGGCTCGCCCGCATGCCATCGCTGCGCCACCTGAGCTTGAGCTCGGTCGACCTGAGCAGCGCGCGAGACTGGCCTCTCGCCATCGCCATGCTCCCATCCCTCACAGCCCTCCACCTCTCCTCCTGCTCGCTCCCGAGCTCGAGCACGCAACAATGGCGGCGGCTTCTTCCTCGCAACCTCACCAACCTCAAGGTGCTCGACCTCTCCATGAACCACCTCGACCACCGAGCCGAGCTCGCCTGGATCTGGAACATCACGAGCCTCACTGACCTGAACCTGATGGGGACCCACCTGCACGGCCAGATCCCCGACGAGCTGGACGCCATGGCATCCCTCCAGGTTCTTGATCTCTCCTACAATGGCAACAGGGCCACCATGTCAAGAAGCCTGAGAGGCCTCTGCAATCTGAGGGTGCTAGATCTCGATTCGGCCCTCGACGGCGGCGACATCGGCGAGCTGATGCAGAGGCTGCCACAGCAGTGTTCATCATCGAACATGTTGCAGGAATTGTACCTGCCAAACAATGGTATGACAGGGATCTTGCCGGATTACAGCAAACTGATGCATCTGACCGGGTTGCGCGTTCTTGATCTCTCTTACAACAATCTCACGGGTCCGATGGGTCCGATACCGCGGTCGATGGGGAATTTGTCAGGTTTGGACATTCTTGATCTGTCTTTCAATAACCTCACCGGATTGATACCGGCAGGAGAAGGGTGTTTTGCAGGTTTGAGCACCCTTGTGTTGTCTGAAAATTTCCTCACTGGACAAATCCCTGAAGAAATTGGGTATCTTGGTAGCTTAACCACACTAGACCTCTATGGTAACCACCTCAGTGGACATGTTCCATCCGAGATCGGTAAGCTCGCTAATTTGACTTACCTTGACATCAGTAGAAATGATCTTGATGGTGTGATCACTGAAGAGCACTTTGCTAGATTGGCGAGGTTAACGACGATAGACTTGTCTCTGAATCCCCTCAAGATTGAGGTGGGCTCAGAGTGGAAGCCTCCCTTCAGTCTAGAGAAAGCGAATTTTTCGCATTGCGCAATGGGTCCTGCGTTTCCTGCATGGCTTCAGTGGCAGGTGGATTTCTCCTGCCTTGATATCTCAAGCACAGGTATAAATGATACGCTTCCGGATTGGCTCAGCACTGCATTTCCAAAGATGGCAGTTTTGGATATCTCCAAGAACTCGATATATGGCAGGTTGCCGGCAAATTTGGAGGCCATGTCAATTCAAGAACTCTATCTCAGTTCAAACCAACTTACTGGGCACATACCAAAGCTACCAAGGAATATCACCATCTTGGACATCTCCATAAACTCATTGTCAGGGCCTCTGCCAAAGATTCAGTCTCCGAAATTGCTATCGCTAATTCTGTTCTCAAATCACATCACGGGTACAATTCCTGAATCTATCTGCGAATCGCAGGACTTGTTTATCTTAGACTTGGCGAACAATCTTTTAGTTGGAGAACTACCCCGATGCGATTCGATGGGAACCATGAGGTACCTACTTTTGAGTAACAATAGCCTCTCTGGTGGATTCCCCCAATTTGTTCAAAGCTGCACAAGTTTGGGTTTCCTGGATCTTGGATGGAATAGCTTCTCTGGAACACTGCCAATGTGGATTGGGGACTTAGTGCAGCTACAATTTCTGCGGTTAAGTTATAACATGTTCTCTGGTAATATTCCAAACATCTTAACAAAGCTCAAACTCCTCCACCATTTGAATCTTGCAGGAAATAATATATCAGGAACCATACCTCGGGGTTTGTCGAATTTAACTGCTATGACACAAACAAAAGGAATAGTTCATTCATTTCCTTACCAAGGGTATGCAAGTGTAGTTGGTGAGCCTGGAAATAGCTTGTCTGTGGTCACCAAGGGCCAAGAACTCAACTATGGTGTCGGAATTTTGGACATGGTAAGCATTGACTTATCATTCAATGACTTGACTGGGATAATTCCAGAAGAAATAACTTCTCTTGATGCGTTATTAAACTTGAACCTATCATGGAATCGCTTGAGTGGCAACATTCCAGAAAAGATTGGGACCATACGATCGTTGGAATCGCTTGACCTATCAAGAAACATGCTCTCCGGAGAAATCCCTTCAAGCTTGTCAAATCTGACATATTTAAGCTTCTTGGATTTGGCTGACAACAATCTTACAGGAAGAATACCATCAGGATCGCAACTTGACACCCTCTATGAGGAGCATCCGCATATGTACGGTGGCAATAGCGGCCTCTGCGGGCCACCTCTTCGAAAAAATTGTTCAGCAAATGATGCATCAAAGCTAGATGGCAGGGAAATAGCTGAGCATGGCTTTGATCCAATGTCCTTTGGTTTTGGACACTGTTTGGGGTTCATGTTCGGTCTATGGGTTGTGTTCTGCGTCCTATTGTTCAAGAAATCTTGGAGGCTTTGTTATTTCTGCCTCATTGACAGAATATACGATCAGATATATGTCTTTTTAGTTCTTACATGTAAAAGATTTGGCAGAGGGTGATCTGTTATGTAGTGTTAAAAGCATAGTATTATGAAGTTGTTGACACTTGAACTTGAAGACATGATACTGAAGAAGCATATAGCAGCATCTTACTCTGCTATTTTTGATCCATTGAAGCAACTGTCAAGAATATCGGACTATGTCTAATTGTATATAGCTCTTGGTTTAAAAATAATAATTTTTGCACTCCTCTTAAATGAATGTATTTCTGAAGACAGAGAATTAGTATTTCACATTCTAGCCACATTTTATATCTAATGAAAATCGCATCAGCACCTCTGTTATGTAACAAAGGTGAATAGTGCTAATGCCAGTTTGCAACTTTGCATAAATGCAGATTTTTGCACAGTAAGAGTAAATCAAACATTAAGCTTTTCAGATTAGGATATGAATTTTCTCCTTGAAGTTTTACAGCACTCATTTATATATTTGTGTTCTTCTGAATGCAGAATATTATGTGTCAAACTCAGGCCCTGAATGACAGAATAGTATATATATGTATATTAGTTCTTGCATCTAGAGACACAACAGACAGGCTTTAACTCTTTATCTTAAAAAGATAGGCCTTTAACTCTTGAATCATGATTGTTGATATGTACATGATTCCTTCTGAATAATGATGAAATTCAATAACCACTTGGTTCGGTTTCACCATCACTGTTTATTTCCCACCTTGGCATCCTTGTACAGCTGATCAATGCAATCCTGCATTAAAAAAATGTGCTACCATTATCCACATGCTTAGTCTTAAAGAGATCACCAGAATAATGTCATGAAGAACTTCATTCACATGATTGCATCCGTAAAATAATTCATAAGAACAAAACCAAGGAATCATGCTTATAGAGTTTGTTCTCTCTAACCTTGTAATATTTGAGCAGTTGGGGTCTCTTGAGCTTAAAAGTTGGAGTCACCAGGTCGTTCTCTATGCTGAATGGCATTGTCTCTAGATGAATTGCCTTCAGCATCTCAAAGCCTCTCAACTGCATGGCACAAGAATAATGTCTTATGAATTGTCATTAATCATGAATACTCCCTCCATCCCATAAAAATCCAACCTAGTACATGATGTGACGCATTTTAGTACTACGAATCTGAACATACATATGTCCAGATTTATAGTACTAGGACGTGTTACATCCTATCCTAGATTCGTTTTTTATGGGACGGAGGGAGTAGAAGTTAACTTAAATAATAATTTCCGTGACGGTTATCAGCATACCCCTAGTCTTTTGCCAGTTTTGTTTAGCTCATCCTGAATGTACATTCTTGCCTTCGGATCGTTGCACAATTCTGCAAAGTTACCAGTCTTGTTGTTTTGTGCAGCCCAATCCTCAATGGCCTGCTTCTCAGGGACAACCACAGCAACAAGGAAAGACTCAAAGCTGTTTCCATAGACCCAAACCTGATTCAAAGATGATTCTCCATGGTAAGTGAACCTCAAAAAAAAAATGTGTTACTACTTTGACTTAGTTTTTGTTTCAGTTGTCATACCGATGTAACGAGAGGAGACTGCACGTATGCGCTTTCCAGGACCTCCACTGCTACATACTCCCCTTGGGACAGCTTGAAAATGTTCTTCTTTCTGTCGATGATCTTCATCGTGCCATCTGGTTGCCACTCACCGATATCACCTTCATACATAAGATGTTTGCTAATTTGAGACAATTTGTCTCCACTTTCAGATCATTCAGTAAGGTGTGAAACTGAGGGGAAATGACTTTACCTGTATGGAACCAACCATCTGAGAATACTTCCTCGGTGAGGTCAGGGCGCTTGTAGTACCCGGAGAACAAGGTGTGACCCCTCAAGCAGATCTCACCCCTGGGCACATTTGAGAGTGCGTCATACCCCATTTCTGGAATGGATTCTAACCGTGCCTCGATTGTCGTCACAGGAGGACCAACTGTTCCAATCATTGAGAAAACATTGGCGATTGATGTGAAGCATCCTGAGCAACTCTCTGTTAGCCCTGCATACCAAGAGTATGGTTAGAGTGATATGCTTCTCGGGATTGTACAAGTAAGTATAATTATGTTATGAGTTTATGATTAAGATTACTAATGCTAATTTGGAAATTAAAGAAATACAAGCATTTTACATCTTTTCAGTCCATAGCAGGTCAATTACTGAACTGAATCATGACCAACTAACTAACCATGCTAAGTTGATAATATGGTTATGATGGGTCCAGGTTAAAGTCTACATTTTCCACATGAATTTTGAAACTCACCATATCCTTGTACAAGTACACTGCAGCTGGTAACTCGCATGAATTCTTCGACATGTCTTGGTAAAGGTGCTGCCCCTGATAGCAGGAGGCGTATCCGACCTCCAAGCCCTTCCTTTATCTGTAACATCAGTGATAAAATTATTTCATTGATGTTCTAACTACGCGGGTGGGGTGAAGGGGGGGGACAAGAAAAGATGTCTTAAAATCTGCACATACTTTGCTGAAAACTATTTTGTCGAAAAACGGCGATGCTTCATGCTGTTTCAACCCTTTGCTCAAATTGCCAAGTTTGCTGATGACAATGGGACAGTTTTAGTTATACGATACGAGCATTGTAAGCTTGGATAAGATTAGATGGGTATGCATATTTTTTATCTTTGTTGTACACATAGTACTTACTAGTTGTATGCATACTGGAAAAGACTTTTTGCTATCATCCCTCCAGACTGAATTTTCTGATTAATACCTTCAATTCATGATATTCCCATATTACTACTAATCACAAGATGCGGTTGGAATTGAGAAAATTATTTTATTTTTTGTGCATTTTACCTGTGTATATACGATCATAAACACGAGGAACACCACAAAATACTGTCGGTTTCATCACTTGCACATCCTCCATGAGATACCTAATGTCCTGGTAAAAAAGTGGTATATGTGTCACCTGCCAGATGTTCGAAGAACAGAGTCTACAGAATTAATCATTCATTGCGCTGCTCATACCCCTTGCCAGAATCCAATGGAGGCCCCTTTAGAAATGCAGTAGTTTCCAATTACTTGATCAAATATGTGAGCTAATGGGAGATAGGAAAAGTAGGAATCATCTTCAGCCACCTGCATAAATATTAGTATTAACTATGATCAGAATAACATCTCAGGAAATATATAAAGATATTGATATTTAATGGACAAGCTATGATCAATTCTTCATTAGTTATTGAGAACTGCAGCCTGCAGGTGTTTGATTTAAGAGGCTTACCACTTTGTCTGTCACTTTCAGAAGATGTTCTGTGGTCATAACACCGGCAATTAGAGCTCTGTTTGTGATTATCACACCCTTTGGGTCTCCAGTTGTTCCACTTGTATACATGATTGTGCAAATGTCATCCTTTTGTTTCTTGGGAAGTTCGTAGTTTTGCTTTCCCTGAGAAAATAACTTACCACTTGTAAAAACATCTATGATCCTGTAATGAAGTAAATATTTTGGCTTGGATAAGTAGCAAAACAGGAAGTCAGACTAACCATGGAAGAAAATTCTTCCCAAGAAAAGCAAGATACTCCTAACTGTTCAGCTTCCCTTTTCAATTGACTTGTCACATCTCCAAAACTAACTATTGCTGAAATTGCACAAATGAAAGAAATGAATTATATAAAACTGCATATAGGCATCCTGTCTGTGTCCAGGTTCCAGATAACTAACCTTTGATGTGGGCTCTGCACTTCTTGACTACAGATAATACCTGAAGATTGTAATTCAACTACTTGTTAGATGTAAGATGAAATGATTTGTAGAACTGATCTTCTCAACTGGTTACAAGTTCTGCTTCTACTGTATCAGGTACTGAGTAACTATTAATCAATCATCATATCATCAGCTTTAAATTTGAGACGCATTTGGCATGCCAATTAATAAAGTGCAGAACAGAATATTTTTCAAGGATCATTTCTTTGCTTACTGATTTTATCTTGCTTTCCTGCACAAATGCTATAGAGATCTCAGCATGATCCATTATGAATTCAACTGCATTTGCACCTGCAATTTATTTGAAGGCACTGAACCAGTCAGTGCTACATTGTGAAGTACACTAACAGATACCGCGGATAATGCTTGTTTTATCTGAGCATTTTTATAAAGATGTATTTTTTTTACTTCATGTTTTATTCTTATGTGCATTCACATAGCTGTTTTTGTTAGTGAGTCGGTATTTGTGGCATGGAGAACCTACCAAGGGTGTCATACAGTGGAACGTAGCATATTCCTTGGCTGTTGCAAGCCTGAACAAACAATGAAATTAAAGTAAATCCAACATCAGGTTACTCTTTCAAAACAATTCTTACACACACCAAAAAAAATGATGAATTCACCTGCATAGCCATAACCCATTCTGGACAGTTTGATCCATATATGCCACAGTGACCACCCTAACCACACAGATCAACATTATCTTCAGTAAGTACTCATGCTGGCATTCAGTTCCAACATATACAGAGATCAACATTATCAGAAGAAAATCCAAACATATATGTACAGAGATATCAACATTGTTTGCTCACCGGCTTGACACCTAAGCTTCTGATGGCAGATCCAATCTTAATGACCTTCTGGTACACTTCTTCATATGTTAGCCACACATAGTCACCAGCCTAACAATTGTTTTTTTTTAAAAAAAAAATGCACCATCTCAGAATAAAATCAAACACATTGAATCATAAGTTTTTAATCTTAGTCACTAAAAATCTGAATGCTTCTTATCACATATGCAGATTTGACATACCTTGCCATCTGAAACTTTGCGCTGGCCCAGCATCTTGTTCTTGGGGTACTGCTTGACTGCTCCACTTCAAGAACAGAAACAAGCCAAAATATATATATATATAAATCATCATAAACTCTCAAATCTATCTTTCTTTTTTTACATAATAACTCTCAAATCTCAAACCTTATAAACTGAAATTCTATCTTCTCACTAGAAAATTAGCTCAAACATGATGAGACCAAATCGAATAATGCATTATCAATTTATTCTTTTTTGCAGGGAAATGTATCATCAAATTAACCAGCACCATGCCAAGAAACAAACCTGAAGAAGTCCCAAGGGGACAGGATATCTTCAGGGAGCTTCATGAGGCCATCCTTGGCGTAGATGCTCCGGTAGACGGGCCCGGCCGACGGCTTGCCGCCGGCGGCCGGAGTTGCTTCACCCACCTTCACGGTGTACATCTCCTCCATCCTTTTTCTCTGCAAAGCACAGTGAAAATGCAGATCTTTTTCTCTGCTGAGAATATGGATTGCTAGCTGATGAGAGCTTGAAGATGAGGAGGTTATTGCATTGGAGTGGAGTAGCCAGTGAGATGTGAGGCAGTTATGGCGCTGGTCTGAAGGTTGGTGAGCAATTTAAAGCTTGTGGCAGTACAAATGTGCAATGCTGGTACTGGCTTTGGCTACAAGCTGGTTGGGCTCATGGGGCTTGAGGTGTTAATTTGTTAATCTGACATGAACTGAAATCTGAAGGTCCATCTAGAACAAGATTTTAGCTCTGATATCTGAAGATTTTGCTTCTTGATTAATTAATTACAGCTTCTTCATGGCATGTATGACTCGATCTGGTGTTCCCTCTGATTTCTGATCAGTTAAGCTACGACTGATAAGCAGTAGAAAGTGAACAAAATGCTCAAAAATAATTTATGGATAAAATTTTACAGTAAATTTTAGTTTTTATCACATTTTATTACCAAAGTTTTGCTTTGGTCACCTTTTACTCAACATTTTCACTTTGACTAGTTAATTTACCATTATTGCACTTTGGACCACCCGACTCTCTTCTTAAGCTAGTGAGGATTGTTTGCAATACTGCTAATGCAGAAGTAGACATTGATGTGTGGGGCCAGACCTACATGTCATCCACTGCTTTTGCATCAGTAGTACTGCAGAGGATCTGCATCCCTTCTTAAGTACATCGACTCCCACATGTTGATGAACATAAATCTGTACAAGACCACTTTTAAGGTCGAGTAGAAGTTTGAAATAGATGGACAAAAGATCTAAGTTAGGGGTGGTCTAAAGTGCCATAATAGTAAAATTATCTCGTTCAAAGTGGAAAGGTTGGGCAAAATATGGTCTAAACCGAAACTTTAGTGATAAAAGATGAGCAAAACATAATGCACTCAAATTTTTATATCTATATTATTAGCAGTTTAAAAAATAAGATTGTAAAATAAACTTTGTAAAAAACTCAAAATAAATTTTAAAATTAAAATTTTAGCTGCGGCTGGCTGGTAAGCCAACCAGCAAGCAATGAAAGCCTGAAATTTGTGTAGGTTAATTTACTTGACTAGGATATAGATGTAGCTCCTGACCTTTTCAGACATCATAAGACAGAGTTAAAAAAATTTGTTAAAAGAAATATAACAGTATTGTTAGCTCATGAATTAGGGGTAAATTGCTTTCACAACAATGAACTAATATTAGGGATTAATAATATTTTTTTTGTTTGCGAGAAAAAAAAGACAGCAACATTATTGATTGCCGGAGTGCAAATTGAAACAAAAAGGAGACGCTACCAAATACTACTAGCAGATCTGCAGGCGTTGGCAGGTGAGTAGAAAATGGCGGCAATTGAATCCCCATTGCTTCCTGGCTGGCTATCAGTGGAAAATGCAGGTGCAAGGATCTAACGGTCTAACCACTTTGTGCAGCATTTACGCGTGCTTCTTTAATTTAATTGAAACCATCCTTTAGCTATTGCATATTGTCAATTTGTTGCTGTTCAACTCACTCATGATACCTGATCATTTTGAGGGGAAAAATCACCAAACAAGATGAAAGTAAAAAATATTGTTTTTAATTATGTGAGACACATACACATGTATATACGCACCATACTTGTACAAATGCAAGTATGCTTTCTTTAACAAACTCTGAAGACATAAGATGTATCGAGAGGTACCATAATACCTGATAGTACTTGTTAATGATCGTAAATATCACTTATATCTAATAACTTTATAATATTGTATTATAGACCTCCATTCCTAAATCATTGTCGTTTTAGGTTATTCAGCAGGAAAGATTAAGGTTAAGAAAGAAATGATAATATCCTCTATTAAAAGATATATGGTTAGGAGTGAGTGGGTAGTTCGGGATAGAATAGAGAAAATTTTAAATTGATGTGACAAGAAGTACTCCAAAGTGACAATTTTTTAGATAAATTTTAAATCCTAAAGCGACAGCTATTATTTTTAGAAATACGTACACTACAAACGCATATGTTCATAATGCGCGCGCACTCACTCCTATGAACGAACACATGCACACCTTATCCGTATGAGCACCTCCGACAGATTGGTCTGATATATCTTGAGATTGACGAAGTAATCACGAATGTCCCTCGTTATCAATGGGTATGTCGCTTACCACTGAAAAAATAGTTAGTTATAAATACAAACACTGATGTGAAGTCTATAACTTAAATCTGGATAGATTGGCTCCACCATAGGAAATTTGATCCAATTTAGCTATGCTCATTTTACAAAGTGACAACTGTTTTGGGACAGATGGAGTACTTGTTGAGGTAAATCTATTGTAATTTTGTTAAATGTGTGCATGCACCAATATTTAAGAAATTACTGATTGCCAAAGTTTTTTTTAAAAAAAATTGATTAAATCTTGTCCTAACATATATTGATTACTTCTTTAAGAAACATAAAAAAAAATGTTATTCAGAGATACTCCCATGGGCATATAGCTCTATTTAATTTGGCACTATTTGCACGTTTACTCGTAAGTGGTTTGTAAGTGGAGAAATCTGCCCATGGGCATGATTAACTTTCATTTTTTTTCAATACAAAAAAAATTGAGGCCGCGGAGAAATCCGTGACGCTGTACGTGCGACGACTGCACGTGGGAGGATTAAATTACGTGTCCCCCGCGCGTGCGTAAGATGGATCGATAGTTTCCGTCCGCTCCGGACAAAAAACGGATACGGATACCTTTCGGATCGGATAATTCTCGGATATTTCGGATACGGATACGAATACGGATATTTTCTCCCGGATACGAATACGAATATGGTATCAAGGTTTCCGTCGGATACGGATAATAATTCGGATATCCGGTGAACAGTGCTATTCGGATATCCGCAGGACTCATGAGACATACTCCATTTCTTTATAACTCTATAACCTTCAATATACCTTTATAGATTTTAATAGTAGTTATCTCTTAACACTAGTCCATACTATTAATATTATTTAAATTTTAAAAAATATTTATAAATTATACCTCATTTTATAAAAATGAGCTAATTATATATGTTGATATTTATTTCTATTAGAAGTTGAGTTGGTTTTCGTGTTCCGAGAAAAATTTGTTTCCGTATTCGTGTCCGATCATATTCGATTCTTATTCGTATTCGAGATAATCCCTATTTGTTTCCGTATTCGAGCTATCCGTATTCGTTTTCGTATCCGGTAAAAAATATGAAAACGAATATGGTATAGCATATCCGTCCGTCTCCGCTCCGTTTTCATCCCTAATCGATAGGTCGTGACTAATTTCGAGCTAATTAATTACTCGCTCAGTTTTTTAATATACGGCTCCGTTGATTTTTTAACAAACTTTTGATTTATTTATCTTATTCAAAAAACTTATATAAATATAATAAAATGTATTCCCTCTATCCTCTAATATAAGAGATTTTGATATCTTGCTGGTACTGTTTGACCACTCGTCTTATTCAAGAAAATTATGCAAATATATAAAATGAAAAGTTGTGCTTAAAGTACGTTGGATAATAAAGTAAGTAAAAAAATAAATAATAATTCTAAATTTTTTAAATAAGCAAAAAGTCAAAATCATTTATATTAGGGGACGGAGGGAGTATGTCATACTTTAAGAACAATTGACGATAAATCCAATCCAACAAAACAAATAATAGTTATATAATCTTTTTAATAATACAAATGGTCAAACATATCTATAAAAGGTTAACAATATTATATATTAAAAAAATAGATGGAGTAATTACTTATGCTTATCGAGTTGTACTTATACTGTATTTAAAGACGAAATGGTTAATTTGTACATACGGTTAATCAGTTACTACCTCACATGATCAGATTGGGAGCTAACTGAGCTTACTGGAAGTTTAATAAAGTCCTTAATGGCCGGAATTAATCACGGGAAGAAACAAAGAGTGTGCACACACTAGCTAGCTGGAGTCAATCAAGTTGATCAGGTCACCAATTTTGTGACAGAGTGAGGTCAGTGACAGGGTTCTATGAGCAATATATGGGAAATTATATAACCCCAAAACTGAAAACTACCGTGAGATAAAAATAAATGTTTGAGATTTATCCACACCATATGGGTAAACCTTTTACATACAATAAATTTGTTCAAATTTGTAATACTAGCTAGGTTTATGTCTAATACGTGTTAGGTTTTTATATTTTAAGATGGATAAAGTATGTCAATGCTCCCTAGTAACAAGATGGCTTGGTTGAAGGGGCCAACCTTCTTCTCGTTGTTGTTCGAGATGGCAACTTGTTGCATCGACATATGGACACTCTCTTGCTTAGCTATCCCTTGTTTCAAAACCACATTTAAGGAGATGCTATCTACTTCCTGCACCACTAGTTGAGGAAACACTACAATTCCTAGCCATCTACATATCACCAAGGAATTAGATGTAGCGAGAGCATCGTCTCCGTTCAAAACTGTTTGTTTTTTTTTTTTAAAAAAAGGGTAAACTGAGGATAAAGCGCCACAAGTACTTTGTTGTGGAGCAACTGTGAGTACATCCCGTTCACATAAAGACCCCCTCAAAATCACACGAATTAACAAGGCAATTAACAATACATGCTGGAATTTGTGAAGAAGACTTCTAAGAAAATGAAGAGGCAATTGGGTCCTTTTTCTGCTTCTTCTATAGAATGACGAAACCAACAATCCAACTTGTGTCTATAGCGATGGAGAGGATGATACCATGAACGCTTGCAAGGGATAGAACCGAGGAGCATACCCAATCGATGCCACCACTTTGGCCAAACAAAGTAAAAACCACAGTTGCCCCAAAGTAAAAACCACAGTTGCCCCTTGAAGATCTGATGTCGATGTCCAAGAGAAGAACATCGTTCTTGTGTACCTACTCATTGAAGAAGAGTAGAATGGTTGGCGTGACCTCTTGGCATGTGGATCTGAAGAACTCCGATCTGCAGACACTAAAGACAAAGGCGTCAAAGAATCACCCAGCAGTTGCCGGTCAGAAGACTTATGATCCATCCATGGTCACCAGGATGAAGAAGGTACACACCCGGCATCACATCTCCTTTGATCTGTACACGTGCACGCGCGTGCGGGAGGGGGGGAGGGGGGTTGAATACATACGGAATTCCCCTAAGATCACCTCGTTGGTGGCCGATTAAGTATATGCTATTTGATGGCCACACTTATGGCAATGTTTGAGAAAAAAAATCATGATAGGTGGGGTAAAAGTGTAAAAGTTAACCACTATTGTGAAAATATTGAACCAAACACTAGCATAATTAAGAAACTGTGATGTGACTAAACGTTTGGCATGGCAAAGTGTGACATTGAACCAAACAAAGCTTAGATGTCGTAGTCTGGTTTTGTTTCAAACTCCGCCCCTGGTTTTGACTAGCAAGTAGCAAGCACACATTTGACTTTCCATCTGCCCTAACCGTGTGCCAGTGTGAGTGAGTGCATGCATGTATCCGGCCGTAATCGATCGATCGATGTAGAAACTAAAGAAACATTGACATTTTACCGAATTCGTCAGCTCGTCCCCACGCAACGACGTACGATCGATATATATGCGTGCTAGCTAGCGTCCATGTGTACATGCTCTCACGCCGTAGAAGCTTTAAATTAATCCTCTCACGAGCGAGGTTGGGACTTCGGGTGTCGAAATCGACGTGCGTGATGCGATGCGACGGCTCGAACGCGCCACATCCCGTGCGTCCATTCGTCCATGTTAATTTCAGACATAAATTTATTGATAGAGGCCAGAGAGAGATTATCGATGATGGTGTAGGATAAAGGTGAAATTAAAAAGGATATCAACGAAAATGGCTGAATATATTCTATTGTAGAGGTATAAATTAACATATATATGATCGATTTTCTCTGTCGAAAAATATATACTGAGAAATGTAATCACGTTTATATATATGTGAATGCATCGATCGAAGGTAGAGAAGAGGTAGAATTAATATTGCAGGGCAACCCGTGCTTTTGCCAGATCATGCACACGGCCGATCCCATCAATGCCCCCCAAGAAATCAGGAGAGAGATAGAGTAAATTAAATTAACACTAGCAAACAAACAAACACATGCATGCATGCAATAACTGTTTTCATGAGCGCCACAGCAAAAAAGAGAGAACCCGGCATCCCCGCTGCGGAATAAGCCAAACGGCATATTTGCAAATGAAAAATAATTTGCGAATAAAACTTTTATATACGTGTTCTTAGCGATCTAAAAGCAAAGGCTAAAAAATAAATTTCGACGGAAAAAAAAACCCCAAAATCAACTTCGAATTTAAGGTTGAAAATTCAAAAATTAGTTGATAAGTATAATCATAAGCGAAAAGATGAGGCTGCTAGACTTCACTCCATCGATCGATCGATCGATCGATCTAAAGTCCTCGACGAATACGCAAGACGTCAACCTTATGTTCGTGTTGGGAAAGGAAAAGCGAGGAGAGAAAAAGATCACCAAGGAGATGATCATTCATGTGATCCCATATATCACACCAAGGAGAAAAGACAGAGAGAGAGAGAGAGAGAGAGAGAGAGAGAGAGAGAGAGAGAGAGAGAGAGAGAGAGAGAGAGAGAGAGAGAGAGAGAGAGAGAGAGAGAGAGAGAGAGAGAGAGAGAGAGAGAGAGAGAGAGAGAGAGAGAGAGAGAGAGAGAGAGAGAGAGAGAGAGAGAGAGAGAGAGAGAGAGAGAGAGAGAGAGAGAGAGAGAGAGAGAGAGAGAGAGAGAGAGAGAGAGAGAGAGAGAGAGAGAGAGAGAGAGAGAGAGAGAGAGAGAGAGAGAGAGAGAGAGAGAGAGAGAGAGAGAGAGAGAGAGAGAGAGAGAGAGAGAGAGAGAGAGAGAGAGAGAGAGAGAGAGAGAGAGAGAGAGAGAGAGAGAGAGAGAGAGAGAGAGAGAGAGAGAGAGAGAGAGAGAGAGAGAGAGAGAGAGAGAGAGAGAGAGAGAGAGAGAGAGAGAGAGAGAGAGAGAGAGAGAGAGAGAGAGAGAGAGAGAGAGAGAGAGAGAGAGAGAGAGAGAGAGAGAGAG
>CM020179.1:24707867-24727129 GCA_009805545.1 Oryza longistaminata | reverse complement strand
CTGCATGGCTTTCAGTGCGCAGTGAATGGGATTTCTCTACTGCCTATGATTATTCCTCAAGCTACAGGTATAACAATGATATCGCTCCGGATTTAGTGCTCAGCTATAAAACTCATTTGTCTATGTTCCAAAGATATGGCAAAGATTTTTGAGAGTAGTCCAAGAACTCGATAGATGGCGGGTTGGCGGGCAAATTTGGGAGAACACCTAGTTAGTCAATTTAAGTATATCTAATTCTTCGAGTTGCGACCAACATCACCGGGCATCATATCTCCATATGTCTACAAGGAATATCACCATCTTGGTACATCTCCATAGAATGCCATTGTCAGGTGCCTCTGCAAAGATTTCAGTCGCTCCGGAATTGCTATCCGCTGAATTGTCTGTTATCTCAAATCACATCACAGGTACCAATTCTCGTAATCTAATCTGCGAATTCGGCAGGACTGGTGTATTTATTCGGTACTTGGCGGAACTATTTCTATACTCTTAGTTGCGGATAGTACTACCCCCGGATCCGGTCGAATTCGAATTTTGTGGTAACCCATGAGTGGTAGCCGTCATTTTACTTTTGATGGTACCAAATAGCCTCTCTGGTGAATTCCCACAATTTGTGCCAAAGCTGCCTCACAAGTTCTGGGTTTTCATGGATCTTGGGATGAGGAATAGCTTCTCTGGAACAATGCCAATTGTTGTATTGGGGACTTAGTGTCAGCTACAATTTTCGCACGGTTTAAGCTATAAAACATGTTCTCTGGTAATTATTCCAAACATCTTAACCAAGCCATCAAACTCCTTCCATCATGTTTGAATCATTGCAGGAAATATAATATATCAAAGTAGCAAACCATACTTGTCGGGTTTGCGCCATTTAAACCGCTATAGACATCAAATAAAAGCGAACAATCATTCATTTCCCTTACAAGGGGTTATGCTCAAGTGTGAGTGGACGTGAGCCTTTGGAAAATACGTCAGTTGTCTTGTGTGTCACCAATGGGCCAAGATTCCATGTCTTTTTGGTTGATTCGGGTTTTGGATATGGTAAGCATGTTGGCTTATCAAACTACTCATGACTTGACTAGTGGATAAATGTACAGAACGCAAATAATTTCCTTGATGCGGTTATCAAACTTGAATCTATCATGGAAATCGCTTGAGTGGAACATTCCAGAAAAGATTGGGACATACGGTGCTTGGAATCAGATTTGACCTGAGATCGAGACACATGCTCCTCGGAGAAATCACTTCAGCTATGTCAAATCTGACATATCTAAGCTCTCTTGATTTGGCTTGACAAATCTACAGGAAGAATAACCCTCAGGATCGCAACTTGACACCCTCTATGAGGAGCATCCGCATATGAATACGTAGTGGCAATAGCGGCCTCTGCGGGCCGCCCTCCTTCGTAGAAAATTGTTCAGGCCATGAATGAATGCATCAAAGCTAGATGGACAGGGAAAATAGCCGAGCATGATCGGCCTTTGAATCCAAATGTCCCTTTGGTTTTGGACCTGTTTGGGGTTCATGTTTCGGATACTAATGGGATTGTGGTTCTAGCGTTCCTAAGATGTTACAGGAGGAAAACTCTGTGAGAGAGGACTATTGATTATATGTCTGCGCCTCAAATTGACATGAAATATAGCGATGCAGATATACGTATGCGTGTAATTTAGTTTTCATGTAAAAAGATTGTGGCGAGAGGGTGACAATCATGTTATGATTAGTGAATTAAATAGCAATAGTATTAGAATGAGTCTGTTGACCACTTGACTTGAAAGACATGTACTGAAGAGCCATATAGCAGCATCTGCTTACTCTGCTATTTTTGATCCATTGAAGCCACTGTCAAGATATCGGACTATCGTCTAATTGTATATAGCTCTTGGTTTAAAAATAATAATTTTTTTGCACTCCTCTTAAATGAATTATTTCTGAAGACAGCGAATTAGTTATTTTCGCATTCTATCCAGCATTTTATATCTAACTAGTAAAATCCGAGCATTCAGCACCTCTGTTATGTAACAAAGGTGAATAGTGTAATCGCCAGTTTGCAACTTTGCATAATGCAAGATTTTTGCATCAGTAAGGAGTAAAATGTACAACATTAAAGCTTATTCACGCATTTACGATATGTAATTCTTCTCCTTGAAGTTTTAACAGCACTCATTTAATATTTGGTGTTCTTCTGAATGCAGCAATAGTTATGTGTAATCTCAGGCCTGAAATGACAGAATAGCATATATATGTATACTTGTTCTTGCATTCTAGCGACACAACAGACCCAGGCTTTAACTCTTTATCTTAAAAAGATAGGCCTTTAACTCTGATCATGATTGTTGATAATGTAATGATTCCTTCTGATATGATTGAATTCAATAACCACTTGGGTACGGTTTCACCATCACTCGTTTATTTCCCACTCGTTGGGCATCCCCACTTGTACAGCTGATGCAATGCAATCCTTGCATGAAATGGTGCTGCCATTATCCACACATTGCTTAGTCTTAAAGAGGATCACACGAATAATGTATGAAGAACTCATTCACATGTATTGCATCGGTGAAAATAAGATTTCATAAGAACAAAACCCAAGGAATCAATAGCTAATAGGCTTTGCTTCTCTCTAACCATGAGTAAATTATTTTGAGGGGCAGTTGGGGTCTCTTGAGCTTAAAAGTTGGACGTCAGCGGCAGGTCTTCTCTATGCTCTATGCTGAAATGGCGTTGTCTCCAGGTGAATTGCCTTCACAATCTCAAAGCCTCTCAACTGCAATGGCACAAAGATTGGATGTCTAGTATGAATTGTCATTACTTCTTCATGGAAATATCCTCCCTCCATCTCCCATAAAAAATCCAACCTAGTACATGATGTGACGCGGTTTAGTACTACGACTGAACATACATAATGTCCAGCATTCATAGTAACTAGGTACGTGTCACATCCTATCCTTGATTCGTTTTTTATGGACGGAGGGAGTAGAGTTAACTTAAATAATAATTTCCGTGACTGGTTATCAGCATACCCCTAGTCTTTTGGCCAGTTGTTGTTTATGCTCAATCCCTGAATATGTACATTCTGACTTCGGGATCGCTTGCGTAACAATTCCTGCAAACGTTATACCAAGTCTTGTTGTTTTGTGCAGCCCAATCCTCAATCGGAGCTGGGCTTTCTCAGTGCGACAACCACAGCAACAAGGTACGCACTCAAACGCTGTTTCCATAGACCCAAACCTGATTTCAAAGATGATTTCCTGGTAGTGAACCTAAAAAAAAAATGTGTTACTACTTTGACTTAGTTTTTGTTTTCCGTTGCAATACCGATGTAACGGAGAGGAACTGCACTATGCGCTTTCCAGGGACCTCCACTGCTACATACTCCCCTTGGGACACGCTTTGAAAATGTTTCTTCTTCTGTCGATGATGCTTCCATCGTGCATCTGGTTGCACTTCCCTCGCGATATCACCTTCATACATAAGTGTTTGCTAAATTTGAGTCACAATTTATCTCCACTTTCAGATCATTCAGTAAAGGCGTAGAAACTGAGGGGCCAAATGACTTTACCCTGTATGGAACCCTAACATTCGAGAATACTTCCCGTGAGGTCAGGGCGCAATGTAGTACCCCTCCTTCGGAGAACAAGGTGGACGCCCTCAAGCAGATTCTCACCCCTGGGACACATTTGAAGACGTGCATCATACCTCCTATTTTGGATATGGATTCTCTCAACTCCGTGCCTCGATTGTTTGTCCCCAGGTAGGAACAACTGGTTCACAATCATTCTGAGAAAAACATTTGGAGCATTGATGTGAAAGCATCCTGAGCCCAGCCCAAAAACTCTCTGTTAGCCCCTGCATCCCACGAAGTACTGGTTAGAGTGATATGCTTCTCTGGGATTGTACAAGTAAGTATAATTTATGTTTATGAGGTTTTCACTGCATTAAGATTACTATAAATGCTAATATCATTGGAAATTAAATGAAATACATTGCTGATTTTTAACATCTTTGTTCAAGTCTGATAGTCAGGAGGTCAAATTTACTGGAGAAAAACTGTAGAATATAGACCAAACTAACTAACCATGCTAAGACGTTTGAGATATGGTTATGATGGGTTCCAGGTTTAATAGTCTAACATTTTCCACATGAATTTTGAAAACTCACCATATCCTTGTTACAAGTACAAACTGCTAGCTGGTATTATTGAACTACGCATGATTTATATTCTTACAACTGTACTCTGGTAAATGGTTGCTGCTAGTCCTGATAGCAGTGTAGGCGTATCCAGAAACTCCTTCCAAGCCCTAGTCTATTATCTGTAACAATTCATGTGATATCAGATTATTTCAAGTTGATTCGAATTTCTACTACGGCGGATGGTGGGGTGGTGGGGGGGAAGTGTGGGGAGGACTAAGAAACAGATGGGTGCTTAATATCTGCACATGAGACTTGCTGAAAAAAACTCATTTTTTGTCGAAATGAACGGCGATGCTTTCATGCAGTTTATCAACCCTTTGCTCAATATTGCCAAGTTTGCTGACTTTGCATTGTGGGGGCAGGTGTTTTTAATTATTAACGAGTACGAGCAGATTGATAAGCTTGGATGAGATGTAGAGTTGGGTATTGCAAGTATTTTTATCTTTGTTGTAACAACATAGTACTTACTAGTTTTGTATGCATAACGTGAGAATGGAAATCGACTTTATTTGCTATCATCCCTCCAGACTGGAGATTTTCTGATTAATACTTAACAATTTCATGATATTTCCCAATTACTACTCACATTACCACAGATTGACTCGGTATAGGAAATTGAGAAAAATTATTTTTGAATTTTTTTGGTGCTCTGTTTGTTACTGAGTTGTTGAATAAATACGATCAATTTCAAACAATGAGGAATCTGCCAACAAAATTACTGTTCGGTTTCACATCAACTTGGCATCGCTACATCGAGATCCATAACTGTCCTGCGTAAAAAAAAAAGTGGTATAATGTGTCACTGCCAGATGTTTTCGAAGAAACTACACAGTCTAACAGAATTAATCATTCATTGCCTGCTCATACCCTTGCCAGAATCCAATGGAGGCCCCTTTAGAAATGCAGTAGTTTGCCACTTAATCTTGCTCCACATAATGATGAGCTAATGGGAGATCAGTTGTGAAGAAAGTTTAGGGAGGAATCATTTTCAGCACATCTGCATTAATATTAGTATTACTATGATCAGAATAAGTTATCACAAGGGCAGATGAGGATAAAGTGCTATTTCGATGTAATTTAATGGGACAAAAGCCTATATTGTATGGGCATATTTACTTCATTATAGTATACTTTGTGAGACACTGGCAGCCGGCTAAGTGGTTGATTGTATAGAGGTTACCAACTTTGTCTGTTCACTTGTCAGAAGATGTTCGTGGTCATAAACACCGGCAATTAGAGCTCTGTTTTTGTTGATTTATCAGACAATCCCTTGGTCTCTAAGGTTGTGTTTCCACTTGTTATACATGATTGATGCAAATTGTCATCTCCTTTTTGTTTACTTGGTGAAGATTCGTAGTTTTGCTATTCCCTGAGAAAATAACTTAACCAATTGATACCTTGTAAAAACATCTATGATCCTGTAATGAAGTAAATATCTTTGGCTTTGGATAAGTAGCAAAAAACAAGGAAAGTCAGACTAAAACCAATGGAAAGAAAATTCTTCCACAAGAAATGCAAGGATACTCTCCTAAACTGTTCAGTAGATCTTCACTCTTCTTCAAAAGATGATCATATGTACTACCTTTGCCAAAACTAACTATGCTGAATACTTGCAGGCAAATGAAAGATGTAATGGTATTATAATAAAACTGCTCATATAGGCATCCTGTCCTGTGTCAGAGTTCCAAGATAAACTTTATCCTCCTCTCGATGATGGGCTCTGCACTTCTTGACTACAGATTAATACCTGATAGATTTGTTAGAAATCACCCTACTTGATTAGAGTGTAAGAATGAAATGGATTTTGTAGAACTGATCTTCTCAACTCTGGGGGTTAACAAGTTCTGCTTCTACTGTAATCGGTACTGAGTAACTATTAATCAATTCATTTAATATCATCAAGCTTTAAGTTTTGAGGCGCATTGGCATGCCAATTAATAAAGTGCAATGATAACTAGAAATATTTTTCAAAGGATCATTTCTTATGCTTACTGATTTTATCTTTGCTTTTTCTCTGCTACATAGATGTAGTAGAGATTGCATGAAGTCCATTATCTGAATTCAACTCATTTTGCACCTAACTCCTGCCAATTTATTTGAGGCACTGAACAGTCAGTGCTGACTATTGTAGGAAAGTTAACACTAAACAGATACCTTTAGGGATAAATGCTGTTAGTTTTTCTGATGCATGACTATGCTATTATAATACTAAAAGTTCATTAAACTTCCTACAAACAGCTTCCTAAAACCGCCACGTGGCCTCTCTCCCCCATAACGCTCCTAAAGTCGCACATAATGGCACTATCTAATCTCCACCGTTGATTTTCATTAAATTGGTGGACCCAATAATTTACACAGCATTAATTAAGATCTAATTATTAAAAAATACTACCTACCTCATGTTTATAACATACAGCCGCTACTAATGTCTTGTAGTATGAAAAGTTTTGGAACGATTATATGCTGAGAATCTCCTCCAACGTAAACTAAACGTAACGAACAAATGATCTTTTCCGCAGAAATACTGCTGGGAAAGAAAAACGTACGCAGAAAAGAAAGACAAGAAAAAACATACAATCCATATAAAATCACGGTTTTTTAAATTTAGAGTATTTAGATAAAATATATTACTATCCAAATATAAATATACTTTATGTTATCTAGGAATCTTTATTATTAATAATAAACCTCTTCCACTCAATGTCTCTTTGTGAAACCATTGATTCCTATAATCTATCTATTATAATACTATATATATTTGGGTAGTATATATATATATTATAATATATAACTTTTTGCATTAAAACTTTCTATAAATTATTTTAAAACCGCTACGTATGGATCTCAAATAAATGAGAATCCTATGAAAACTATTATAGTAACTAATAGATATTAAATTCTGAAACGCTCTCTACATCTTACCACGTGACGCTCTAATTTAGAGTTATATACATAGAAATTTAGAGGTAAAAAAAAAGCATCCAACCTTCAATTTTTCAACGAATAGGATTAGCTGGACAATTATTTTAAACATTGAAGTCACACATTAACTTTCTACCAAACACTCTAAACGCCATGTGCGCTCTACGAATGCTCCAAACCCGTCACATGCGCACTCTGATATAGTAGGAGAAAATCTTAAAATTCTGATGAAAAAGAAATACATCTAATCATATATTTTCGCATAAATAGGTTGCCAATCAATTTTACCATTAGATCTCTATTAAAATACAATCCAGTGTACAATACCTGCAACCGTATTTGCGCACATACCGTCACGTACGTACCCTCCACCTCCGTAAATCTCTTCTCTCCCCTATTTTTAACTGACTTTTCATATTTTTTCTTGCTAACACTTATCTTTAGAATAAAAAATATTATTAGATAGATACATAAACGTCCAAGTTTAATCAGAGAAAAGAAAAAAGATAAAGAGTCCTGTCGCCGTGGCAATTTTTCACCTAACGAGCTGATGGATCCACTATTGCATGTCAGACAGTTAGATTAGATTTGTAAAATAACTGACCTAATGTTGGCCCTGGAGCGATCTAGGAAATAGCAAACCTTTTTTTTTCTCTCTCTCTTAAGTGTACCTGACATAAGTTAGTCAACAAAATAAAGTGTACGTACATAGTGCACAGAGTAATAACCGTTGGTTAACTACTTACAAAATATCTTCAAATAAATATAACTGCTTAACTGTGATCTAATTTCCACCTGGTTTGAATATTTATAATATTTTGTGATGATTAATAAGTTAAGACCTATGTTAACTATATTTTGAAATTATAAAATGATATGCTATGCATCAAGAAAGTGAATGAAATTTTTTTTTAAATAAGTAGCATATCAATGTGCTATCTATATTAATACATATATGTAGGCTAATTAGATCCATGATAACAATGATGACGTGCTCTACGATTTTCAATGTTTTCTATTACGTGTTTGAGTCTATTTTTTCAATGTGTCAATAACAATACACTCATCAAATTTAAAAGACGAAAATGTTTATATACTACTAAATTTTATAAGTTACTTTCGTGTACCAAATTACTTAATAACAAATGTGTCTCTATAAATATAAAAATAAGACCTCAAAACACGTAATAAATACCTCACGGTTTAATCATTTCTTTTGTTGATCGTCCCTATCTTCTCTTTGTCTCTCTTCACCTTCTCATTGTCCTCCCTATAGTCTCATTCATCCCATAAGAGAGCAGTTCAATACAAACTATTAGCCAATTATAAACATATTTTAATGATAAAAGATGAGAGAGAGAGAGCGGGCTACTGATCTATAACCAGCTGTAAGGCAGAAGGTCTCCAAGACGGCGTGTGTGATGATAGTGTTGGTACATATATTAATAGTATTAGTAAGAAACTATTATATGAATTGCTGTTAGATGTGCACTATAGATGAATTGGAGGCTAGCAGTGGCTATACTATTAAAACTTGCTCTATATTAAACTATCATAATATATATGCAATTAAAAAACACTTACTTTTTTACTTCAGTGAACATGTTTTTCTAAAGAAAATACGTCTACCTTTTTTCAAATGATGAAGAAAATATAAATAATTGCTTGATAAACATTACTTAAATATGTAGTATAATATAAGAGCTAAAGGTTAGAAATTATAAAACAATTAATGCCGATGAAAAAAATGTGTGGAGAAAATGTGTGGCAGATGTTTTCTGGTTAATATTTAGGCTTTTTAAACTGTCTCACTTAGCATACAAACGCATGCCGCGCGGAATGCGCGGCTTAACTTCCTAGTTTTTATAAAGATGTATTTTTTTACTTCATGTTTTTATCTTATGTGCATTCACATAGCTGTTTTTGTTAGTGAGTCGGTATTTGTGGCATGGAGAACCTACCAAGGGTGTCATACAGTGGAACGTAGCATATTCCCTTGGCTGTTGCAAGCCTGAACAAACAATGAAATTAAAGTAAATCCAACATCAGGTTACTCTTTCAAAACAATTCTTACACACACCCAAAAAAATGATGAATTCACCTGCATAGCCATAACCCATTCTGGACGTTTGATCCATATATGCCACAGTGACCACCCTAACCACACAGATCAACATTATCTTCAGTAAGTACTCATGCTGGCATTCCAGTTCCAACATATACAGAGATCAACATTATCAGAAGAAAATCCAAACATATATGTACGAGATATCAACATTGTTTGCTCACCGGGCTTGACACCTAAGCTTCTGATGGCAGATCCAATCTTAATGACCTTCTGGTACACTTCTTCATATGTTAGCCACACATAGTCACCAGCCTAACAATTGTTTTTTTTAAAAAAAAATGCACCATCTCAGAATAAAATCAAAACACATTGAATCATAAGTTTTTAATCTTAGTCACTAAAATCTGAATGCTTCTTATCACATATGCAGATTTGACATACCTTGCCATCTGAAACTTTGCGCTGGCCCAGCATCTTGTTCTTGGGGTACTGCTTGACTGCTCCACTTCAAGAACAGAAACAAGCCAAAATATATATTATATAAATCATCATAAACTCTCAAATCTATTCTTTCTTTTTTACATAATAACTCTCAAATCTCAAACCTTATAAACTGAAATTTCTATCTTCTCACTAGAAAATTAGCTCAAACATGGAGACCAAATCGAATAATGCATTATCAATTTATTCTTTTTTGCAGGGAAATGTATCATCAAATTAACCAGCACCATGCCAAGAAACAAACCTGAAGAAGTCCCAGGGGACAGGATATCTTCAGGGAGCTTCATGAGGCCATCCTTGGCGTAGATGCTCCGGTAGACGGGCCCGGCCGACGGCTTGCCGCCGGCGGCCGGAGTTGCTTCACCCACCTTCACGGTGTACATCTCCTCCATCCTTTTCTCTGCAAAGCACAGTGAAAATGCAGATCTTTTTTCTCTGCTGAGAATATGGATTGCTAGCTGATGAGAGCTTGAAGATGAGGAGGTTATTGCATTGGAGTGGAGTAGCCAGTGAGATGTGAGGCAGTTATGGCGCTGGTCTGAAGGTTGGTGAGCAATTTAAAGCTTGTGGCAGTACAAATGTGCAAATGCTGGTACTGGCTTTGGCTACATGCTGGTTGGGCTCATGGGGCTTGAGGTGTTAATTTGTTATCTGACATGAACTGAAATCTGAAGGTCCATCTAGAACAAGATTTTAGCTCTGATATCTGAAGATTTTGCTTCTTGATTAATTAATTACAGCTTCTTCATGGCATGTATGACTCGATCTGGTGTTCTCTGATTTCTGATCAGTTAAGCTACGACTGATAAGCAGTAGAAAGTGAACAAAATGCTCAAAAATAATTTATGGATAAAATTTTACAGTAAATTTTAGTTTTTATCACATTTTATTACCAAAGTTTTGCTTTGGTACCTTTTACTCAACATTTTCACTTTGACTAGTTAATTTACCATTATTGCACTTTGGACCACCCGACTCTCTTCTTAAGCTAGTGAGGATTGTTTGCAGTACTGCTAATGCAGAAGTGACATTGATGTGTGGGGCAGACCTACATGTCATCCACTGCTTTTTGCATCAGTAGTACTGCAGAGGATCTGCATCCCTTCTTAAGTACATCGACTCCCACATGTTGATGAACATAAATCTGCTACAAGACCACTTTTAAGGTCGAGTAGAAGTTTGAAATAGATGGACAAAAGATTCAAGTTAGGGGTGGTCTAAAGTGCCATAATAGTAAAATTATCTCGTTCAAAGTGGAAAGGTTGGGCAAAATATGTCTAAACCGAAACTTTAGTGATAAAAGATGAGCAAAACATAATGCACTCAAATTTTTATATCTATATTATTAGCAGTTTAAAAAATAAGATTGTAAAATAAACTTTGTAAAAAACTCAAAATAAATTTTAAAATTAAATTTTAGCTGCGGCTGGCTGGTAAGCCAACCAGCAAGCAATGAAAGCCTGAAATTTGTGTAGGTTAATTTACTTGACTAGGATATAGATGTAGCTCCTGACCTTTTCAGACATCATAAGACAGAGTTAAAAAAATTTGTTAAAGAAATATAACAGTATTGTTAGCTCATGAATTAGGGGTAAATTGCTTTCAACAATGAACTAATATTAGGGATTAATAATATTTTTTTGTTTGCGAGAAAAAAAAGACAGCAACATTATTGATTGCCGGAGTGCAAATTGAAACAAAAAGGAGACGCTACCAAATACTACTAGCAGATCTGCAGGCGTTGGCAGGTGAGTAGAAAATGGCGGCAATTGAATCCCCATTGCTTCCTGGCTGGCTATCAGTGGAAAATGCAGGTGCAAGGATCTAACGGTCTAACCACTTTGTGCAGCTTTACGCGTGCTTCTTTAATTTAATTGAAACCATCCTTTAGCTATTGCATATTGTCAATTTGTTGCTGTTCAACTCACTCATGATACCTGATCATTTTGAGGGGAAAAATCACCAAACAAGTGAAGTAAAAAATATTGTTTTTAATTATGTGAGACACATACACATGTATTACGCACCATACTTGTACAAATGCAAGTATGCTTTCTTTAACAAACTCTGAAGACATAAGATGTATCGAGAGGTACCATAATACCTGATAGTACTTGTTAATGATCGTAAATATCACTTATATCTTAATAACTTTATAATATTGTATTATAGACCTCCATTCCTATAAATCATTGTCGTTTTAGGTTATTCAGCAGGAAAGATTAAGGTTAGAAACAAATGATAATATCCTCTATTAAAAGATATATGGTTAGGAGTGAGTGGGTAGTTCGGGATAGAATAGAGAAAATTTTAAATTGATGTGACAAGAAGTACTCCAAAGTGACAATTTTTTAGATAAATTTTAAATCCTAAAGGACAGCTATTATTTTTAGAAATACGTACACTACAAACGCATATGCTCATAATGCGCGCGCACTCACTCCTAGAACGAAACATGCACACCTTATCCGTATGAGCACCTCCGACAGATTGGTCTGATATATCTTGAGATTGACGAAGTAATTCACGAATGTCCCTCGTTATCATGGGTATGTCGCTTACCACTTGAAAAAATAGTTAGTTATAAATACAACACTGATGTGAAGTCTATAACTTAAATATGGATAGATTGGCTCCACCATAGGAAATTTGATAAGTTTAGCTATGCTCATTTTACAAAGTGACAACTGTTTTGGGCAGATGGAGTACTTGTTGAGGTAAATCTATTGTAATTTTGTTAAATGTGTGCATGCACCAATATTTAAGAAATTACTGCTTGCCAAAGTTTTTTTTAAAAAAAATTGATTAAATCTTGTCCTAACATATATTGATTACTTCTTTAAGAAACATAAAAAAAATGTTATTCAGAGATACTCCCATGGGCATATAGCTCTATTTAATTTGGCACTATTTGCACGTTTACTCGTAAGTGGTTTGTAAGTGGAGAAATCTGCCCATGGGCATGATTAACTTTCATTTTTTTTCAATACAAAAAAAATTGAGGCCGCAGAGAAATCCGTGACGCTGTACGTGCGACGACTGCACCTGGGAGGATTAAATTACGTGTCCCCGCGCGTGCGTAAGATGGATCGGTAGTTTCCGTCCGCTCCGGACAAAAACGGATACGGATACCTTTGGATCGGATAATTCTCGGATATTTCGGATACGGATACGAATACAGATATTTTCTCCCGGATACGAATACGAATATGGTATCAAGGTCCGTCGGATACGGATAATAATTCGGATATCCGGTGAACAGTGCTATTCGGATATCCGCAGGACTCATGAGACATACTCCATTTCTTTTAACTCTATAACCTTCATATACCTTTATAGATTTTAATAGTAGTTTATCTCTTAACACTAGTCCATACTATTAATATTATTTAAATTTTAAAAAAATTTTATAAATTATACCTCATTTTATATAAAATGAGCTAATTTATATGTTGATATTTATTTCTATTAGAAGTTGAGTTGGTTTTCGTGTTCCGAGAAAAATTTGTTTCCGTATTCGTGTCCGATCATATTCGATTCTTATTCGTATTCGAGATAATCCGTATTTGTTTCCGTATTCGAGCTATCCGTATTCGTTTTCGTATCCGGTAAAAAATATGAAAACGAATATGGTATGAGCATTATCCGTCCGTATCCGCTCCGTTTTCATCCCTAATCGATAGGTCGTGACTAATTTCGAGCTAATTAATTACTCGCTCAGTTTTTTAATATACGCTCCTCCGTTGATTTTTTAACAAACTTTTGATTTATTTATCTTATTCAAAAAACTTATATAAATATAATAAAATGTATTCCCTCTATCCTCTAATATAAGAGATTTTGATATCTTGCTGGTACTGTTTGACCACTCGTCTTATTCAAGAAAATTGTGCAAAAATAAAATGAAAAGTTGTGCTTAAAGTAACGTTGGATAATAAAATAAGTAAAAAATAAATAATAATTCTAAATTTTTTAAATAAGCAAAAAGTCAAAATTATTTATATTAGGGGACGGAGGGAGTATGTCATACTTTAAGAACAATTGACGATAAATCCAATCCAACAAAACAAATAATAGTTATATAATCTTTTTAATAATACAAATGTCAAACATATCTATAAAAGGTTAACAATATTATATATTAAAAAATAGATGGAGTAATTACTTATGCTTATCGAGTTGTATTATACTGTATTTAAAGACGAAATGGTTAATTTGTACATACGGTTAATCAGTTACTACCTCACATGATCAGATTGGGAGCTAACTGAGCTTACTGGAAGTTTAATAAAGTCCTTAATGGCCGGAATTAATCACGGGAAGAAACAAAGAGTGTGCACACACTAGCTAGCTGGAGTCAATCAAGTTGATCAGGTCACCAATTTTTGACAGAGTGAGGTCAGTGACAGGGTTTCTATGAGCAATATATGGGAAATTATATAACCCCAAACTGAAAACTACCGTGAGATAAAAATAAATGTTGAGATTATCCACACCATATGGGTAAACCTTTACATACAATAAATTTGTTCAAATTTGTAATACTAGCTAGGTTTATGTCTAATACGTGTTAGGTTTTTATATTTTAAGATGGATAAAGTATGTCAATGCTCCTAGTAACAAGATGGCTTGGTTGAAGGGGCCAACCTTCTTCTCGTTGTTGTTCGAGATGGCAACTTGTTGCATCGACATATGGACACTCTCTTGCTTAGCTATCCCTTGTTTCAAAACCAACTTAAGGAGATGCATCTACTTCCTGCACCACTAGTTGAGGAAACACTACAATTCCTAGCCATCTACATATCACCAAGGAATTAGATGTAGCGAGAGCATCGTCTCCGTCCAAAACTGTTTGTTTTTTTTTAAAAAAAAGGGTAAACTGAGGATAAAGCGCCACAAGTACTTTTTGTGGAGCAACTGTGAGTACATCCCGTTCACATAAAGACCCCCTCAAAATCACACGAATTAACAAGGCAATTAACAATACATGCTGGAATTTGTGAAGAAGACTTCTAAGAAAATGAAGAGGCAATTGGGTCCTTTTTCTGCTTCTTCTATAGAATGACGAAACCAACAATCCAACTTGTGTCTATAGCGATGGAGAGGATGATACCATGAACGCTTGCAAGGGATAGAACCGAGGAGCATACCCAATCGATGCCACCACTTTGGCCAAACAAAGTAAAAACCACAGTTGCCCCTTGAAGATCTGATGTCGATGTCCAAGAGAAAGAACATCGTTCTTGTGTACCTACTCATTGAAGAAGAGTAGAATGGTTTGGCGTGACCTCTTGGCATGTGGATTGAAGAACTCCGATCTGCCGACACTAAAGATAAAAGGCGTCAAAGAATCACCCAGCAGTTGCCGGTCAGAAGACTTATGATCCATCCATGGTCACCAGGATGAAGAAGGTACACACCCGGCATCACATCTCCTTTGATCTGTACACGTGCACGCGCGTGCGGGAGGGGGGGAGGGGGTTGAATACATACGGAATTCCCCTAAGATCACCTCGTTGGTGGTCGATTAAGTTATGCTATTTGATGGCCACACTTATGGCAATGTTTGAGAAAAAAAATCATGATAGGTGGGGTAAAAGTGTAAAAGTTAACCACTATTGTGAAAATATTGAACCAAACACTAGCATAATTAAGAAACGGTGATGTGACTAAACGTTTGGCATGGCAAAGTGTAACATTGAACCAAACAAACCTTAGATGTCGTAGTCTGGTTTTGTTTCAAACTCCGCCCCTTGGTTTTGACTAGCAAGTAGCAAGCACACATTTGACTTTCCATCTGCCCTAACCGTGTGCCAGTGTGAGTGAGTGCATGCATGTATCCGGCCGTAATCGATCGATCGATGTAGAAACTAATTAGAAACATTGACATTTTACCGAATTCGTCAGCTCGTCCCCACGCAACGACGTACGATCGATATATATATGCGTGCTAGCTAGCGTCCATGTGTACATGCTCTCACGCCGTAGAAGCTTTAAATTAATCCTCTCACGAGCGAGGTTGGGACTTCGGGTGTCGAAATCGACGTGCGTGATGCGATGCGACGGCTCGAACGCGCCACATCCCGTGCGTCCATTCGTCATGTTAATTTCAGACATAAATTTACTGATAGAGGCCAGAGAGAGATTATCGATGATGGTGTAGGATAAGGTGAAATTAAAAAGGATATCAACGAAAATGGCTGAAATATTGTAGAGGTATAATTAACATAATATATGATCGATTTTCTCTGTCGAAAAATATATACTGAGAAATGTAATCACGTTTATATATATGTGAATGCATCGATCGAAGGTAGAGAAGAGGTAGAATTAATATTGCAGGGCAACCCGTGCTTTTGCCAGATCATGCACACGGCCGATCCATCAATGCCCCCCAAGAAATCAGGAGAGAGATAGAAGTAAATTAAATTAACACTAGCAAACAAACAAACACATGCATGCATGCAATAACTGTTTTCATGAGCGCCACAGCAAAAAAGAGAGAACCCGGCATCCCCGCTGTGGAATAAGCCAAACGGCATATTTGCAAAATAAAATAATTTGCGAATAAAACTTTTATATACGTGTCTTAGCGATCTAAAAGCAAAGGCTAAAAATAAATTTCGACGGAAAAAAAACCCCAAAATCAACTTCGAATTTAAGGTTGAAAATTCAAAATTAGTTGATAAGTATAATCTAAGCGAAAAATGAGGCTGCTAGACTTCACTCTCAATCGATCGATCGATCGATCTAAAGTCCTCGACGAATACGACAAGACGTCAACCTTATGTTCGTGTTGGGAAAGGAAAAAAGGAGGAAGAGAAAAGATCACCAAGGAGATGATCATTCATGTGATCCCATATATCACACCAAAGAGAAAAGACACAGAGAGAGAGAGGAGAGAGAGAGAGAGAAAAAGAGAGATTGTATTGGCTGTGTTCACCTGGCTGACTTTTTGCATTGGAAAGCAATTAAAAGCACAGGGGCAAGCTTATGATGAGGTCATGTAGTATATAAGCACTCACATGCAGAGCTAGGGCACCTGTAAGGGGACAGGTAGGAAAGCACCAGCTTGCTTATTAGCTAGGGTTGCATTGTTGCACTGCACTGGAGTCATCTTAGAATATAAAATAAAAGGGAACCACCAGTAGAGGCTTGGGTCTTAGTTTCAGTTTCAGAGAGAGGAGTCAGTGGCTGTATGCTGCCATGGTCTCAAGGTGGCTAGATAGACAGACATGTTGCTCATCAACTTGAGAAGCAACTAGCTGCTGCTGCTGCTAAGGGGAGAGCTATAGGCTTAGCTGTGGTAGGCTATAGATATTACTATTAGGTAGTTACCAGTCTATAGGCAGACATGGGGAGACCTCCATGCTGGCGACAATGGCGTGGCGTCAAGAAAGGGCCGTGGACGCCGGAGGAGGCATCATCCTCGTCTCCTACATCCAGCAGCACGGCCCCGGAACTGGCGCTCCGTGCCGAGAACACTGGTTACCGCCCCCCCCCCTCCCCCCAACCCCCTTTGGATGGCTAGCTCTCGCATTTTCGATCCATTCGTCGTCGAATGATCGATATTTCATGTGTTTGATTTTTGCATGGTTGATATCAGAAGTTGTTTCAGTTATGTTTCTATTGTTGTTTAATTAGGAGTTGATGATGAGAAGTTTGTTGCTGTTGTTGTTTGTATTTGTTTAGGATTGATGAGGTGCAGCAAGAGCTGCAGGCTGCGGTGGACGAACTATCTAAGGCCGGGGATAAAGCGTGGCAACTTCACCCCTCATGAGGAAGGGATCATCATCCACCTCCAGGCATTGCTTGGCAACAAGTAATCACGTACATAACTCATTTTAAATAAATTATCGTATCATATACATGAGCATCAAAATCTAATGGGACGTTTTTAGTTTATTTTCTATCCTTGAGAGGTATATATACATCCCTACCACTTTGAGATAAAAAAAATTGTAAAATCGGTTGAACTGATTAGAATTGGCATTGTTAGGATTTTCCTGGTTCTTGGGATGAATAAAAAGGTACTTCTTATGTCCTTAAAAAAAAGTTTACTTTTATATGTGAATCTAGATGTAGGCTATGTCCAGATTCATATACAAAACTAAACTTATTTTTAGAACGGAGGAATCATATAAACCTTACAGTTTTACACATTAGGTACTCCCTCTGTTTCATAATGTAATACTTTCTAGCACATGTGTCTAGATTCATTAATATCTATATGAGTGTGGACAATGCTAGAAAGACTTACATTAAAAAACGGAGGAACTACATACCTCCTAACTAATACTCATACATCTTTAAGATTGAAGAAAACGCCAACAAATATATAGGTGAATTCTGAATCCTACTCTCATTTGTTATGATATTAGTTTTGGTACATCACTTCATAGAGAGGTATATACCTCTGAACTCTCCAAGATTTCTCTGAAAAAAAAAACTCTCCAAGATTGAAATAAAACATGTATGTACTCCTATATATATTGTAGTTTAGGGGGACATATCCGGTGAAAATGAGCTAAGTGTTGAAAACTCGTGAAAATCATATCTAAAAGTTTTGTAAATTCATGAAAAAAATACTAGAGATAGGTGTAGATATGAAATACATTCTCACCAAATCTCAAGTTCAAACTCAACTTCATTTAGGAGTAACAAAAAAGACAAATTTCAGGTGAATAGTAACAGGACACTATTCACCTGAAATTTGTCTTTTTTGTTTCTCATAAACGAACTTGAGTTTGGAGTTGAGATTTGGTGAGAATATATTTTATATCTACACCTATCTCTAGTATTTTTTCATAAATTTACGAAACTTTTAGGTATGATTTTCACAAGTTTTCAACGCTTAGCTCATTTTCACCGGATATGTCCTCTAAGCTTAGTTTTATGATAACTCAAGCAAACCCTGACTTTCTGATTATCGTCTGAACCTTTTCAAAATCATATTATCTTTACCTTAATCATGCTTTTACTTTTGCATATATTACATGACAGGTTATAATATAGTGTCTAAATATTTTTATCTATTGTGCATGCAGGTGGGCAGCAATAGCCTCCTACCTCCCCCAAAGAACTGACAACGACATCAAGAACTACTGGAACACACACCTCAAGAAGAAGGTGAAGAGGCTGCAACAACAACAACAATCACACCCTGATCATCATCACCACCACCATTCCTTCCAAACCACCCCTTCTTCCTCCAATGCAGCAGCAGTAGCAACAACCAGCCCAAACTACTACAATCCTAGCAGCAGCAACAGCAACAGCAGCAATCACCTCCATAACAACAACCACAACCTTGAATCCATGCAATCCATGGCCACTGCACCTAGCAATGAGGCCACCACCACCATCCCCAAGCTCTTCCAGTTCCAGACATGGATGAAGCCATCACCAGCAACAACATCATCATCAGCAGCAGCAGCAGCTGCTGCTGCAGGTAGCTGCTACAAGCAGGCCATGGCCATGCAGGAGCTCCAAGAGGAGCAAGAGGGCTCTGCTGCTGCTGCTGCTGCTGCAATGGCTTCTTCCATTGATGGCGTCTCCAAGGACCAGGATTATCACA
>CM020179.1:24656230-24707842 GCA_009805545.1 Oryza longistaminata | reverse complement strand
AGTACCAGCAAGATAAATAAATCTCTTATATTAGAGGATAGAGGGAATACATTTTATTAATTTATATAAGTTTTTGAATAAGAAAATAAATCAAAAGTTTGTTTAAAAATCAACGCGAGCGTATATTAAAAAACTGAGCGAGTAATTAATTAGCTCGAAATTAGTCACGACCTATCGATTAGGATGAAAACGGAGCGGATACGGACGGATAATGCTCATACCATATTCGTTTCATATTTTTACCGGATACGAAAACGAATACGGATAGCTCGGAATACGGAAACAAAACGGATTATCTCGAATACGAATAAGATCGAATATGATCGACACGAATACGGAAACAAAATTTTCTCGGAACACGAAAACCAACTCAACTTCTAATAGAAAAAATATCAACATATATAATTAGCTCATTTTATATTAAAATGAGGTATTTAATTATAAAATATTTTTTAAAATTAAATGAATATTAATAGTATGGACTAGATGTTAAGAGATAAACTACTATTAAAATCTATAAAGGTATATTGAAGGTTATAGAGTTAAAAGAAATGAGTGGGGATGTCTCATGGGGTCCTGCGGATATCCGAATAGCACTGTTCACCGGATATCCGAATATTAATCCGTATCCGACGGAAACCCTGATACCATATTCGTATTCGTATCCGGAAAATATCTGTATTCGTATCCGTATCCGAAATATCCGAGAATTATCCGATCCGAAAGTATCCGTATCCGTTTTTGTCCGGAGCGACGGAAACTACGATCCATCTTACGCACGCGCGGGGGACCGTAATTTAATCCTCCAGCGTGCAGTCGTCGCACGTACAGCGTCACGGATTTCTCTGCGGCCTCAATTTTTTTGTATTGAAAAAAATGAAAGTTAATCATGCCCATGGGCAATTCTCCACTTACAACCACTTACGAGTAAAACGTGCAAATAGTGCCAAATTAAATAGAGCTATATGCCCATGGGAGTATCTCTGAATAACATTTTTTTTGTATGTTCTTAAAGAAGTAATCAATATATGTAGGACAAGATTTAATCAATTTTTTTAAAAAAACTTTGGCAAGCAGGATTTTCTTAAATATTGGGATGCATGCACACATTTAAACAAAATTACAAAGATTTACCTCAACAAGTCTCCATCTGCCCAAAACAGTTGTCACTTTGTAAAATTGAGCATACGCTAAACTTATCAAATTTCCTATGTGGAGCCAATCTATCCATATTTAAGTTATAAGACTTCACATCAGTGTTTGTTTTATAACTAACTATTTTTTCAGTGGTAACGACATACCCATTGATAACGAGGGACATTCGTGATTACTTCGTCAATCTCAAGATATATCAGACCAATCTGTCGGAGGTGCTCATACGGGATAAGGTGTGCATGTGTTCGTTTTCTAGGAGTGAGTGCGCGCGCATTATGAGCATATGCGTTGTAGTGTACGTATTTCTAAAAATAATAGCTGTCGCTTTAGGATTAAAATTTATCTAAAAAATTGTCACTTTGGAGTACTTCTTGTCACATCAATTTAAAATTTTCTCTATTTCTATCCCGAACTACCCACTCACTCCTAACCATATATCTTTTAATAGAGGATATTATCATTTTTTCTTAACCTTAATCTTTCCTGCGAATAACCTAAAACGACCAATGATTAGGAATGGAAGGTCTATAATACAATATTATAAAGTTATTAGATATAGTGATATTTACGACATTAACAAGTACTATCAGGTATTTATGTACCTCTCGATACATCTTATGTCTTCAGAGTTTGTTAAAGAAAGCATACTTGCAATTTGTACAAGTATTGGTGCGTATATACATGTGTATGTGTCTCACATAATTAAAAACAATATTTTTTACTTTCTCTGTTTTGGTGATTTTTCCCCTCAAAATGATCAGGTATCATGAGTGAGTTGAACAGCAAAACACATTGACAATATGCAATAGCTAAAGGGAGGGTTTTTCAATTAAATAAAGAAGCCGCGCGTAAATGCTGCACAAAGTGGTTAGAGCGTTAGATCCTTGCACCTGCATTTTCCATGGATAGCCAGTCCAGAGAAGCAATGGGGATTCAATTTGCCGGCCAATTTTTCTTACTCACCTGCCAACGGCCTCTGCAGATTACTGCTAGTAGTATTTGGACAATGAGCGGTCTCCTTTTTGGTTTCAATTCATGGACTCCGGCAATCAATAATGTTGCTGTCTTTTTTTCTCGTCAACAAAAAAAAATTATTATGAATCCTCCTAATAATTAGTCATTGTTGTGAAAGCAATTTACCCAATTCAGAGGCAACAATACTGTTATATTTCTTTTACAAATTTTTAAACTCCTGATCTTATGATGTCTGAAAAGTCAGGAGCTACCATCTATAATCCTAGCATGTAAATTAACCTACACAAATTTCAGCTTTCATTGCTTTAGCTGGTATGGCTTACAGCAGGCCCGCAGCTAAAATTTAATTTTAAAATTTATTTTGAGTTTTTACAAAGTTGATTTTACGAATCTTATTATTATTAAACTGCTAATTAATATAGATATAAAATATATTGAGTGCATTATGTTGTGCTCATACTTTATCACTAAAGTTTCGGTTTAGACATATTTGGCCACCTTTTCCACTTTGAACGAGATAATTTTACTTATAATGCGCACTTTTAGACCACACCTAACTTAGATCTTTTGTCCATCCTATTTCCAAACTCTACTCGACCTTTAAAATGGTCTTGTAACAGATTTATGTTCATCACATGTGGGATGCGATGTACTTAAGAAGGGATGCAGATCCTCTGCCGAGTACTGCTGATGCAAAAGGCAGTGGATGACTGTAGGTCTGCCCCAAACATCAATGTGTAACTTCGTGCATTAGGCAGTACTGCAACACATCCCTCACTAGCTTAAAGAAGAAGAGTCGGGTAGGTCCAAGTGCAATAATGGTAAATATACTAGTCCAAGTGAAAATGTTGAGTAAAAGGTGGGGGAACCAAAGCAAACTTTGGTAATAAAATGGATGAATAAACAAAATTTACTGTAAAATTTTATCCATAAATTATGTTTGAGCATTTTGTTCCACTTCACTGCTTACAGTCGTAAGCTTAACTGATCGAAATCAGAGGGGACACCGATTCGAGTCCCATACATGCCATTGAGAAAAGCTGTAATAATTAATCAAGAAGCAAAATCTCAGATATCAGAGCTAAAATCTTTTCTAGATGACCTTCAGATTTAGTTCACTGTCAGATTTACAAATTAACACCTTCAACCCCATGAGACCAACCAGCATGTAGCCAAAAGCAGTACCAGCATTGCACATTTGTACTGCCCAAACTTTAAATTGCCTCAGCCGAACCGTTCAGGACGTCAGCGCGCTGATAGAGGATATCTTGTGCGGCTCACTAGTTGGGTCTTCACTGGGTGTGTCTACTTCCTAGCTTCTCGATTGCTCTAATATAGCGCTTCGCTCAGTCTCGAAGCGGTGCATCGAGGCGTAGCGAATGCCGGCAGGTATTGCTGCAGCGAGAGAAGAAAGATGGCGCGAGGGCAGCGTGTGGCGCGAGAGGAAGAGAAATGAGAGAGTTGTGACCAGCGCGTGGAGAGGGTGGGTGAGAAGGGAGGAGCTCCGGGCGCCCGGCGCAGAGCCCGTCGGCCGGGCCCGCCTACCGGATGCAGTGCTACCCGCAGAGGGATGGCCTCGAGAGAGCTCAGGGGCTGAAGGAGTATCCTGTCCCGTGAGCTTCTCAGGTGGTTTCTTGGCAAGTGGGCGGGGAAGGTTGATGAGGAGCAGTTCGCCTGCGAAAGAGAGAGAAGAGAAATGGAGAGAGGGGTGCGAGTTATGCGGAGTGGTGCTCGAGGGTGGCGAGGTGAGGGCTAATTCCTGATGAGAGGATGAGGAGTGTCGAGAGGAGAGGAGAGGGTGGAAGGAGATGGAGAAAGAGAGAAAGAGAGAGAGATAGATGAGGAGTGGGGAGTGAGGGGTGAGAGGGAGAAGAGTGAGGGGCGGGCGGCTGTGAAGGTGAGCCAGGCGAAGCGGGAGCGCCGAGAGAACAAGAGCGGGCCAGCGCACAGAGTTTCAGATGGCAAGGTGTATGTCAAATCTGCATATAGAGGGCGTCGTGCGCGTGTCCTCCTCCTCCTTGTTGTTGGGTTTTTTTTTTTTTATTTTTTATGAGAGAGATATATGCAGATATTGACAATACCTTGCCATCTGAAAACTTTGCGCGGCCCAGCATCGTTCTTGGGTACTGCTTGACTGCTCCACTTCAAGAACAGAAACAAGCCAAAAATATATATTATATAAATCATCATAAACTCTCAAATCTATCTTTCTTTTTTACATAATAACTCTCAAATCTCAAACCTTATAAAACTGAAATTTCTATCTTCTCACTAGAAAATTAGCTCAAACATGAGACCAAATCGAATAATGCATTATCAATTTATTCTTTTTTGCAGGGAAATGTATCATCAAATTAACCAGCACCATGCCAAGAAACAAACCTGAAGAAGTCCCAAGGGGACAGGATATCTTCAGCGAGCTTCATGAGGCCATCCTTGGCGTAGATGCTCCGGTAGACGGGCCGGCCGACGGCTTGCCGCCGGCGGCCGGAGTTGCTTCACCCACCTTCACGGTGTACATCTCCTCCATCCTTTTTCTCTGCAAAGCACAGTGAAAATGCAGATCTTTTTCTCTGCTGAGAATATGGATTGCTAGCTGATGAGAGCTTTAGATGAGGAGGTTATTGCATTGGAGTGAGTAGCCAGTGAGATGTGAGCAGTTATGGCGCTGGTCTGAAGGTTGGTGAGCAATTTAAAGCTTGTGGCAGTACAAATGTGCAATGCTGGTACTGGCTTTGGCTACATGCTGGTTGGCTCATGGGGCTTGAAGGTGTTAATTTGTTGATCTGACATGAACTGGAAATCTGAAGGTCCATCTAGAACAAGATTTTAGCTCTGATATCTGAAGATTTTGCTTCTTGATTAATTAATTACAGCTTCTTCATGGCATGTATGACTCGATCTGGTGTTCCTCTGATTTCTGATCAGTTAAGCTACGACTGATAAGCAGTAGAAAGTGAACAAAAATGCTCAAAAATAATTTATGGATAAAAATTTTACAGTAAATTTTAGTTTTTATCACATTTTATTACCAAAGTTTTGCTGGTCACCTTTTACTCAACATTTTCACTTTGACTAGTTAATTTACCATTATTGCACTTTGGACCACCCGACTCTCTTCTTAAGCTAGTGAGGATTGTTTGCAGTACTGCTAATGCAGAAGTAGACATTGATGTGTGGGCCAGACCTACATGTCATCCACTGCTTTTGCATCAGTAGTACTGCAGAGATCTGCATCCCTTCTTAAGTACATCGACTCCCACATGTTGATGAACATAAAATCTGTACAAGACCACTTTTAAGGTCGAGTAGAAGTTTGAAATAGATGGACAAAAGAATCTAAGTTAGGGTGGTCTAAAGTGCCATAATAAGTAAAATTATCTCGTTCAAAGTGGAAAGTTGGGCAAAATATGTCTAAACCGAAACTTTAGTGATAAAAATGAGCAAAACATAAGCGCACTCAAATTTTTATATCCTATATTATTAGCAGTTTTAAAAAATAAGATTGTAAAATAAACTTTGTAAAAAACTCAAAATAAATTTTAAAATTAAAATTTTAGCTGCGGCTGGCTGGTAAGCCAACCAGCAAGCAATGAAAGCCTGAAATTTTGTTAGGTTAATTTTACTTGACTAGGATATAGATGTAGCTCCTGACCTTTTCAGACATCATAAGACAGAGTTAAAAAAATTTGTAAAAGAAATATAACAGTATGTTAGCTCATGAATTAGGGGTAAATTGCTTTCACAACAATGAACTAATATTAGGGATTAATAATATTTTTTTGTTTGCGAGAAAAAAAAGACAGCAACATTATTGATTGCCGGAGTGCTAAATTGAAACAAAAAGGAGACGCTACAAATACTACTAGCAGATCTGCAGGCGTTGGCAGGTGAGTAGAAAAATGGCGGCAATTGAATCCCATTGCTTCCTGGCTGCTATCAGTGGAAAATGCAGGTGCAAGGATCTAACGGTCTAACCACTTTGTGCAGCATTTACGCGTGCTTCTAATTTAATTGAAACCATCCTTTAGCTATTGCTATTGTCAATTTGTTGCTGTTCAACTCACTCTGATACCTGATCATTTTGAGGGAAAAATCACCAAACAAGATGAAAGTAAAAAATATTGTTTTTAATTATGTGAGACACATACACATGTATATACGCACCATACTTGTACAAATGCAAGTATGCTTTCTTTAACAAACTCTGAAGACATAAGATGTATCGAAGAGTCCATAATACCTGATAGTACTTGTTAATGATCGTAAATATCACTATAAATCTAATAACTTTATAATATTGTATTATAGACCTCCATTCCTAAATCATTGTCGTTTTAGGTTATTCAGCAGGAAAGATTAAGGTTAAGAAACGAAATGATAATATCCTCTATTAAAAGATATATGGTTAGGAGTGAGTGGGTAGTTCGGGATAGAATAGAGAAAATTTTAAATTGATGGACAAGAAGTACTCCAAAGTGACAATTTTTTAGATAAATTTAAATCCTAAAGCGACAGCTATTATTTTTAGAAATACGTACACACAAACGCATATGCTCATAATGCGCGCGCACTCACTCCTAGATAACGAAACATGCACACCTTATCCGTATGAGCACATCCGACAGATTGGTCTGATATATCTTGAGATTGACGAAGTAATCACGAATGTCCCTCGTTATCAATGGGTATGTCGCTTACCACTGAAAAATAGTTAGTTATAAATACAAACACTGATGTGAAGTCTATAACTAAATATGGATAGATTGGCTCCACCATAGGAAATTTTGATAAGTTTAGCTATGCTCATTTTACAAAGTGACAACTTTTTGGGCAGATGGAGTACTTGTTGAGGTAAATCTATTTGTAATTTTGTTAAATGTGTGCACGACCAATATTTAAGAAATTACTGTGCCAAAGTTTTTTTTTAAAAAAAAATTGATTAAATCTTGTCCTAAACATATATTGATTACTTCTTTAAGAACATAAAAAAAATGTTATTCAGAGATACTCCCATGGGCATATAGCTCTATTTAATTTGGCACTATTTGCCACGTTTACTCGTAAGTGGTTTGTAAGTGGAGAAATCTGCCCATGGGCATGATTAACTTTCATTTTTTTCAATACAAAAAAAATTGAGGCCGCAGAGAAATCCGTGGACGCTGACGTGCGACGACTGCACGTGGAGGATTAAATTACGTGTCCCCGCGCGGTGCGTAAGATGGATCGATAGTTCCGTCCGCTCCGGACAAAAACGGATACGGATATCCTTCGGATCGGATAATTCTCGGATATTTCGGATACGGATACGAATACAGATATTTTCTCCCGGATACGAATACGAATATGGTATCAGGTTTCCGTCGGATACGGATAATAATTCGGATATCCGGTGAACAGTGCTATTCGGATATCCGCAGGACCATGGAACATACCCCATTTCTTTCTAACTCTATAACCTTCAATATACCTTAAATAGATTTTAATATAGTTTATCTCTTAACACTAGTCCATACTATTAATATTATTTAAATTTTAAAAAAATATTTATAAATTATACCTCATTATATAAAATGAGCTAATTATATATGTTGATATTTATTTCTATTAGAAGTTGAGTTGGTTTGCGTGTTCGGAGAAAAATTTGTTTCCGTATTCGTGTCCGCATCATATCCTATTCTTATTCTATTTCGAGATAATCCTATTTGTTTCCGTATTCGAGCTATCCGTATTCGTTTTCGTATCCGGTAAAAAATATGAAAACGAATATGGTATTGAGCATTATCCGTCCCACGTCCGTCTCCGCTCCGTTTTCATCCCTAATCGATAGGTCGTGACTAATTTCGAGCTAATTAATTACTCGCTCAGTTTTTTAATATACGGCTCCGTTGATTTTTTAACAAACTTTTGATTTATTTATCTTATTCAAAAAACTTATATAAATATAATAAAATGTATTCCCTCTATCCTCTAATATAAGAGATTTTGATATCTTGCTGGTACTGTTTGACCACTCGTCTTATTCAAGAAAATTATGCAAATATATAAAATGAAAAGTTGTGCTTAAAGTACGTTGGATAATAAAGTAAGTAAAAAAATAAATAATAATTCTAAATTTTTTAAATAAGCAAAAAGTCAAAATCATTTATATTAGGGGACGGAGGGAGTATGTCATACTTTAAGAACAATTGACGATAAATCCAATCCAACAAAACAAATAATAGTTATATAATCTTTTTAATAATACAAATGGTCAAACATATCTATAAAAGGTTAACAATATTATATATTAAAAAAATAGATGGAGTAATTACTTATGCTTATCGAGTTGTACTTATACTGTATTTAAAGACGAAATGGTTAATTTGTACATACGGTTAATCAGTTACTACCTCACATGATCAGATTGGGAGCTAACTGAGCTTACTGGAAGTTTAATAAAGTCCTTAATGGCCGGAATTAATCACGGGAAGAAACAAAGAGTGTGCACACACTAGCTAGCTGGAGTCAATCAAGTTGATCAGGTCACCAATTTTGTGACAGAGTGAGGTCAGTGACAGGGTTCTATGAGCAATATATGGGAAATTATATAACCCCAAAACTGAAAACTACCGTGAGATAAAAATAAATGTTTGAGATTTATCCACACCATATGGGTAAACCTTTTACATACAATAAATTTGTTCAAATTTGTAATACTAGCTAGGTTTATGTCTAATACGTGTTAGGTTTTTATATTTTAAGATGGATAAAGTATGTCAATGCTCCCTAGTAACAAGATGGCTTGGTTGAAGGGGCCAACCTTCTTCTCGTTGTTGTTCGAGATGGCAACTTGTTGCATCGACATATGGACACTCTCTTGCTTAGCTATCCCTTGTTTCAAAACCACATTTAAGGAGATGCTATCTACTTCCTGCACCACTAGTTGAGGAAACACTACAATTCCTAGCCATCTACATATCACCAAGGAATTAGATGTAGCGAGAGCATCGTCTCCGTCCAAAACTGTTTGTTTTTTTTTAAAAAAAAAGGGTAAACTGAGGATAAAGCGCCACAAGTACTTTGTTGTGGAGCAACTGTGAGTACATCCCGTTCACATAAAGACCCCCTCAAAATCACACGAATTAACAAGGCAATTAACAATACATGCTGGAATTTGTGAAGAAGACTTCTAAGAAAATGAAGAGGCAATTGGGTCCTTTTTCTGCTTCTTCTATAGAATGACGAAACCAACAATCCAACTTGTGTCTATAGCGATGGAGAGGATGATACCATGAACGCTTGCAAGGGATAGAACCGAGGAGCATACCCAATCGATGCCACCACTTTGGCCAAACAAAGTAAAAACCACAGTTGCCCCAAAGTAAAAACCACAGTTGCCCCTTGAAGATCTGATGTCGATGTCCAAGAGAAGAACATCGTTCTTGTGTACCTACTCATTGAAGAAGAGTAGAATGGTTGGCGTGACCTCTTGGCATGTGGATCTGAAGAACTCCGATCTGCAGACACTAAAGACAAAGGCGTCAAAGAATCACCCAGCAGTTGCCGGTCAGAAGACTTATGATCCATCCATGGTCACCAGGATGAAGAAGGTACACACCCGGCATCACATCTCCTTTGATCTGTACACGTGCGCGCGCGCGTGGGAGGGGAGGGGAGGGGGGTTGAATACATACGGAATTCCCCTAAGATCACCTCGTTGGTGGTCGATTAAGTATATGCTATTTGATGGCCACACTTATGGCAATGTTTGAGAAAAAAAATCATGATAGGTGGGGTAAAAGTGTAAAAGTTAACCACTATTGTGAAAATATTGAACCAAACACTAGCATAATTAAGAAACTGTGATGTGACTAAACGTTTGGCATGGCAAAGTGTGACATTGAACCAAACAAAGCTTAGATGTCGTAGTCTGGTTTTGTTTCAAACTCCGCCCCTGGTTTTGACTAGCAAGTAGCAAGCACACATTTGACTTTCCATCTGCCCTAACCGTGTGCCAGTGTGAGTGAGTGCATGCATGCATCCGGCCGTAATCGATCGATCGATGTAGAAACTAAAGAAACATTGACATTTTACCGAATTCGTCAGCTCGTCCCCACGCAACGACGTACGATCGATATATATGCGTGCTAGCTAGCGTCCATGTGTACATGCTCTCACGCCGTAGAAGCTTTAAATTAATCCTCTCACGAGCGAGGTTGGGACTTCGGGTGTCGAAATCGACGTGCGTGATGCGATGCGACGGCTCGAACGCGCCACATCCCGTGCGTCCATTCGTCCATGTTAATTTCAGACATAAATTTACTGATAGAGGCCAGAGAGAGATTATCGATGATGGTGTAGGATAAAGGTGAAATTAAAAAGGATATCAACGAAAATGGCTGAATATATTCTATTGTAGAGGTATAAATTAACATATATATGATCGATTTTCTCTGTCGAAAAATATATACTGAGAAATGTAATCACGTTTATATATATGTGAATGCATCGATCGAAGGTAGAGAAGAGGTAGAATTAATATTGCAGGGCAACCCGTGCTTTTGCCAGATCATGCACACGGCCGATCCCATCAATGCCCCCCAAGAAATCAGGAGAGAGATAGAGTAAATTAAATTAACACTAGCAAACAAACAAACACATGCATGCATGCAATAACTGTTTTCATGAGCGCCACAGCAAAAAAGAGAGAACCCGGCATCCCCGCTGCGGAATAAGCCAAACGGCATATTTGCAAATGAAAAATAATTTGCGAATAAAACTTTTATATACGTGTTCTTAGCGATCTAAAAGCAAAGGCTAAAAAATAAATTTCGACGGAAAAAAAACCCCAAAATCAACTTCGAATTTAAGGTTGAAAATTCAAAAATTAGTTGATAAGTATAATCATAAGCGAAAAGATGAGGCTGCTAGACTTCACTCCATCGATCGATCGATCGATCGATCTAAAGTCCTCGACGAATACGCAAGACGTCAACCTTATGTTCGTGTTGGGAAAGGAAAAGCGAGGAGAGAAAAAGATCACCAAGGAGATGATCATTCATGTGATCCCATATATCACACCAAGGAGAAAAGACAGAGAGAGAGAGAGAGAGAGAGAGAGAGAGAGGAAAAAGAGAGATTGTATTGGCTGTGTTCACCTGGCTGACTTTTTGCATTGGAAAGCAATTAAAAGCACAGGGGCAAGCTTATGATGAGGTCATGTAGTATATAAGCACTCACATGCAGAGCTAGGGCACCTGTAAGGGGACAGGTAGGAAAGCACCAGCTTGCTTAATTAGCTAGGGTTGCATTGTTGCACTGCACTGGAGTCATCTTAGAAATATAAAAGGAGACCACCAGTAGAGGCCTTGGGTCTTAGTTTCAGTTTCAGAGAGAGGAGTCAGTGGCTGTATGCTGCCATGGCTCTCAAGGTGGCTAGATAGACAGACATGTTGCTCATCAACTTGAGAAGCAACTAGCTGCTGCTGCTGCTAAGGGAGAGCTATAGGCTTAGCTGTGGTAGGCTATAGATATTACTATTAGGTAGTTACCAGTCTATAGGCAGACATGGGGAGACCTCCATGCTGCGACAATGGCGTCGGCGTCAAGAAAGGGCCGTGGACGCCGGAGGAGGACATCATCCTCGTCTCCTACATCCAGCAGCACGGCCCCGGGAACTGGCGCTCCGTGCCCGAGAACACTGGTTACCCCCCCCCTCGATCCATTCGTCGTCGAATGATCGATATTTCATGTGTTTGATTTTTGCATGGTTGATATCAGAAGTTGTTTCAGTTATGTTTCTATTGTTGTTTAATTAGGAGTTGATGATGAGAAGTTTGTTGCTGTTGTTGTTTGTATTTGTTTAGGATTGATGAGGTGCAGCAAGAGCTGCAGGCTGCGGTGGACGAACTATCTAAGGCCGGGGATAAAGCGTGGCAACTTCACCCCTCATGAGGAAGGGATCATCATCCACCTCCAGGCATTGCTTGGCAACAAGTAATCACGTACATAACTCATTTTAAATAAATTATCGTATCATATACATGAGCATCAAAATCTAATGGGACGTTTTTAGTTTATTTTCTATCCTTGAGAGGTATATATACATCCCTACCACTTTGAGATAAAAAAATTGTAAAATCGGTTGAACTGATTAGAATTGGCATTGTTAGGATTTTCCTGGTTCTTGGGATGAATAAAAAGGTACTTCTTATGTCCTTAAAAAAAAGTTTACTTTTATATGTGAATCTAGATGTAGGCTATGTCCAGATTCATATACAAAACTAAACTTATTTTTAGAACGGAGGAATCATATAAACCTTACAGTTTTACACATTAGGTACTTCCTCTGTTTCATAATGTAATACTTTCTAGCACATGTGTCTAGATTCATTAATATCTATATGAGTGTGGGCAATGCTAGAAAGACTTACATTAAAAAACGGAGGAACTACATACCTCCTAACTAATACTCATACATCTTTAAGATTGAAGAAAACGCCAACAAATATATAGGTGAATTCTGAATCCTACTCTCATTTGTTATGATATTAGTTTTGGTACATCACTTCATAGAGAGGTATATACCTCTGAACTCTCCAAGATTTCTCTGAAAAAAAAAACTCTCAAAGATTGAAATAAAACATGTATGTACTCCTATATATATTGTAGTTTAGGGGGACATATCCGGTGAAAATGAGCTAAGTGTTGAAAACTCGTAAAAATCATACCTAAAAGTTTTGTAAATTCATGAAAAAAATACTAGAGATAGGTGTAGATATGAAATACATTCTCACCAAATCTCAAGTTCAAACTCAACTTCGTTTAGGAGTAACAAAAAAGACAAATTTCAGGTGAATAGTAACAGGACACTATTCACCTGAAATTTGTCTTTTTTGTTTCTCATAAACGAACTTGAGTTTGGAGTTGAGATTTGGTGAGAATATATTTTATATCTACACCTATCTCTAGTATTTTTTCATAAATTTACGAAACTTTTAGGTATGATTTTCACAAGTTTTCAACGCTTAGCTCATTTTCACCGGATATGTCCTCTAAGCTTAGTTTTATGATAACTCAAGCAAACCCTGACTTTCTGATTATCGTCTGAACCTTTTCAAAATCATATTATCTTTACCTTAATCATGCTTTTACTTTTGCATATATTACATGACAGGTTATAATATAGTGTCTAAATATTTTTATCTATTGTGCATGCAGGTGGGCAGCAATAGCCTCCTACCTCCCCCAAAGAACTGACAACGACATCAAGAACTACTGGAACACACACCTCAAGAAGAAGGTGAAGAGGCTGCAACAACAACAACAATCACACCCTGATCATCATCACCACCACCATTCCTTCCAAACCACCCCTTCTTCCTCCAATGCAGCAGCAGTAGCAACAACCAGCCCAAACTACTACAATCCTAGCAGCAGCAACAGCAACAGCAGCAATCACCTCCATAACAACAACCACAACCTTGAATCCATGCAATCCATGGCCACTGCACCTAGCAATGAGGCCACCACCACCATCCCCAAGCTCTTCCAGTTCCAGACATGGATGAAGCCATCACCAGCAACAACATCATCATCATCAGCAGCAGCAGCTGCTGCTGCAGGTAGCTGCTACAAGCAGGCCATGGCCATGCAGGAGCTCCAAGAGGAGCAAGAGGGCTCTGCTGCTGCTGCTGCTGCTGCAATGGCTTCTTCCATTGATGGCGTCTCCAAGGACCAGGATTATCACATCTGTGCTGTGATCAGTGGTGATGACAAGTCGTCGTCGTCGGAGATGATGACGGCTGCGGCAATGGCCGGCCACGGCGAGGCGGCCACGACGACCTTCTCGCTGCTCGAGAACTGGCTGCTCGACGACATGCCGGGGCAGGCGGCCATGAGCGCCGCCATGGATGGGTTCTTGGAGATCTCTGCTGGATACTGCTGTGCAGACCCTATCATGTTCTGAACTTTCTGAACTTCTGATGATCATCTCAGCCTTAATTTCCCATATGAGTCTCTCTTTGCTATAGGTTTCTTAATTTCACTGAGTTAATTTGCACTTGTACTAGCTGTTTGATGCTCTCTCTCTCTCGATGATCTTGTGTTTCCGGTAATAAACCGTTGGTTTAATTTCCTCAAGAAAAAGCAATCCACCTGGAAATAATCTGGTTGGTTTGGAGAAATATTGTCAGTTCTCAAGGATGTAATAAAAGGATTAAAGCTGCCATAATTCGTTGCCTGATATGCAATGTTCTTGTTGTTTTTGGAGATGGAATTAATCGTTTTCTTGGTTTGAGATGAATGGCCTTGATTTCTTTCCTGGATGCTGTTTGATTTTCAAGAAACTTCTGAATCCATATATCTGATATATGCATGCTAGCACATGCAGAAATCCATTTCGATTTTTTTCTCCAGCCATTGAAAGGTATTGAAAATTTGAAAGGTATATATGTGTGCTTCATAGTGTTAATCAATACAGGAGTACACCTTAATACATTTGGAAAACAAAGATGAGTTGCCAGCAATGAGCTGCAAATATATACTATTGGTTACAGATACATTATACTGAGTAACCACTACTAAGAACTGTACACATTCTGCATCAGTAATACATGAAAAACAGTTGGAAGGTGAACAGTGGGAAACAAGTTCCAGCCAATTCTGGTTGTACATAAATTCACTTGAAAACCACAACATTTTCATTATCATAGTTCATGCCACATAACGTGTTGGAAACAACAATATATATATACTAGTAGTACAGCAGTTCAGCAACTCTAGTACTAGAGTACAAGGAAGCTCTCTATCAGAAGCTAGCTGCCAAATGGAAAGGGAAGAGGATAACAATCAACATCATCTAGACAACAATTTTCCATACAACTAATTGGCCCTAATGAGATATTTTCATATCATGGGGCAGCTGGGAGAAAAAACCTTGTGTTGCCCACCCTCCACAGAGATGAAACTCACACGGTGTTTACGGTATCAGCAAGTGACCGCAATATACATCCTAAGCCTGCTTTCTCGGTGAGTTTTTCATGAATTTTGAGGCACTGGTCACATGTTGGCCGATCCCCTGTTGACAAACCTCTGTACAGGTACCTGCAGCATATCAAAGTTCAGAGCAGAACAATTAATGTATATCATTAAAGGGAGATCATCTTCAGACTGAATATCAGAAACACATTGCTTTTGCAGTAGAGTTTGAAGGCAAGGGGCAAATAAGGAAATCCTCACAATCTATATCGTTTCGCAGTTCACACAGGGACAACATAACTCCCATTAGAAATATCTATGAGCAACAATTAGGCATAAATAAAGTAAAAATAAATAAGAAAAATGCCACATGGCTAATATGAAGAATGCTGCTGCAATTTTCAATCGAACATCAGAAAAAATGGAGATGAGTGAAGTGGCAATGCAGATGGGAGTACAGATATCTATTCAGTATTGATTTCACTGTTCAAGCATGAAAACATAAAGTGCACACAAGTAGTGCTTTACTAGATCTAAAACCAAATTATTTAACTACTCATCAAGTCTTTGTGCAAATGGCCATAATTGTTCAATTGTAAAGTGCATTGTTGATGCATATACTGCAGAACATAATTTGTAGAACTGTTGCAGTTCTCTCAAAGTTTCCTTGCATCCTTAACTATCGTATATAAGCGACACACATCAAGAAAGCAGACCAGATTGAAACACTTTAGCAACTCAACAACAAGAGTAATTCAATTTATAGGAAAGCAATTTCTGCAGTCTTGAGATGGGGGGGCAGGGGGGCCTGTAAACTCCACAGTTCCCGAACAAATTGGCAAATATAAACAGTAACGGCGGAGCAAAATAGCACACCGCAGTTTTCCACAGTAGATAAATTGTGTTAACATGAAATTAATATGCAGATCAAATATCAAGAAAAAAACCTGCTACAATGCCAACGAAGATTAGAACAGAATTGTAAGCTACAATGCCACATGTTGAATTTAAAGTAACAAAATTGATCATCACCAACACCCATATTCCAAACAACTAACCCTACCCTGACATTTTCGCACACAGCAATTTACTCCGGGCAGATCAATACAGTTGGATCTTGAATGAAAAAATGGAAATGTCATAGAGAGAAAAAAAAAAAAGGCAGGATGCGCGGCTCACTTCATCAGGATGTCGTAGTACTCGGGATCCAGCGAGTTGAACATGCCGTCGACGTCCCTGATCGCCATCATCGCGCGGTGCACCACGATCCAGTTCGCCGACTGCGCCGCAAAGCAAAATCCATCCATCTCAACCAAATTCAGCGCCTCTTCAGAGAATCCATGGCGGAAACCAAATCCCATACCTTGCATCGCTCGTCGCGGGTCTTGAGGGGCGTCCCCTCGAGCGCCGTCTTGAGGGCCTCCACCGGCTTCGACCTGCCGCCGCCGCCGCCGCCGCGCCGCGACGCGTACAGATGGGTCACCCTCCAACCCAGCAAATCAAAAAGATCAAGAAAGGAGAAGACGAATCGGGGGCGCTTACTGCTTGAGGAGGGTCTCGATCTTGCGGGACTTCTGCTCGATGCGGGAGATGATGGCCTCGAGGTTCTCGTCGGCGTCGAGGTAGGCCGCCGCCGACGAAGCCATCTCGCCGGCAGGCGACGAGGAGGGCGATTTTGCGTCTGGGTGTGTGTTGGCCCTGGTAGGTGGAGCCGCCTTCTCTCTCTCAAGCTGCGTGTGCTCTGTTCGTGGGGATAGCTCTTAAATGGGCCTTGAGCCCGGCCCAACTACGTGGATGGGCCTTGATGTCAGGCAGGGGTGGCATTTTTCCCGGCGGCGAGGGCCACCCGTAAAAATGCCAGGCCCCCTTCCCAGCGCTTTTGCAGGCGACCCCCGCACAGTAAAAAATCGTCCTCCCAAAAAGCGGCAAGAGCAAAGAGCGGTAAGAGGGTTACCTGCAAAATTTCGGCGCCCTCGGTGGCCAGCCGTTATGGGAGGGCCAACGGCCGTCTGTCACATCAGCAAAATTGCCCTCCCAGAGAGCGACGGGCGACTACTTTTGTAAATTTTTCAAATAATTTTTTTAAAAAAATATTGTAATAAATAAAATAAAAAATAAAAAAATTTCATCGGTACCCAATTCTATCACCACAAAACAGATTTTCAATAAACAACTAATTATACCTGTTAGAAGGAAAATAATACACGCTAAAAAAATTGTTACAAACTTTTTACAAAAACTTGCGTGGCATATCATGGTTGCATCTTAATTATTCATGATGAAATTGAATGGCCGAGTCTTCGTTCAGTCATGTTAAAAAAATGGGTACTAATGGCAAGGGTTAATTTGCTTAATGCCATTGCAATATAAGTAAATCTAACGAAACCAAATATGACCATGAAGTAAAGCGCAATGCGATACTCCCTTATATCACTATCTATATAGACAACAAACTCGTATTCCCTCCATTTTCAATTTTTTTTAAAAGATGATGCCATTGCCTTTTGATATGATGTTAGACCATCCATTCTACTAAAAATATATAAACATTATTTATTTTATTATGAGTCAAATTATTCTTGGAATCATTTTTGGAAAATGATTTTTCTCCCCCGGGACAGAAAGTCCCACCCGGAGGTTCTGTCCGGATCTTCCGGGCCCCTAGGTGTAGCGAGAATTTTTCCTAAGTGCTGCTCGGAAGTTTCTGGCACTTTGGCTCGAAACCTCCGGACAGCTTTCCAGTTCAAACTTGTGAGTAACGGCTAGTGACGTCATCTAGCCGTTATATATATGGATTTCATCCCTAGCTCACCCTTTTGCCATTCCACTTTAGTTCTTTCACTTCCTAGGGTTTTCTAGCCTCTCCCGAGGTGCCTTTGCTTCCTCCACTCAAATATAAAGTCTATCTTGTGAGATTGAGAGATTAGATGAGAGTGTAGAAGTGATTTGGAGAAGGTGTGAAGATTAGGTTTGGTTGAGCACTTTGGATACCTTGAGGGTTGTCACTTGAGCTTAATACTCTTGGAGATCTTCTCCTAGACGATTAGATGTCGCCCGCGAGCTTCCAAAGATCTTGTGGATGTCTTGGGAAAGTTTGTGAAGGTATTCCTCACCTCCGCAAGGAAACGAGGTAAGTGAGTAAGGATTCTTGTGCTGAGTTCTCAGAGGTTGTCTTAGATAGAGCAACTTGCACTTGTGGTCTTTTCTAGAAGGAATTTTGAGTTGGATCTTGGTGGTCACTCAATTCTAGAAAATGACCTAGAGGTGTTGAGTTGAAGGCTATGAACCTCTTCTGGATCTTTGCACAGGTGAGGCAAGGGATTAATCGAGACTTGGCTCTGTGGAGCACCTCAACGGAGAGTAGGATCCTTGTGATCCGAACTTTAGGAAAAAATCGTCCTTGTCTCTCTTGTGCTGTGATTGTGCCTGCTTTTATTCTCTATTCAACATCATGTGCATCTATGTGCTTGAGGTTACTTTGTTAGGATTTAAATGCCCTGTCGTTTTTGTTCTTTCCTGTCACTCGGAAGTTCCTGGCTAAAGAACTCCGGAAGTTCTGGGCCACATATACCTACCCGGAAGTTCCGGTGTTTATCACTAGGAAGTTCCGGGCCCTATTGAATTTGACCACTGCGATTGTTTGAGTAATTTTTTTCAGGAAAGCCTATTCACCCCTCCCCCCTCCTAGACTACATCACTACGTGTTCACCTTCATCTTCTCTTGATAATCTCTCTACCTTTCTAGCGAATTCAGAGGGCGGGCTAATCTAATTGAACTTTTTTCCCTAAACATTCACAGATGTACTATACTATAGCATCTCATTAGACACGTGGCAGATTTTGGAATGGGGCTTTGCCTGATTTATAGGGCGCCATGTGGCCCAATAGGATGCAAGATCTTGCACCGAGAATTAGGTATTTAAGATGTAAAAATTACTCCAGTTTAAAAAAAATGGAGGATGTAAGATGCCCGGTATTAAGTAGTAAATCGGACTTTTGCGATGGTTGAGGAGTGTAAACCGAACTCAACCCTATTTTTAAATGGTAAACAGCCAATCTACTGAACAACTCTTGGTTGTTGTCAAATTGTACTCGAACGACCGCTCCTTTTCAAATTAAAGTTGAAGTCAACTCTAGCGTTTTCCAATTTTTAGTGCATCAAATATCTCCTCATCTATTACCAATGGGAGTCCCTCTTTGCTCTAGTCGATATTTTATTTGTTGGGCGGTTTGCTTCAGATTTATTTATTAATATACTAGCAAAAATACCTGTGCGTTGCAACGGGTGAAAAATTTTCAATGACAATATGCATTTCACATGCATAACCATGTCAATGATAATGTTTGTATCGATCGTTACAGTTAAGACATATCATAAAAAAATTTAGAACATCTTCAATGTAATAGCCCAACCTCAACGATGGCAACATTACCTATGCCTCCTTTACCCAAAAGAATTTGATTATTGATGTGGTTGTACACATATAATCTGAAATACTATTTCAGTCTCATTCTTGCAACAAATAATAGGATTAATCAAATCCTACACTATCTCGCATGGTCAAGTCTAGACAAAACAGAGCCACCGTGAACTATTCTCTTAATATATAATTATTTTTATATGATACCTATCAAGAATATTAGCTATATTTAACAAAGTAGTCTGATAATTGCATGATCTATTCTCCTGCACCTCCAATACAAGAGAATAGATCATGGAACACAAGGTGTGTAGGAGATGGAACATATCGATGATCCTATCCGACCCAAGCCTTGATCAATTTGATCTCGTTCCGATAATAAAAGCCCAAACAAGAATTCACATCAGAACATTCCATGAACGTTTTGGAAAAACCAAACCGACGCAGTAGATGATGGACAATACAAACGATATGATTATTTTTCATGGAATCGGATGTTTTTTTTTCCTGAAATCAGATAGTTTTTTTTTTTCGCATTGCACAGTGCCAAACCGGACTTTTTTATAAGCACGTTTTTTTTTTCGTGTTGGGTCAAACAGTTTTCTTGGAGCAATTTTCTTATAAACGATGTTTTTTTCTTACGTGGAGTCAGACAGTTTTTTCGATCCGCTTTTTCTCGTGTGGATTAGGACTTTTTTTATCTGTTTTTTATATACAACGATTTTTATCTCACGTTGAGTCGGACGTTTTTTTAAATCGGTATTTTTATAACCGACGATTTTTCTCCTCGTGTTGAGTTCGGTGATTTTTCCGAAGTTGAGGAATAAATTGAAGAAGCGTTGTGTTCTATCTCCGGAAAACCTTGAGTCCTTCAATCTACCACTGTATGGGCCATCCGTCGATGAGGTAGATGAAATAGTGAAGAACGTCAATTTGTTCGAAATGGATCACATCGATCTGTTTGAGTGTAATTGGGATCCTTATGATGACTCACAAGGTGATATTGTGCATGACAGTGCCTTGAGTGGCATGAATGTAGCAAAGTGCATTAGAGCCGCAGTGCAGCCCTTAATTGCATCTTATTTTGGAGACGACATACTCAACGCGTTGTTTAAAGAATATGCTCACCGTGTTGCCAAGCACCTTGAGAAGGAGAAGGGTAAGTTTGCTTTTATTGTCGTATCTTTGAAGAAAAAAGATGCTACATAAAGATCGAGGATGGATTCTAATATCTCGGGTGGACGTCCACCTGTTTCTTGCATGCCACCTAAATGATTATAAAAAAATTCCAAAAAAATTCACAAGATAGGTTAATATGTAATATATCACTTCACAAACATGCAAGTTCAAATTCGATTTCTACAAGTTGTAACAAAAATAACAAATCAAACTCTAACTAGTATACGTATATTCACAGTCAAATTTGTTATTTTTGTTACAATTTGTAGAAGTCGAATTTGAACTTGCATGTTTGCGAAGTGATATATTACATATTAACCTATCTTGTAAATTTTTTTCGAATTTTTTCATAATCATTTAGGTGACATGGAAGAAACAGGTGGACGTCCACCCGAGATATTAGAATCCATCCTCGATCTTTATGTAGCATCTTTTTTCTTCAAAGATACGACAATAAAAGCAAACTTACCCTTCTCCTTCTCAAGGTGCTTGGCAACACGGTGAGCATATTCTTTAAACAACGCGTTGAGTATGTCGTCTCCAAAATAAGATGCAATTAAGGGCTGCACTGCGGCTCTAATGCACTTTGCTACATTCATGCCACTCAAGGCACTGTCATGCACAATATCACCTTGTGAGTCATCATAAGGATCCCAATTACACTCAAACAGATCGATGTGATCCATTTCGAACAAATTGACGTTCTTCACTATTTCATCTACCTCATCGACGGATGGCCCATACAGTGGTAGATTGAAGGACTCAAGGTTTTCCTTCTCCACCAAGCCCTGTTATATACATGCCGACAGTTTATTTTAATTACATGTATTCACCTGAAAATTTCCTTTTTATATATGGATATACTCCCTCCTTCCCTAAATGTTTCACGTCGTTGACTTTTTTAAACATGTTTGATCATTTATCTTATTCAAAAACTTTTGTGAAATATGTAAAACTATATGTATACATAAAAGTATATTTAACAATGAATCAAATGATAGAAAAAGAATTAATAATTACTTAATTTTTTTTAATAAGACGAACGGTCAAACATATTTAAAAAAGTCAACGGCGTCAAACATCTAGGGATGGAGGGAGTATCTTGTATCGCATCTTGAGAGAGTGACACAAAATTCGCATTGATAATTGTATATGTACCTCAGCGACAAGAGATTGTAGTGATTGTGCAAGCAAACCAAAGAGATTGTTTAGTTCTGATCCACTGCGTGCGTCCTCGTTCTTTCTCCCACAAAATGTCAGTACCATCTGGCCCCCAAGCACGAGTTCCTCATGGCGTAACGTGAGGAAGAGGGAGAAGTCCCTGTAGAACTGCTCTTGGAATAGTTTCACCACGGACTGTGGTGTAGTCTTTGTGATGTATATGTTTTCTTCATTTAGGTACACTTTTTTCCTGCCGTTCAGCTCCTCAGGCACCTAAGTAAATGATATAGCACTGCTAATTAATTACTCCATCCATCCCAAAATATAAGCATTTTTAGATCTCGACACAGTCTTCGAGATACTACTTTGACCAATAATATCTATAAAAGTATGATATTTTAAATAAAAAAAGTTACATATTATGATAGTTTGTTTAATGATAAATATAGTAACATCAATTTTACATGATTGATCTTTTTTAAAAAAAAATTAATATTAATAATTAAAGATAAGAATATTTGACTTGTCACTATTATAAAAATAAAAATGGTTATATTTTCGGATATATCCTGCGGCTATATAAGACGCAATATGGTAAGAGGGGAGATGCAAACCAAAGCAAATACCATCACAGAGAGAGGTCGAGAGATGGCGACAAATAGGATGGCAGTGGCGATCATGGTGCAGTTGCTGGCAACGGCGGCGGCGGCGAAGTCGTCGGAGCCGGCCCTTACCGGCAGCAGTATCTCCGCCGCCGACGACGACCTGGCGTCGAAGGTGGGGATAAGGAGGCTCCTTCAGGACGGCGGCGACTGCATCCCTAACTACAATGTTTGCTGCAGCAACTGCGGCTGGCCGTTCGAACGGACCAATTGCTGCGACCCGGACAACTACGTGTGCCAGTACTGGCCGGAAATGGATCCAGCACATGGCCAGGACTGGTGCATTCCTCGCAATTACTGGAGTACTTCCTCCGTCCATTAAAAACTTAATCCTGAAAATATATAGACATAATGTTTGTTCAGTTTTATATCTTCACAATTTGATTCTTTTTGGAAGATAGAGTAAGCCTTAAGGCCATGGAAAACGGTCCGTTCTGTTAACGTGATCGCCCGAATCAAAACTCCATTTTTAGCTAATAATTGGCCGTATCCCATTTAATCGTCTGAATAATCATTCACATGTTATACTTGATGGGTAGTATTTGGGACCTTTTTTAGTATTATTTTTTTCTACATATTTTGTTTTACTTATTCAATATAATATAACAAAACATGTCGCTGTTTGGTGAATAAATGTCGCTGTTTTCTACATATTCTTTGTGTTCGATCCTACGTGTTCGATCCTACAGTTGAAAGCAAGGCAAATTACTATTGGCTATTAAAATGTTTTTTTTCCCCGAAAGGTTTTGATTTATGCTATGAAATAGTGCCAGTTTCACTGGATGGAAGTAATTTACCAGTCATTTCTTTCTTTCATAAAAACGGCAATAGTTAGTGATTTGGAGCAGACAATTTGGGACTATTATAATTTTTTTAATGCAAAAACAATGATGGATTTAGGGGTGTTTAGTGTAACCGAGTAATTTGTATTCTAGGAACATAATACATGCATGCACGCCTTATATTATGAAACATCTGCCTTATATTTTGAAATAAATGGAGAATTGATTAAGGCATCTGTCATAATTTTTTAGGAACTCCACAAAGTAGGTCATTAGTAGTGGGGAGTATAGAACAAAGCAAGGTTCCCATAAAATTTTCCATGAATTCCAGACAAGTCCTAACATGAAACTGAAGGCCTAGCTTGCAAATGCCCAGGAAATTGAACCAAATTACTCACCCCATGGGATAGACCAGGATTTTGGACGTGCCAAACTAGGCCACAGTTGACACCGTCAGAAGGCATATTTGCAGCATCGGATAACATCATTGCTACTTTAGTACTCCCTCCGTTTCATATAAATCGTTTGACTTTTTACTTGGTCAAAGTTCTTTAGGTTTGGCCAAGTTTATAAAAAAAAATTAGCAACATTAACAACACCAAATTAGTTTTATTAAATTTAACATTGAATATATTTTAATAATATGTTTGTTTTGGGTTAAAAATGTTACTATATTTTTCTACAAACTTGGTCAAATTTAAAAAAAATAGAATTTAAAAAAGTCAAACGAATTATAATATGAAACGGAGGAGTAGCAAAGAAGTGCATTGTTTGGAAACAAAAGGGAACTTCTTTGGAAGGTTTACTAAAAATCTGGGAACAATGATAAAGGTACCTGTTTTCTAGTCAATTCAGCTGGCACAGAAATCCCTAGCCAGGGCAATGGTACAGCACCAAGCAAGATCTTTCCATGCATCTGTCCAAGATCATTCATCTACCAAGTTGATGCTGGACGGGACGTCTCTCTTGATGTGTAGTAGCTTCATCAAAACTCCCACCCAAGCCGATGATGCACTTGTTAAATTGCCAGTTACAACTCATCAACATTTGTTCGGAATATGTAGTCCTCACTCTCAAGCTCTTCATGGAACATATTAATGCTTGGAGCAGCAGGCTGTGTATGTTGGTTACCGTTGGAATCCAACAACCTCTTGCCCTGGAGATGAATCAAAAGATAATTAGAAATAGAACTTTCCCATGAGGAGGAGGGCAACTTTCATCTAGAGTTAGGTTCTACAGCGCAAAACTTTTAATGGAGTCATAACATCTACAGTGCAAAACTCTTAACCGAATTGATGAGCACCAAGAAATCAAAGGAATGCTTTTCAATTAAACCTTTTTAAGAATATACAAGAAATAATGGAAGCCATCACCAAAGGTGCTCCACTCAACAGACCATGTAAACCCAGGTGCTTCAAAAAATCGACGACGGAAATGTGGCTGCCAGATAAGATTAGATAAACAGAATATTAGAAAGAGAAGATTAGATGAACGAATAAGCCATAAAGTGAGGTAAGTTACATTAGTTCCATAATCCTCTGGAAACATTCTTTGGCAACTATCATTTTTTAATATAGTCATATATATGTAATTATACATAATGGGTATTTACATATTTGCAGAATTTCTGTAGCATGCACAAATATCATACTGAAAAACCAGAAATCAAATACAGATAACAGACATAATGAATCGGAATCTCAATAACCTGTCCAAAGGTAATTGATACAAATATGCCTTCAGGCTTCAAAACCTTGTGGATACCTTCAAGCATTTTCATCACATTATCCACTGTTGTAGGATTTGGGTTCCAAGGATCACCACTGTCCACAAATAATACGTCCTGACAAAAAGATACAGCATTGGTTCACGACATTTGAATTATATGATGGACAAGGGTCTCAGAATGAAGTGAGCACAGAAAGCATCTCATTGAGTTGTTCTAAAGGACGAAATATTTATAAGCATGAGTGTTGGACCGGTCCCCTTTCCCTGTATGTGCATTTCCAAAATATCCAAAAGTAAACATTTTTTATGTTAACTTATATATAAAGTAAGGTTTATAGTTAATTTGTTTTCTTTGAATTGCAATCAACACAGCACACACCATGGTCTATCAGTGATTTTTCGGGTCATATATTGGATGCCTGACTCCTATAAATCTTAGTGTTTAAGTTCAATGCTAAGTTTTTTTTTTTCCTTTCGCATTCATGAACGCTGAATCTTCATTTCTTATGGCAACATCAAACTCAGCAGTACCAATACCATGGTGCCTTTCTCAATCACGAGATCGAAGCTCTCACGATCGAACGGCAGATCAAGCATGTCCGCCACCACAACCTCCACACCTGCAAGAAGCAGAAGGCCAACATTTCACCCCCAAAATCCCAAATGGCAGTGCCATTGGTAAGGACCACAAACAATTTCTTCAGATTTTAGTGATTCATAACGACTATAAACCAGTGAAAAATTTACCCTCGGTGCCCTGCTCCGCGAGGCGGTCACGCATCCGCTGGACGGCGACGGGCGAGAGGTCGACGCAGGTGATGCCGCCGGCGACGCCCTCCCGCAGCAGCTCCTCCCCGAGCCGCGAGTTGCCACACCCAACCTCAAGAACCTAGCGCAACACGAATTCGAGATGATTTCATTTCACCCCCAGACTTCAAATTTCAAGAACCCACAAAAAACAAATTCCCCCCACCCAAAGATGATATCAGGAGGGATTCGTGGGGGGAAGAGAGGAGGCGAGACGAACCGAGATGGAAGGGGAGAGGAGCGGGGCGAGGAGGTGGCGGAAGTGGGAGAAATCCTTGAACCACTCATAGTGCTCCTCCTTCCCGAACCGCTCGTCCCTGCGCGCGCGCACACAGGCCAGCCATCACATCAGCGAGACCCATCCGCTGCCGCGCCGGCGAGCCGCGAGCAGAGAAGAGAAGGAAAAAGAAAAAAGGGGAACCAAACCAGTAGGAGGGGTCGAGGTAGGCGGAGGCGGTGCGCGGCGCGACGTCGTCGGCCATCGCCGCCGGAGTGAGCAATGAAGCAGGTGGGTGGCGCCGCCGCCGCAGCCGGGTTGCTTTGTGGAGCGCTGACGCGGGTGCAGACGGCGGCGGCGGCGGCGTTGAACCCTACAACGGTGAGCGGTGGTCGTCGGATCGGAGATTGGACGGCCGAGATGAGAATTGCAATATTAGACAAACAGTGACAAAAAAAGATGAAAATTCTCATCGAAATTTGTACATCTTTGGTGATATTTTTTTCTTTTTTATGATGATGTTTAAGGAAACATTTAGGCTGCGTTCTTTGCTTCACGTTCCCAATCCTCACTCCCGAACAAAGTCTTAGGGTCCATTTGGTAGAGTTTCAACTCATAAAATTTAACTCAGGAGTTGGATCTGAAGTATAGTTGCGGAGCAGCCGAACTACCGAAACCCAGCTCTATCTTTTTATTTCATTTTATGAGAGTACTTTATCTAGCTCCACTTTCATTTTAGCTCTAGCTGGCGCTGGAGCCATGCCAAATAGGCATTTAAAGTTGAATCAGCAACACATATACATTAATAAGATGAACAAATTTGTGCTAAAAAAATTCAGTATGCTCACAGTCAGAGTGTTAGGTGAAACAGAAACGCAACAAATGCCAAAAAGGCAAAAAACTAAAAATAAAAAAATAAAAAGAGCTTCCATTGCCGGGATTTGAACCCGGGTCGCCTGGGTGAAAGCCAGGTATCCTAACCGGACTAGACGACAATGGATTTCTGTTCAGTTGTTGTAGTGATTTTATTCTGCTCAACAACAGTTCGATTTAATCTCAACCAGTGAGTCCACAAAACCCGTAACCCCCTCCCTATAAGCAAGCTAAAATTGCTAGTAAAAATTAGGCACCAACTAACTGACATGAACATCCACTTAACTAGATGAGAACCTGTGTGTTACTGTAAAAATTTAATATGATTATAATAAAAGTAACGTGTAATATAGCTAGACGACGTAAATGTATAGAATTTATATTTTCAATCGATCATTGGAAAAGGCTATAAACCATTTAAATTGATGTGGTAATAATTACTAATGGATGATGATGTGATAACTTTACATGTTAAATTTTAGAATGTAATGGGTTGTAACTTTATAAATAGTATAGATGTAGAATTTAGAGGGAATTAAATTTTTAAGCGGCGTTTGATGACGGAGCCATCAGATTTTTGAAATGGGCAGGAGTAGAACTTCATCCAAAAAAAAAAGTTTATTTTTCAACCGTCCTACACATATCAATAAAAAAATAAAAAGACTATATTACCCTTAATTTATCAAATCGCAATGCAACTGTCCTCCATTTTCTCTACTTACTTTCACAAATACTAATACAATGATTGCTTAAAGATGAACTTATTCAAGAACAAATAAATGAGAAAAGATGATCTTATTTTGAAATGAAAGGAGTATGCTGTTAGGGAATTTAGGGACGGACGGTGGCATAGGAATAATGAAGTGCATTCCAAGACTCACGACATAGGGGATCCCATTGAATCAACCGTCGAGGTTATCCCAACAATAATATATAATCTCTCTGTTCCATAAAAAATCAAATTTGGGGATAACATGATTTGACTTTTTTTGATAAATGGAGTAATTGCTTGCCATTACATATTATAATATATTCAATACAAGTGCACTCTAATTTATTTTTTACGAAGAACATTTTGATAGTTGTTGTACAAACTAATCCATAAAATCAACTCATATGATACAATACTACATAAAAAAACATTTTAGTCATGTTGATCCTATGTTAGGTTGTGTGATTTTAGAATTTTAAATATGGGGGAGCACACAGTGACACAGACGACATAGGCAGCCATCGGTTCGCTTATGCTCATGCTTATCAGCTAAAATTTGAATTTTCATCTTTAAATTTGGAGTTGATTTTGAGGTTTTTTTCATCGAAGTTTATTTTTCAGCTTTGCTTTTAGATCGCTAAGAACGTGTATATAAAAGTTTTATTCACAAATTGAAAATTGTTTTTCGTTGGTACCAATAAGCGAAACGATGGGGGCCATAATACCCATAGTAGAATGTAAATACGCTTCATTCTTTTTCAAATAAGTATAGGAGCACTTAAATACATTTGCTGTTTTTTTATACCGGCTGAAAAATTGAAATGACGGTGAAATCATCTTTGATAATATGAACTGAACTAATTGCATCCTATGTATCTTCTCATCTCAAAAAAAATTAAAATCCTACTAATAAGTATCTTTAATCGTCTCTGATGCTTAGCCACCGCTATGAACTATGGCTGCTCGCCGCCGTCGCCGCCGGAGCTCCGGTAGTGCTCCAGCGAGCTGTGCCAGCCGTCGCCGGAGACGCCGTGCATCATCAGCAGATGCTGCGCCACCTCCCCCATCCCCGGCCGCCCCGCCGCGTCGCGCCGGACGCACCTCCCGATCAGCCTCACCATCATCGCACGCTCGCGCGGGCAGCCGCTCCCCGTCGCCGCCATCGCCGGGTCCAAGAACTCCTCCATTCTCCTCGCCACCGCCGCGTCGTCGTCGCCGGCGCTGCCGTCGAGGTCCGCCAGCAGCGCGTTCAGCGCGGCGAACGGGTCGCCGGCGCCGTCGGCTTCCAGCTTCTCGACGTCCTTGCCGGTGACGAGCTCCAGGAGCACGACGCCGAGGAGTACACGTCGGCCCTGGGCGACACGACGCCGTGCTCCAGGTACTCCGGCGCCGTGTAACCGCGCGTCCCGGCGATGTTGCTCGTCATCGTGAACGCCTCGCCGCCCGCCGCGGATGACCCTGGCGCCGCCGAAGTTGCGGAGCTTGCCGCGGAGGTCGTCGGCGCCGGCGAGGAGGACGCTGTCGCTGCTGACGTCCATGTGCACGTACGGCGGCCGCGTGTACCCGTGCAGGTAGCGGAGACCCTCGGCGACGTCGAGTGCCACCTGCACGCGTGCGCCCAGCTCAGCGGCGGCGCGCCGCCGCCGCCGCCGGCGAGGAGGCGGTCGCGGAGCGTGCCGTGCTCGGCGTACTCCGAGACGGAGGTACCACCGGCCGCGGTGGTGGCGAGGCCGATGAGCCTGACAAGGTTTGAGGTGGTTGATCTTTCCTCATGATCTCCACCTCCGCCGACACGTCCCGGTCGACGACCTCGACGGCGGCGGCGTCGCCGTTGACACGCGGCGTACACCGACCCGCCGACGCGGCGGTCCGGGCTGAAGCCGTCGGTCGCCGCCGCGAGCTCCGCGTAGGTGAACACCTTCAGGAGGACTTGATGTCGAGAGCCCGAGAACGCCTCGCTGATCGACACGGAAACCTCGCCGCCGGTGAAACACGGCGACGCCTTGCCGTTGCCTTTACCGCCCTTGCCTCCGGCGGCGGCGACAGCAGCGTGGCTCGCCGTCGCCGCCTCCTCGCCCTCACAGCAAGGGCAGCCACAACGGCGGTGACCCCGGCGAGAACAGCCACGGCGGCCGCGGCGATGCCGACGTAGACTCCGGTGTGGTTCTTGCGATTCGTGGTCGGAGCAGGCGCCGCGGCGGCGGAGGAGGAGGCGGCGGCGGCGACCGGAGCTGCGACACGTCGGGCTTGGACTTGACGGGGACGAGCAGCGTCGTGAACGGGATATGGGTGTCAGTAATGGCCATCTCGTTGGCCGCCGAGACGCTCCCGGCGTCGACGCCGAACCTCGCCGCGATGGCGCCCACCTCGTCGAACTCGTCACCAGGTACGTGACCAGGTACCTCACGCCGGCGGCGGCCTGGGCGGCGCTCGGGCACGCGCACCGGAGCGGCACGGTGACGCGCTGCCCCGCCAGGAGCGACCTCGCCGGCGCGTCGCAGGCGCCTGCTTCTGCACCGCCTGGCACGTGGACAGGCCCTGGAACGTGTTTCGCGATCACGAACAGCGTGTCGCCGGCGACCGCCACGTACGTCGCGTTCCGCTGGTAGTAGGCCCGCCCGTGCAGGAGCAGGTGGCCGGGACGAGCACCTTGGCGCCGGCGGCGAGCGCCGCGGTGGGCGACGCCGCGGAGTTCGCGGCGGCGAGGCTGGACGCGTCGGCGCCGAGGAGCGACGCGATGGCGGCGAGGTCGGGGTAGCGCGGCGTGGCGTGGAAGGTGAGGTAGGTCTGGCACGACGACCGACGACGCGGCGCGCCGCCGCCGCCGCAGAAGGAGCCCAGGAGGCCGGTGTCGTTGTGCTTGTTGGGGCAGTCGGCCACCTGCGAGCCGTACGGCTGTGCGACGGGCTCTGGCGCGCCGGAGAGGAGGAAGACGCAGACGACGGCGGCGGCGGCGGCCATGGCGTGTGAAAGCGATTGCGCCATTGCAGCTGCTGCTGTTCTTGGCTTCAGCTTGGAAGCAATAGAATGGATTGAGAAAATGAGAAGCTGAAATATTTTTTTTTCCAAGGAATTGATGATGGAGTATTTGACTTGGCAAGAGCAAGGAAGATAGTGTCAATGTTGGGAAGATTTGTTAACCAATAATGTTTAGTGCTTAATCAGTAGGAGTGCTTAGTACTATTGGGGGATTAGCTAGGGGATTAGATAGCTTGGTGTAGAGCTGAACTCCACTGTATAAGAGCACCCGCAATGGTAAAGTAATGTGCTCTCTATAAAACATGTACATCTCAGTAATAGATTAGATTAATAGTAAACCGCCTCAATAGTATGTCTACATGGGTATCTATAGCTCTCTAATACATTGCCTCGTTTTTTCTATAGACTATCTCCAAGTTAGTAGATAGCTTTGCTCTCTCTCTTCATTAATCTCTTCCATGTAGGAAAATATGCTGACATGGATCTTTTGTAGAGAGCATATAGATAACCATTGTGGGTGCCCTATGAAGTCAATAATTCAGTGCTGTACTTTTCAACTGATCTTCCCTTGCACATTTCCCAACCGTGGTCATCTTATTCAACCATTCTTAGAGACAACTTATCTCTGAAAATGGTTGAATTTGTCCAAGTTTAGCCAGCGTGTGGATGATGAGAGGATGGTAATTAAGTAGCCGACTAGTCAAGTTGTTGTCTTGAAGTCTTGAAGAGATGCTTGATTTGCGTAAGAGTGGACCAATAGGAGCTTTCGTATTGAAGTACTCTATCTAGTTATTAACAGAAAAATCATGCCAAACTCTGTTGGAATAATGGTAGATAAGGTTTAGACATATCAGTGTCGATATTTGAACGTGGACAACATCAAATTACAGAAGGATATGTCGACTAGGATAGGATGTGCATTTCAGTTTGGCAGGAAACGCCTTCCTCTAAAGCAGTCAGAGACTCAGAGTCAAACTCAAACAGCGACACATCAAACACGCGTTTGCAATTTTGGAAAGGAAAAAAAAACTGCCTCATGCATATAAGAAATTTGGAGTTCACGTCCAATGTGAACGAATTTGCTAATTAGCGCGTACGTGTGTTGGCAGCGGCCGTGGCGCTAGTTTCTCCTTTTTTCCCTTTTTTTTTTCTTGGGAAACCGCTCCTTTTTTTCTCCACACACGTGCATGAATTTTTTGCGATATTATAAAAATTGAATCTTTCACTAAATATCAGTTGAGAGATTTGAATTTGAGTTGAATTTAAGTTGAATGTTTTGTTTTTTGAGATGAAAGTTTAAATTTAAATCGAATATTTTGAATTTTGAGGTGAAAGTTTTTAAGTTAAGTTAAAAGTTTTCAAACCTGAGTTAAGTTTTCAAATCTTGACTTGATTTTTTTTAAATTTGAGTTGAAAGTTTTTAATCCGAGTAAAAAGTTTCAAATCGTGGTTTGAAAATTTTCAAATCCGATTTGAAAGTTTTCTAGTCTGAACTGAAAGTTTTAAAATCCGAGTTGAAAGTTTTTAAATCTTGACCCAAAAATTTCTAAATCTGAGTTGAAATTTCAAAAAAAATAATATCTTAAGTTGAAAGTTTCAAATCTTGACTTAAAAGTTTTCAAACCTACGTCGAAAGTTTGAAATCTTGAGTTAAAAGTTTTAAATCTTGATATTTTAAAAGTTTGTTGTAGTTAATTCTCTGTACCTATTCCAATTTTCCGTGTCTTAAAATAAGAAATAAAACGTGTGGGAGGTTATTTTTTCCTAGGAAAAAGCGAAAAGAAAACATAAAAAAGAAAAAAAAAAGAGAGAGGCGACTCCGCACCGTCTATCCCGCGCGCGATTTAATCTCGCGGTGCGCACATGCGGGATAGGAGCCCCCAATGTGAAATGTCTGAATGGATGCACGGAGTATAGATTATGTTATATATTATAATAAGATTTCATGGTAAGAGTGAATGAATTATTTATTATAAAATTCAGAAGTTATTTTAAAAGAAAATCTAGGACTTCTTTTTTAAATCGCAAAGTCTAGGAGCTTGCTAAGTTAATTATCTGTCATAATCTATAGAAAGCTAAACTTTTGCAAATCTCAGATCATTGGATTAAAATCCAAAGGCCGAGATGCAGCCACCAAATATATATATAGAAATAAATCTCATTTTTTTTTTTTGCATAAGTGTGAATCAAACGGAGCTATCATGATGTTAAAAAAAATTACGCCAAACTCTTGTGGTAGAAAAAGGCAATTAAGGTTTCATGTAAATGTTAGGCAATCAAAGCTCGAACATGTCAAATCAGCTCTAACCGTGCGGATTTGCAACCCCGAAGACGCATTATTGAATTTTACGTATTCCTTCATGGAATACGTATCCACGTAATTAGCGCTTACTGCGCTTTGTCTAAACCTCCCCAACTACCGGGCCCACCAGACAGTGACTAGACAACGCACACGCCAAGCAAAAGACACAAGCAAACCAATTCCCCCTCCGCCGCCGCCGCCGCCGGCAATGGCGTGGCTCGCGCGCTCCATCGCCAACTCCCTCCTCGCCCCCGAGGAGCCGGACGACGGCGAAGACCCCCGCCCGTCCGCCTCCGCGTCCCCTTCCTCCCCGCTGCGGGTCCGCGAGGACTCTCGGAGCTCACCGCCGCCCTCGCCGACCGCTTCCATGGGCCTCGCCTCCTTCTCGCGCCGCCGCTCCGCCGCGGAGGCGGGAGAGGGATCCCGCGCGCCTGACCCGGCCGAGATCGCCGGCCGGTTCCGCGCGGCTCTGCGCGGGCTCCCCGGGCGGCAGGCCGTCGCGGATCTCGCCAAGATCGCCTCCTCGCTGCTTCCCCCCGAGGCGGCGGAGGCCGAGGCCGAGGCCGCCGGGTTCACCGAGGAGGCGGTCGCCTTCGCGCGGGACGCCGCCATGCGGCCGAGCTCTGGCTCGACTTCCCTCCTCCCCGACGACGACGACGGTTCGTGCCATCGTGCTCCACTCGCTCGCTTCGCGTTGTTAATGGCGTTTGCATTGATCCGTGGATGTGGGAATCGCAGATTTCGACATGACCGACGCGCAGCAAGACCACGCGCTCGCCGTCGAGAGCGTGGCGCCGGAGCTGGCCGATCTGCGGATCGAGCTCTGCCCGAGCCACATGAGCGAGGGACGCTTCTGGAAGATCTCTTCGTGCTGCTCCACCCCAAGCTCAGCAAGGACGACGCCGACCTCCTCTCCACCCCACAGGTAGTCATTCCCTCCTCCTCCCTCCTCCTCCACATTGCTTCCTCGAATCCGAATCGGGAGGGTTCCTCCTCTTCCAATCCGATTGGGAATCCATGTCCATGTAGCCGACTGAAATCCCCACTTCCCAACTACAAACCTCACGGCTTCGCTTGCCCGGTTGGAGAAACATAGCAAGAGAAGGAGAAAGAGGAATGAGAGTCATGGAGGATGAGGAATTCTGCGGCTGTGTCCGCCCACACACCACGGCGCAACGATGATGACGATGACGGCGATGCCCTTCGGCGACGTGCCTCTTGACTTGCTGACCTACATTGCCGACTGCCGCAACACGACCAGCCACTTGCAGGCTCAGCTGCGGCATGGAGGTGCAGGTCACCATCTGCGCCGCGGCACCGCCGCTCGTCTCCATGTCTGTGTATATTGCCCTGGCTACGATCACACCGTCTTTACGTGTGTGCCCAAGGTCGTCGCCACGCAGGGCGACTCCTTGTCCTCTGCATTGCGCTAGGTCCTCGCGGCACCATCTACAGGCCCAGCAGGAGCAACTACTACCTCTACCAGGTTCAGCTGTCGGCCTTCGCTCAAGTTGCTCCCGCACCATGGCCTTTGCTTTGATCCTAATGACCCCTATGCTCCGTTATTCGATGACCACAGTGTTGGCATCATACACTACCACCCCATATCGACATCCTGCCTTGTACGTCATCGCCGCCCTCACTAATGGATCCGTGCCTGGGTGTTACGACCTCCACTCTATTACACTCTAAGCTGAGAGCTGGATCAGCAAACGGGACTTGCCACGTCCACATTCAATGTCTCGCGGTGACACAGTTTTGCCAAGGTCATCACTGTTGGAGGAGAAAGCTGGCACCTTAGGCTGGGTTGACCTCTGGAAGGGCTCCTCTTCTGCGACGTGCTCAAGGACAACCCAGTGCTCCGCTATGTCCGCTCCACCCCCCCTCATGGCAACCAGGAAGGCTGCGAGGCTGCCCAAGAAATACTCGTGACGTTAGTGTCATCAAAGGTCTTATCAGGTATGTTGAGCTGCAGATTCACATCAAGCCAGGCTCGTTACCCGAGGCAACTACATTTCCAATGGCTGGACAGTTGCCACATGGAGCAGGATCAGCACGTATCTTTGAGGATTGGCACCAGAACTGTAAACTTGATGCTTCTCAGGTCTCTTTTGAAAATAACCCAGTGCATTATGAAAAGCTGCCTGAGCTGCTAGACGACCAAGGCATACCTCAGCTAACCTTGGCGCGGCTCCACACAGGTCATCCTGTTCTCAGCATGCACGACCATGACATTGTTTACCTCATGACTAAGGTCAACTACTTAGATGACAAAGCATGGGTTCTTGCCATTGACATGAGGAACAGCACATTACAAGGTATTGCTGAATTCAATGCGGAAAGAGTGATCGCCTTAAGGTACGCCTTTACGCAAAGTGGGATCTCTGAATATCTGAACATGCTTCCAGGTATAAAGGGAAACCGAAAAAGATCAAGGATGTTGCTGGAACCCTCTTGCAAGGAGAAGTGTAAAATCCGCATGGTTCATAATATGGTGGATGGTATGAATGTTGATTAATGGATAAGGTAAAGGTCTGAAGGCTGGGATGAAGGTGAGTTTGCTCTCCTCAGAGTCCGTATCAAGAAAGAGAGCTAAAGCGTGCAACCAGCTCCCCTCGTATGCCGTATCCATCGCTGCCTACCATGCTGGCTCGCTGCTTGGAGCCGCCTTCCACCGCTTGCCTCGTGTCCTTGTCTGCACCTTGGTCAGATTTTGTCAACGCCAGAGCTTTGGAGGAGCCGCCTTCCTTGCCACATGGAACTGCCTGCATTGTATCCTTGTCTATGCTCGGAGCCGGAGTTCACTTGAACCGGCGCTGGAGCTCTAAGGAGGTGGATCTTGCCATTCGCTCCCGTTGGGGCTTACTGGTCACTGCGTGAGAATACATGAAGATTTAGGCTCTAGTTTGGGGCAATTAATCTGGATAGATATGGTCCAGACTCCAGATGGATAAGGTAGACTATTAGGTGCGGGATTATGTTAGTGTTCTGAGTAGGCATTCTTGCTAATGTGGGAATTGTAGCTGTACGACATGGAAAATGTAGTCCCAAATGTAGTGGCAGTATCTGCGGGAATTTTGCATCATTTTCAATGAGTTATGAATGAGTGAGATTCAGTGAGGTACTTTTTTCCCTTCAATTGAATCTGTATTACTGCTTTGAGAAGATGTTCTCTAGAAGCATAGTGTAGTCTTGTCAAAATATCGAGTCTGGATTTTTAGGCAGTAGTAATATATGATTGCATCCTCGCAAACCATGATTGTCTAATCGTAGAAATATCATATAATGCACAAATGATATGTTCCAACTTTGTGGGTCTGTGCCCAGGTGGAACTTCTCACCTATCTAGTCTGTGTTGCATTATGCTAATCAAATCTTATATTTCATATAAGTCTATCAAGAAATGCATCCTCCAACATTCTCTTCCTCTTTCTGATGGTGTGATCCTGAGTTCTGCTATAAGTTATGAATAAAGTTAGTGGCTATTGCACTGTTACTGCTGTTGGATGAATATCTTTTGGCCTAATTACAAAGTTTTGTAATGGTTTCTCTGGAAATTCCTAGTGGCTATTTGATAATATATAAGTCATGGGCTTTTTCATTCTTTTTCTTTCCCGGTTTCTTGATGGTTTTGCTTTCTCACAAATCAAGACAATCAGTTGCTGCCATTCCATTTCATTGATTGATAGTACCATACTTACTTTTACTTACTGCTGATTGACTTGAAACAGATTTTGGACGCTAGAAAGAAGCTATCACGCAATTTGCAATCTGAGTCAAAGCCAGACAGCAACGAAGACATGGTAGCTGCTTCTTCCAGTAATATAGATGGTAATGTGCCTTCTCCTATAGAGGTTGTGGGCACATTAAAGATTGAAGATGATTCTGCAAGGGCCACATCCTTCGGCAACGTCAACTATGGCGCGCCTCAACCAGTAATTCTGGAAATGCAATCAGATGATACACTCAATGACTCTGGAGGTCTTCACGCAGATGACATCACCAGCAGTGTACCTGTACAACTTGTGCCAGTATTGAAAGATGCTACTGAGTTCTCACAAGCCAGGATGGAAGAAAGGATCCAAGATTTCACTGCACAAGATACAGTAGCAAATGAAGAGCCTGGACAGTTGTCTGAGATAAAACTAGAGGACAGTTCTGAAGAACAACAGAAACAGCCATCGACCACTAACCTCAGTGAGCAATCAAGAGTTGCCATTCAGAAGAACAGTAACGATGACGATGATGATGACGAGGATGAATGGTTGGAAGAGGAGACTGGTGGTGCAGGGAGCACAGCGATTCCAATAGCGGATGATGAAGACGTGTCTTTTAGTGATCTGGAGGAAGATGATGCCACAGCATGACATCATTATCTGGTTTGACACTCTAGCTTCCTGCAGCTGATATTTGATCTGATTCCATGACAAGGTAAAAATACAATGAGCTTGGCTGAGTTTTCGACTACATGATGGGCTTGTCAGCTTCTGTGATAAGCTGCTGCTGTTGCAAGTTTACCTCTTCTGTTCTCTGCACGAAGTGAATGCAAATATCAGCTTTGCAAATTGCTATCCGAGACCCCGTTTTTCATTTTCAGAAGTTATTACTGAAATGAGCTAGATAGTGGTGTGATTAGCAGTTGTACAGTGTGTAGAGACTAGGTCATCTGAGGAATTTGATCAATATTATCTGATTCCTCCAACGTGTATCAAGATGATGAAATTCAATTCGTCCTCTTTTTCAGCGAAGAAAAATACAGTCCATGTTTATATTATTATACAGATCATCAAAATCTCATATGAAAAATATACGCATACAAATCCAAGGTTGACTTGAATACATAGGGGCGAACTGAAAATTTGGCAGAGAATGCGCCTGCAGATTCGTTAGCAGAAACAGATGCTCAGATGTTCATCCCAATCTGGTGATCAAAAGTTGAAGTGTTGAACTAGTACTAGGAAGAAAACGAATGGCGAGAGCCTCATTGTCCATTTCTTTTTGAGACCGAAGGCTTTTGCAGTCCAGTTATTTTAAGCAGAATGAGACTTGGATCAGGACTTAACTTTAGTCCCTGTCTTTAGACACTAATTTAGAGTATTAAATATAGACTATTTACAAAACTAATTACATAAATGAAAGCTAATTCACGAGACAAATTTTTTAAGCCTAATTAATCCATAATTAGATAATGTTTATTGTAGCATCACATAGGCTAATCATGGATTAGTTAGGCTCAATAGATTCGTCTCGCGAATTAGTCCAAGATTATGGATGGGTTTTATTAATAGTCTACGTTTAATATTTATAATTAATATTCAAACATCCGATGTGATAGGGACTTAAAAGTTTTAGTCCCATCTAAACAGGGCCTAATATAGCCCCTGTTAACTTGTCAAGCAGGAGAAATAAATAAGTACTCCCTCCGTCCCAAAAAAAGACAAACCCTGGTTTCCATGCCAAACGTTTGACCGTCCGTCTTATTTGAAAAAATTATGAAAAAAATTAAAAAACAAGTCGCGCACAAAATATTAATCATATTTTATCATCTAACACCAATAAAACTATTAAACTTGCTCTGATTCAGAAGACAAATAATGACCTTGCAAAAAAAAAAAAAAAGAGAAGACAAATAATGACGACGATAATGATGACCTGGATGAATGGTTGGAACTTGAAAATGGAGACCGGTGGCACATGAAGCACGACGATTACGAATTCCGATAGCTGATGATGAAGATGTGTCTTCTAGTGATCTGGAGCAAGATCGATGATGCCACGGCATGACATCATTATCTGGTTTGACACTTTAGCTAGCTAGCTGTTTCTTACTGCATCTGATATTTTGATCTGATTCCATGACACGGTAAAATACAATGAGCTTCGGCTGAGTTTTCGACTGCATACATATGGCCTGATGGGCCTCTGTGCATCAGCTGCTGCTGTTGCAAAATTTAAATCTCTCCTCTCACCTCTGCACGAGTAAGTGTAATTAAACATTTAATTAGGTAATTTTACCATTTTTAAAAATGTATCGGAAGGTATCATATTTTCTAATCTTAAATTTGGTATGAGGTATCAAAAATTTTATGTAAAATTTAGGTACTTCGAGGTACTTCTTCAACGACCATAAAATTTCTGTTAAACATTAGTTTTGCAACTTCTGTCCAAAAGACCCCCCATTTTACTTAAGTGAGCTAGCTAGTGCTGGGATTAGCAGTTGTACAGTGTTTATTAGACTAGATCATCTGAGGAATTTGATCAATGTGCACCATCCTCCAATGATGGAATTCAATTTGTGTTCTTTTTCAGTGATACAAATCCAAGATTGACTTGTATTATGTTGATCAGTCCAAGATCAGAATATACATGCATACAAATCCAAGATTGACTTAATGACTTGATCAGTAATTCAGTATACACCAACAAACTGAAATTTGGCAAAATTTGGCAGAGAATGCGCCAGATTCGTCGGCAGAAAGGGCCATTTCCTCCTAGTTTACAACTGATTAAAAGCCGTACGGCTGAAACCTTTGGCCGGTGAAGACGATTTGATTGGTAGTTTGGCAGATATGCTCCATATTAGATGCTCATCAATCTAGCGATCAAGTTGAATTAACATTTGGAAAGAAGACGAAGTAGGTGAGCCTCGTGCTTTCAGCCTTGGGCTCTGACTCATTGTCCATTTTCATGTGGCAAGCAAGTCAACTTGTACTCTTAAGAACATGACAAAGACTGTGGAACATGCGACAAGGGTCACAAGCTTGTGCTGCAGCTTCACAAGCTAGCAAATGACAACATCAAACAAGGTCCATGTTCGGTTGATTGATCGATCTATTATTATTAGGTATGGGTTAACCTTATTTTAAGTGTGGTTGTGTGAAGTTTTGAATTGATTTTGAACTAATTAATCTGTTTCTACTGACAACCCACTGGCCTGCAGGTTACCACATGCCCAAGCGGCTGTGGTTACAAAATATCCCCTCCATTTTGGAGTAAAATATAAAAAAATCTGGGTTGTTTAGATTAAAGTTAAGAAAAAGAAAAAGGATTTTAGTGACCCTCAACAAAGGGATGGGTGGGGGTAAGATGGGAAGAATTTTGAAAAGGAAGCGATTAATGTCATAAGTAATACAGTAAATTAAATAATTCTAAAATTTATTTTGGTATAAGATCTGAATGATAGTAATTCTTATATTTTGGGGGACGGAAGTATTAATCTAATGGGAACCCACCCCATCTACCATATATATACTCAACACTTATAATACCATCTGGGTTTTTAGTAGATGACGCTTTAACTTTTGGTCAAACGTATATCTAAAATTAATTGTGTCATATATTAAAATCCGGATGGAGGGAGTAGTTTAAGCGATTTATTATATATATGCACATGATACTGGGAGATTAAGTTTTTGGGATTAGTTGGTCAGTATAAAGAGCTCAAAGATTTGTACGATATATATAGCTTAAACAACCAGCTAGTATGAAATTGAAATTTGTATAATTTTTGTCAGGAAATACTCTCTCCCGCTCACTCTTATTTTGTCGAACAACCACAAACACTCTGAAGAAGAAAGAAAAATAAAACGAGCAGATCAGCGAGAGAAACAGAGTTTGGCGCTGTCAAAATCGCAGCTTTTATCTTATTTCTCCTTTTATAAGTTGTTACAGCAACCACCGCGAACTGATTAATGCAGACAGAAATATATATGGTCCCCTTTTATAAGTTATTCCCCTTGCAATCTTAATGAAATTTGGTCGGCTCCTTCGCTGACCCGGCAAAAAAGAAAGTAATTAATTTAAGCGAATTCTTCCGTTCGTTTGGTTTAAATTTGTGTTGGCGGCCATAGAACTGATATTACTAGCTGAACTGAACTTTGATTAATTTGCTGCTTCATGCTAGCTAGCTAGGACTGATATTACTAGCTTCATGCTAGTTGCGATTTTCGTAGTAGTAGTAGTCGGTGTGCGCCATCAGCGTCCTCCTCATCAAGCACTCCTCTCCTTCGTCTTCCCCTCCGGCGCCGCCGCCGCCGCCGCAGTGCTCTTCCACCGCCTCGAAGCTCGCCGCCACCAGATCCTCCACCTAATTAATTATATTGCCATACAAGTCTCGATCAGTTAATTCTTGGTATATATGTACAAAACTCCTAGCTACTAGTGATCTGCATGAACAATGACCGTGATCACTCTCTTCTATATATCTTGCATGCAGGAAATTAAACAGCATGCAATGACGGAGGTCACCGATATACTGAAATTTCGGTCCTAAATTTCTAAAATTTTAAACAAAATATTACAAAATTCACAAAAAAACTAAAAAAATTTAAAAGTTTCGACCGAAATAATATCGTATTGGGGGTCCAAAATGACCGAAATTTCCGAAATTCATTTTGGAATTTTGAACCCTGATTTTAATTACCTCGGTGTGTTGTTCTGATGCCGATCTCGCGGCCTCGGTAGCTGCTGCATGGGCGACGCAGAGGTGGAGGAGGAGGAGAGACAGAACTGTAAACTTGATGCTTCTCAGGTCTCTTTTGAAAATAACCCAGTGCATTATGAAAAGCTGCCTGAGCTGCTAGACGACCAAGGCATACCTCAGCTAACCTTGGCGCGGCTCCACACAGGTCATCCTGTTCTCAGCATGCACGACCATGACATTGTTTACCTCATGACTAAGGTCAACTACTTAGATGACAAAGCATGGGTTCTTGCCATTGACATGAGGAACAGCACATTACAAGGTATTGCTGAATTCAATGCGGAAAGAGTGATCGCCTTAAGGTACGCCTTTACGCAAAGTGGGATCTCTGAATATCTGAACATGCTTCCAGGTATAAAGGGAAACCGAAAAAGATCAAGGATGTTGCTGGAACCCTCTTGCAAGGAGAAGTGTAAAATCCGCATGGTTCATAATATGGTGGATGGTATGAATGTTGATTAATGGATAAGGTAAAGGTCTGAAGGCTGGGATGAAGGTGAGTTTGCTCTCCTCAGAGTCCGTATCAAGAAAGAGAGCTAAAGCGTGCAACCAGCTCCCCTCGTATGCCGTATCCATCGCTGCCTACCATGCTGGCTCGCTGCTTGGAGCCGCCTTCCACCGCTTGCCTCGTGTCCTTGTCTGCACCTTGGTCAGATTTTGTCAACGCCAGAGCTTTGGAGGAGCCGCCTTCCTTGCCACATGGAACTGCCTGCATTGTATCCTTGTCTATGCTCGGAGCCGGAGTTCACTTGAACCGGCGCTGGAGCTCTAAGGAGGTGGATCTTGCCATTCGCTCCCGTTGGGGCTTACTGGTCACTGCGTGAGAATACATGAAGATTTAGGCTCTAGTTTGGGGCAATTAATCTGGATAGATATGGTCCAGACTCCAGATGGATAAGGTAGACTATTAGGTGCGGGATTATGTTAGTGTTCTGAGTAGGCATTCTTGCTAATGTGGGAATTGTAGCTGTACGACATGGAAAATGTAGTCCCAAATGTAGTGGCAGTATCTGTGGGAATTTTGCATCATTTTCAACGAGTTATGAATGAGTGAGATTCAGTGAGGTACCTTTTTCCCTTCAATTGAATCTGTATTACTGCTTTGAGAAGATGTTCTCTAGAAGCATAGTGTAGTCTTGTCAAAATATCGAGTCTGGATATTTAGGCAGTAGTAATATATGATTGCATCCTCGCAAACCATGATTGTCTAATCGTAGAAATATCATATAATGCACAAATGATATGTTCCAACTTTGTGGGTCTGTGCCCAGGTGGAACTTCTCACCTATCTAGTCTGTGTTGCATTATGCTAATGAAATCTTATATTTCATATAAGTCTATCAAGAAATGCGTCCTCCAACATTCTCTTCCTCTTTCTGATGGTGTGATCCTGAGTTCTGCTATAAGTTATGAATAAAGTTAGTGGCTATTGCACTGTTACTGCTGTTGGATGAATATCTTTTGGCCTAATTACAAAGTTTTGTAATGGTTTCTCTGGAAATTCCTAGTGGCTATTTGATAATATAAGTCATGGGCTTTTTCGTTCTTTTTCTTTCCCGGTTTCTTGATGGTTTTGCTTTCTCACAAATCAAGACAATCAGTTGCTGCCATTCCATTTCATTGATTGATAGTACCATACTTACTCTTACTTACTGCTGATTGACTTGAAACAGATTTTGGAAGCTAGAAAGAAGCTATCACGCAATTTGCAATCTGAGTCAAAGCCAGACAGCAACGAAGACATGGTAGCTGCTTCTTCCAGTAATATAGATGGTAATGTGCCTTCTCCTATAGAGGTTGTGGGCACATTAAAGAATGAAGATGATTCTGCAAGGGCCACATCCTTCAGCAACGTCAACTATGGCGCGCCTCAACCAGTAATTCTGGAAATGCAATCAGATGATACACTCAATGACTCTGGAGGTCTTCACGCAGATGACATCACCAGCAGTGTACCTGTACAACTTGTGCCAGTATTGAAAGATGCTACTGAGTTCTCACAAGCCAGGATGGAAGAAAGGATCCAAGATTTCACTGCACAAGATACAGTAGCAAATGAAGAGCCTGGACAGTTGTCTGAGATAAAACTAGAGGACAGTTCTGAAGAACAACAGAAACAGCCATCGACCACTAACCTCAGTGAGCAATCAAGAGTTGCCATTCAGAAGAACAGTAACGATGACGATGATGATGACGAGGATGAATGGTTGGAAGAGGAGACTGGTGGTGCAGGGAGCACAGCGATTCCAATAGCGGATGATGAAGACGTGTCTTTTAGTGATCTGGAGGAAGATGATGCCACAGCATGACATCATTATCTGGTTTGACACTCTAGCTTCCTGCAGCTGATATTTGATCTGATTCCATGACAAGGTAAAAATACAATGAGCTTGGCTGAGTTTTCGACTACATGATGGGCTTGTCAGCTTCTGTGATAAGCTGCTGCTGTTGCAAGTTTACCTCTTCTGTTCTCTGCACGAAGTGAATGCAAATATCAGCTTTGCAAATTGCTATCCGAGACCCCGTTTTTCATTTTCAGAAGTTATTACTGAAATGAGCTAGATAGTGGTGTGATTAGCAGTTGTACAGTGTGTAGAGACTAGGTCATCTGAGGAATTTGATCAATATTATCTGATTCCTCCAACGTGTATCAAGATGATGAAATTCAATTCGTCCTCTTTTTCAGCGAAGAAAAATACAGTCCATGTTTATATTATTATACAGATCATCAAAATCTCATATGAAAAATATACGCATACAAATCCAAGGTTGACTTGAATACATAGGGGCGAACTGAAAATTTGGCAGAGAATGCGCCTGCAGATTCGTTAGCAGAAACAGATGCTCAGATGTTCATCCCAATCTGGTGATCAAAAGTTGAAGTGTTGAACTAGTACTAGGAAGAAAACGAATGGCGAGAGCCTCATTGTCCATTTCTTTTTGAGACCGAAGGCTTTTGCAGTCCAGTTATTTTAAGCAGAATGAGACTTGGATCAGGACTTAACTTTAGTCCCTGTCTTTAGACACTAATTTAGAGTATTAAATATAGACTATTTACAAAACTAATTACATAAATGAAAGCTAATTCACGAGACAAATTTTTTAAGCCTAATTAATCCATAATTAGAGAATGTTTACTGTAGCATCACATAGGCTAATCATGGATTAGTTAGGCTCAATAGATTCGTCTCACCTCCCTATAAATCCAACCCCCCATCACACACAAAATCATCATCTCATTCCCTCTCTCTCACTCATTAAGCTGCAAATCAAGCTAGCTTGCAATGGCGCCGCCGCGGTACACCGCTCTACTAGTGGCGTCTCTCCTCCTCCTCCACCTCTGCGTCGCCCATGCAGCAGCTACCGAGGCCGCGAGATCGGCATCAGAACAACACACCGAGGTAATTAAAACCAGGGTTCAAAATTCCAAAATGAATTTCGGAAATTTCGGTCATTTTGGACCCAATACGATATTATTCCGGTCGAAATTTTTGATTTTTTTTAGTTTTTTTGTGAATTTTGTAATATCTTATTCAAAATTTCAGAAATTTAGGACCGAAATTTCTCGGTGACCTCCGTCATTGCATGCTGTTTAATTTCCTGCATGCAAGATATATAGAAGAGAGTGATCACGGTCATTGTTCATGCAGATCACTAGTAGCTAGGAGTTTTGTACATATATACCAAGAATTAACTGATCGAGACTTGTATGGCAATATAATTAATTAGGTGGAGGATCTGGTGGCGGCGAGCTTCGAGGCGGTGGAAGAGCACTGCGGCGGCGGCGGCGCCGGAGGGGAAGACGAAGGAGAGGAGTGCTTGATGAGGAGGACGCTGATGGCGCACACCGACTACTACTACTACGAAAATCGCAACTAGCATGAAGCTAGTACTACCTCCGTTTTTTAATAGATGACACCGTTGACTTTTTCTCACATGTTTGACCATTCGTCTTATTGAAAAAATTTACGTAATTATAATTTATTTTGTTATGAGTTGTTTTATCACTCATAGTACTTTAAGTGTAATTTATATCTCATACATTTGCATAAAATTTTTGAATAAGACGAATGGTCAAACATGTGAGAAAAAGTCAACGGTGTCATCTATTAAAAAACGGAGGTAGTACTAGCTTCATGCTAGTTGCGATTTTCGTAGTAGTAGTAGTCGGTGTGCGCCATCAGCGTCCTCCTCATCAAGCACTCCTCTCCCTCGTCTTCCCCTCCGGCGCCGCCGCCGCCGCAGTGCTCTTCCACCGCCTCGAAGCTCGCCGCCACCAGATCCTCCACCTAATTAATTATATTGCCATACAAGTCTCGATCAGTTAATTCTTGGTATATATGTACAAAACTCCTAGCTACTAGTGATCTGCATGAACAACGACCGTGATCACTCTCTTCTATATATCTTGCATGCAGGAAATTAAACAGCATGCAATGACGGAGGTCACCGATATACTGAAATTTCGGTCCTAAATTTCTAAAATTTTAAACAAAATATTACAAAATTCACAAAAAAAATAAAAAAATTTAAAAGTTTCGACCGAAATAATATCGTATTGGGGGTCCAAAATGACCGAAATTTCCGAAATTCATTTTGGAATTTTGAACCCTGATTTTAATTACCTCGGTGTGTTGTTCTGATGCCGATCTCGCGGCCTCGGTAGCTGCTGCATGGGCGACGCAGAGGTGGAGGAGGAGGAGAGACGCCACTAGTAGAGCGGTGTACCGCGGCGGCGCCATTGCAAGCTAGCTTGATTTGCAGCTTAATGAGTGAGAGAGAGGGAATGAGATGATGATTTTGTGTGTGATGGGGGGTTGGATTTATAGGGAGGTGTTGCATTGGTTTGGAGTTGAGGGTGTTGGAAGAAGGAAGGGGGAAGGGACTGGATATAAAATAAGTGGGTAAGGAGAATAGATATGATACTTTATATTGACTGAACATCGATACCTGCAAGTCACAGATCGAAGTAGCTATTGCTGGCTCGGCTTAGTTTGAGACATATATACTAAGAGGCGGAGCGAGGAATTTAACCCTATGAGATCGATTACTACCGGTTTGTATATAAGTGGGATTATTCCTCCAATTTTTAAGAATTTATACATAAAAATTAAGGTTTGTAGGGGTGTTTTTCAAAAAAACTGTAGGGTAAGCCGATACCACAGATTGTGTATGGATCTGTCACTAAATTAATGTATCACGGTATCACCTCTATTTTAAAATATAGGAGTATAACGTTAGTTAGTTACTTAAAAAGATCTAACTAATACTCCCTCTATATTTTAATGTATGACGTCGTTGACTTAAGTTAGTTAGTTAAAAATGATATAACTAATATTCCTCCGTATTAGTATATGTTAATACCGTGATATATACATTAATTTAGTCAACTCTCTTCCTGAGGGGAATATATACTACAGTCGTGTCATTTCTTGGAGTGAACTCAAGTCTGACCAGGGAAGGCGTTTCTTGGAATTGGAAGTTGGATCATGCAGGAGATGAAGGCCTCAAGGCCTCAAGTCTGATAATTTCCAAGTTGAAATCAGGGAGATGCAGGAGATGCAGGAGATTGTCTGTGCCAGATAATTAATCAGCAAACATGCATCCGCTGGATCGACCTCAGAAGCTTGGGAAAAAGATTCTAAACTCCTGAGAGCATGTTCCCTCAAATTCTATATGCCAATAGTTATTGCAAAATTTTAACAAGAGATAGGTTCATATTTGAATATATACATATCACTAAACATGTAAATCCATATATAACTTATATAAATTATAAAAAAAGATAAATTAAACTCTGACAAGTATTTGTATATTCATAATCATATTTTTTTTTACAACTTGTTATAGTACCATACATATTAATATATGTTTTTATTTTTTATAGTTGTTCGGATGATATATTAGAGATGAGGAAACATTTCCCTTCTAACGTGTTGTGCAGGCAGTGAATCAATGGGTGAATCATCCCATTTTCCACGTTGGTGATTGCAATGTTCAGATCGATTTCCTGCGAGCTGAGATGAATCCAGCTCCCCTATCAGCTCATGTTGTATTTTCTGCACACGTGTGCCTGCCTGCCTACCTGCCTGTGTTAACAATCGATCGGCTGCTTGAAATATGCAAAGCCCATGAAATATGTGAGCGTAAATAAGGCCCATCAGCCCGCCAAACAGCGGGAACAGGCCACAGCTACTCCTCCCGATCCTAGACAACAGCGGCCCAGCCCATCGCGTTTCCATGGGCCATGGCCACAGAGGTTATTTCCATGCCAGATGAGCCGGGAAAGATTTTGCTATATATTTCTTGATAATTTTTTTTAAAAATATTGAATATAATATGGTATAATTGTAGTGTAATTACATTGTAACTTATATGTAATTACAGTTTAACTTGTATCTAACTTTCACATAATTCTAAACCTCATGCAGTCATGCTTGTCTCCAAAATTTCTATTAAATTCTCTCAAAATTTATTAGATTCTGTCCAAATTTAGTGGAAACCTTGAAGATATAAGATGTATATAAGCAAGTTTAGCCCTACTCTTGAGTTTTGAAGATTTCCTAGCTCGGCCACAATCGATGAACAATTAATCAAGAGCTATGAGAGCAGGTACAATAGCAGCCTACAAGTCAGCTATAAACATACTTTAAAGAGATAAAGGAAGAGAGAGAAGAGCAGCGGACTACATATCTGTAGCCAGCTGCAGCACGGACTCCAAGACGTAATGTGTGTATGACAGGTGGGACTAGGTATTTGTAGTATAGGAGGCAACTATATGAATTGTCTATTACATTGGTTATATATGGTTTGAAGCTAGTAGTGGGCTACTATTAAACTTGCTCTGATTCAGAAGACAAATAATGACCTTGCAAAAAAAAAAAAAAAGAGAAGACAAATAATGACGACGATAATGATGACCTGGATGAATGGTTGGAACTTGAAAATGGAGACCGGTGGCACATGAAGCACGACGATTACGAATTCCGATAGCTGATGATGAAGATGTGTCTTCTAGTGATCTGGAGCAAGATCGATGATGCCATGGCATGACATCATTATCTGGTTTGACACTTTAGCTAGCTAGCTGTTTCTTACTGCATCTGATATTTTGATCTGATTCCATGACACGGTAAAATACAATGAACTTTGGCTGAGTTTTCGACTGCATACATATGGCCTGATGGGCCTCTGTGCATCAGCTGCTGCTGTTGCAAAATTTAAATCTCTCCTCTCACCTCTGCACGAGTGAGTGTAATTAAACATTTAATTAGGTAATTTTACCATTTTTAAAAATGTATCGGAAGGTATCATATTTTCTAATCTTAAATTTGGTATGAGGTATCAAAAATTTTATGTAAAATTTAGGTACTTCGAGGTACTTCTTCAACGACCATAAAATTTCTGTTAAACATTAGTTTTGCAACTTCTGTCCAAAAGACCCCCCATTTTACTTAAGTGAGCTAGCTAGTGCTGGGATTAGCAGTTGTACAGTGTTTATTAGACTAGATCATCTGAGGAATTTGATCAATGTGCACCATCCTCCAATGATGGAATTCAATTTGTGTTCTTTTTCAGTGATACAAATCCAAGATTGACTTGTATTATGTTGATCAGTCCAAGATCAGAATATACATGCATACAAATCCAAGATTGACTTAATGACTTGCATTGATCAGTAATTCAGTATACATCAACAAACTGAAATTTGGCAAAATTTGGCAGAGAATGCGCCAGATTCGTCGGCAGAAAGGGCCATTTCCTCCTAGTTTACAACTGATTAAAAGCCGTACGGCTGAAACCTTTGGCCGGTGAAGACGATTTGATTGGTAGTTTGGCAGATATGCTCCATATTAGATGCTCATCAATCTAGCGATCAAGTTGAATTAACATTTGGAAAGAAGACGAATTAGGTGAGCCTCGTGCTTTCAGCCTTGGGCTCTGACTCATTGTCCATTTTCATGTGGCAAGCAAGTCAACTTCTACTCTTAAGAACATGACAAAGACTGTGGAACATACGACAAGGGTCACAAGCTTGTGATGCAGCTTCACAAGCTAGCAAATGACAACATCAAACAAGGTCCATGTTCGGTTGATTGATCGATCTATTATTATTAGGTATGGGTTAACCTTATTTAAGTGTGGTTGAGTGAAGTTTAATTTGAATTGATTTTGAACTAATTAATTAATCTGATTCTACTGACAACCCACTGGCCGGGTTACAGTCTCATGTACACACCATACGCTCAACATTTACCATTTCATCCTAGTTTATTTTTTTATATTAGCGCGCCTTTAAGCCACTAAAAACATAATTATAAAAAATGTCACCTATAAATTGTTTTTTTTGCTATTAAGCATTACGCTTATAATCCATACACTTCTCTGCTCTGGGAGTATTTTAGTTGACCATGTGAATATATGCCATGTGTTTCAGAAAAAGGACTTTGTATGATGAATCATATCTATCTGGTCGGTTCCTAGTAACGCTGGCTATCAATTTACCATTATGTTTAATTGTTACCAGCTAAAGATGTAAAATCATAAGCTTTTAGGTTGAATTGGCTATCGACAACATCTATATTGGTTGGAGAGAGATCACTCGCGCGAGCAAGTGAGTCGCGTACACGTGTTCCTCCTCGAAAGCTGAGCAATCATGGCTATAAAGACCAACATCCCATGTGTCCTAGATGACCTACAAGCAGCAGATCCTTCCCCTTCCCCGTGTTCCTACTCAATCCAAACACAGTGACTCTGGACCAGACAAACAACAACTAAGTTTGCTAGATCGATCACCAACTTTTACATAATTGAACACCCAACTCAGAAAAAAAGAGAGAGAAAGGACTAGCTATATAACATTCGACTGATTTTTATGTAAAACTCTATCAAATGTAACAATTATATAACTATAGTATAATTAGACTGTAATTGGTACTATGTAACTAGTATGTAAGTTGTTTGTAACTTGTAAGAACACAGAGAGGAGCTAGTTCACTCGGCAGTGGCACACTTTCATAACCAGCAGGTTGTCAGTTTGAATTAATCCCCACACCCACGTCCACGCGATTTTTATTTCAGATCATGCCTATTATGAATCTCAAAGCATCATCTAAGGGCCAAGAAATCGAAAGATTGTAGCAATTCCGAAAAAAAGAAGTATTGAAAGAACACCTGTGATATGGTATACTATAACTGAGGAGACATTATCTGGAAAAAAAACCCCTGAAGTTGACACGCATTTTGATCCATTGATCATGCAGAGAGAAGTCAGCAGCAGCAATTAATGATTGGATAAGTCGATAAGATAAGATGACATCAATCGATCACAGTGAACTGATTGGAGCAAACAGAAATCAAAGCGAATTATAAATTCATCCGATCGAATTTGATCCAGTTTTGCTGCTGCCTGAGCTAGGCTACTATAGTAGATTATACTAACAATCTAGTTGTGATTTCCCTGGGTGTAGATGTAGTCTGTGTGCGCCACCAGCGTCCTCCTCATCAAGCACTCCTCTTCTCCTTCTCCTTCTCCCAGGTATTGTCAGTTCTCGAATTAATCCCCACATTAGGGAACTGCTCTCTTCACATGTCCACCAACCTGGAAGTTAGTGCTCTTGCTCTTCCTTTTTCCCGTGTCCTGGACGAATAATCTGTGTTGCGCTCGCGTACGTTGGTACGCCGAATTTTATTTCAGATCAATGCCTATTATGAATCTCAAAGCATCATCTAAGGGCCAAGAAATCGAAAGATTGTAGAACGAAAAAAGAAGTATTGAAAAGAAACCTGTGATATGATATACTATAACTGAGGAGACATTATTGGAAAAAAACCCCTGAAGTTGACACGCATTGATCGATCATGATCATGCAGAGAGAAGTCAGCAGCAGCATTATGATTGGATAAGTCGATAAGATAAGATGACATCAATCGATCACAGTGAACTGATTGAGCAAACAGAATCAAAGCGAATTATAAATTCATCCGATCGAATTTGATCCAGTTTTGCTGCTGCATGAGCTAGGCTACTATAGTAGATTATACTATAGTTGTGATTTCCCTGGGTGTAGATGTAGTCTGTGTGCGCCACCAGCGTCCTCCTCATCAAGCACTCCTCTTCTCCTTCTCCTTCTCCCCCACACTGCTCTTCCACGCCGCGAAGCTCGCCGCCATCGTCTCCTCCTCTACCTACACAAAGTACACATATGCATACAAAG
>CM020179.1:24636358-24656205 GCA_009805545.1 Oryza longistaminata | reverse complement strand
CCCCACACTGCTCTTCCACCGCCGCGAAGCTCGCCGCCATCGTCTCCTCCTCTACCTACACAAAGTACACATATGCATACAAAGAGTAATTGAAAACCTAAATCGCCATAGAATTCGATCAGCCCTCGACGGCAGCGAGCGATCTCCATGATTTCATGAACCGATGCGGTGGTCGATTAGTTCTAACGAATGTCGACAGCGACATGGCCTGCTGCCAGCACGTACCTTGCCATGATGCTGTTCTTGTTCTTGTTCTTGGATCGGTTGGCCTGATGCTGTTCTTGCGGCCTCATCAGTAGCTGAGATGCAGAGGAAGAAGAGGAGGAGAGACGCCAGCAGCAGTAGAGCGGTGCACCGTGGCGGCGCCATGGCTGGAGTAGCTAATCTAGCTAGCTTCTGCTGCTTCTGCTTGTCTGGTTTGCTTTGACAAAACGAGAGGAGAAGATGGTGGTTGTGTGATGGGGTTGGATGGATGGATTTATGGGGGAGGTGTTGGTTTGGAGTTGAGGAGGTTGGAAGGAAGAAGAAGAGTAGTATAGTACTGTATTACTAGTAGAGAGTCAGAGAGAAGGTAGAGGAGCATAAATGTTGCTAGTTATATAGTAGCTGATGACTTGCTGTTGCTGTGGGCTAAGGATTCTTATCATGATGATTGTTTCTTCCCTTTCCAACTGCTGCGGTTTGGGCAGGTTGGTGTTTGGATCCAGGGACTAAATTTTAGTCCCTGTCACATCGGATTTTTAATACTAATTAGAAGTATTAAACATAGTCTAATAATAAAACTAATTGCATAAATGAGAGCTAATTCGTGAGACAATTTTTTAAGCCTAATTAATATATAATTAGCACATGTTTACTGTAGCATTCCATAGGCTGATCATGGATTAATTAGGCTCAATAGTTTCGTCTCGCGAATAGTCTGGGGTTATGAAATGTGTTTTGTCATTAGTATGCATTTAATACTTTTAGTTAGGATCGAACGATTCTTGAAAATGGGTGTTTGGTTGGCAGCATTAATAGAAGACGAAAAAGACGCACTATTACAGAACCCCTGATAGGAGACACACTCATAGATGCCAGTTTATCTAAAGTGATATATATGAGGCTTTTCATGTTTTCCTAACCCCTCACATAAGTTCAAAATTAAAAACCGACACCTGTAACATCTTCTGGTGTCGGTTTTTTATGCCTGTTTAAAGTTATCTGTCTCATATAAAATTATCATTGATGGCTTTTTTGTATTAAACTAACACATATCGAGCAGATACACCGAGCTGAGTGAGGTAGGAGAAAAAAACCGCCTGCTTCCTTATCCTCTCTCCACGTTTGCTTCCTTTCCCCTCATCCTTATCCTTTTCGTCGTCCATCCCTGTTCCATCTCCTCTCTTCGTCCTCCTGTCTCCTCACCGAAGCCACCATCTCCACCGCAACCCTACTCTCTCCTCTCTGCCGCCATAGCCCATTCTCTTCTCCTCTCCGCCACTGCAGCATCGTGGCCTCTTCCGTCTCAATGGCGCCTGGCCTTTTCCCCGTCGATGTACTCAAGGGCAGCATATCCTAATCCTTGACCACGATGGCGGAAGCTCTCGCGGGCAGATTCGGTGGCGGCTGTGGCTCTTGTGCATGGAACTGGCAATGGTAACTGCACCCTCCCTCTCTCTAGCATGGTGTGGCAGTAAGTGCAATCCATGTATCTTATGTTCTTGGTGTGTTGATGTAATGATATAGTTGTTCTTGATGTTGGAGGAGGAGGTCTATTAAATGTTACCTGATGTGTTTTTGTATGTGGATGTGACGTGTTCTTGACTTGTTCTTAGATGTGGATGTTGTGGATCACTCGACACATCAGCTTGATGAATCACACCGGTTTCATCAAGTCGGTTTTCTTCTTTCTTTTTTTTGGCTTGTGGAACTTATGAGTGTAGGGTCTTGATATGATATAGGTGTCGACGTCCCTCATTAGTGTAGCTATTTGGGTGCCGTTAGGAATCCAACTCCTATGTAGTATTCCTAACCAACACCCATTAGGTTTTCCGTAGTAGTGATGTAGCGTCAATTTATCACTGTAGGAGAACAATGCAATTAATAAGATGGCCTTATAGAGACTACTTGGTTTGGATGTGCTTTGGAGTATAACCCAAAATTTTTGGAACTTTGAAGTTTAATTTTTAAGTGCACTTGTAGCGTTGTAGGTGAATTGTATGTGCTCAAGCGCGCACAAACAGAGGTGAGATAAAATGATGAATGCACCACATTTCCTGATATATTTTGGGTCGATTTGCATCCAAATTTGAGTGGGCTGAATCGGGGATCACCAGCCTTAAGAGCCCATAAACATTCTTTTTCTACTTTTTTTAGTGGGCTAGTTAATTTGGTGGACCACGCGGCTTACAGTTTCTATATGCTAAGGACATGCCCACGGGCCTATGCAGCTATGCTACAATGCTCTTGCTAATCAGCTAATGTGCTTCCTGTTGCCATCCCTATTGGAAAAAAGTCCACTTTAGAGCGTCTCACCAACAGAATATCTATTTTGGGTGTGTTTAGTTCACGTCAAAATTAGAAGTTTGGTTGAAATTGGAACAATGTAACGGAAAAGTTGGAAGTTTATGTGTGTAGGAAAGTTTTGATGTGATGAAAAAGTTGGAAGTTTGAAGAAAAAAGTTTGGAACTAAACTCGGCCTTTGACTCTTCAAGCCAAAATTTGGCCATCATAGGGGAAAAAAGCTCTAACAGACTACCCATCAAATTCTTCAAGCCATCTAGATGGCCAAACAAGTCTCTTGAATGGTCAAATATTACCAGCCTCCTCCACTAGCCAAAAGTGGATCCCACCACCTCCCCATCCTTGCATCGCTTGATGGCTCTATGGAGAGCGGTGCATCGTCTTGGCGCTGCCCCCTTCCATACGGTTCCGCCCCTCTCTCCACTCCGAGCTCCGCCGGCGTCTAGATCCCAACGACAGCCATTCACGGCTGCCTCTAGACCCCGTCACTGTCACTGTCTTCCACATTGAGCTCATCGTCCGGTGATGGGTGTAGGGGCCGTGGGTGGATGGGGATGAGCAGCTCGGTGACAAAAATAGCAAGACGATGAGCGACTCGGTGATGACAATGGCGAGGTCACCTTGTCGCCTATGCATCTTCTCCACGTCCCCCCTCTCTCCCACCGCGACCTCTCAATCCACCACCACCGCCGCCACCATCGGAGTGCTCGACCAAGAGCTTCGCCGAGACCACCACCAATCCTATCCTCACCACCGCCTGGACCGATGCCCTCCTTCATCGCTTCTCCGCCTTAGCAAGGAAGCTTGATTGCCCGAGAAGAAGGTGTGCATCACCGTCGATGGCCTCTGCTTCATCGCCCGCTGTGGCCATGGCCATGGACTAGGTTGCTTCCGCGGCTCTTGCACCCGCGGCCTCCACTGCCTCTGTACATGCACCGTCTCAGTTGTGCGGGAGTTCAAGATGGGCCGACGCCACAGATTTGGGTGCGGGTGGAAAGAGAGAGCCGCTATCAACAACGCGAAGGAGCTAGGGAGCATGCGGTGGCGAGGGAGGACGCCATGGTGGCGGCACAATGACGAGGCAGGGAGGGTCTGGTGGCTGCGAATGGCATATGGGAGGAGGAGGATGAAGTAAGAGGGGCTGATATGTGGGACGCATTTTCAGATTGGAGAGTGTAATGGGGCATCAGATTGGATAGTTAATGGAGAGGCTGTTAGAGTAAAATGCAAATTGGCTCTCTAAATTAACAAACTAGCCACAATAGAAATGTTGAGAGTCAGTTTAGAGAGACCGTTGGAGATACTCTTATGTACATTAATATAGGTCGAGTTTTATTGGTGTCCCCTAACCACAAAACCGGGTTTGCACCGCTTCACGAAACCATTGTCCCAACTGCCGAGGGACTGATTTGCACTAATTTGGTAGTTAGAGGATGGTCCACATCCGATTTTGTAGTTGAGGCCGGGATGTGAATAAAACTCAACATATAGTTGAGGAGGATAAAGAGATGTATATGAACAAGCGTATGAAGCCCGACCGAAAGGTACGGGTGAGTGGAGGGCCCGATTTTTCCGAAAAAGTGTCAGGCCATGTTCCATTTATTACATGTGGAAAGTTATTTTTATCACTATACTAATACTAAATGTGCACTTGATGAAATGTATTCATAGAGACACGACAATTTAAATGAATGAAACATTGATATTCACTGCATGAAATATGAGTTCCAACAAATTAAGCATTGAAAACAAATTGCTAAAATCACAAAACTTACCAAAATATCGAAAACAACAAATGCGATCTCCGAACATTTCAAGTAAGACAACACTCGAATTATATAATCGAATCTGTCATATAATTAACACAATATTTATTTCAATGCTAATCACTTGTTAAGCAATATATCTAAGATCTATTGTTTTGTTTTTTAGCATATAACAAAAATTCTGAATCTAAATATATTCACTACATATAAAAAGCCACAAATTACTCGCACCTTGTAATCACGGACCAATACCAAAAACAATTTATATTCGACACCATCCAGTCATGTGCATACGTAAAAAAAGACACTATAAAAGGAAATCAACAGAAAAAAAAACTCGCGACATCAGAAACCAATCAACAGCACACAAAAAACCCGTAATTAGCTGTTGACACCATCGATTATTTTATTATATCGGAGGAATTGAGAGAGAAACACCTGTGTAAGTACAATTCTACCCTTCATTTTTTTCTTTTTTCTGTATACTTCCTTATCTTTCTTCTTCCCATTCTCCTCTCTTCTCGTTGCTTTTCTTCAACCGAGGGCGCCGCGTTCACTCAGTACTGCAGCCGCGTCATCGTACGTCCTTCTCGGCGACGGGACCAACCGCCGCGTGGCATGGAAGCGACGACACGTCCTCGGCGGGAGGTCGATCCATGGGGCGTCGTTGCTGGCGCGCCGCCCGTCACGTACGGCCCGAGCGCGTCCAGCCTGTCCGGCGTGAGCATTAGTGGCTCATCACGCTGGCTGGCCTCCTCCTCCGACAGCAGCCACCGCGCGCCCCAGAAGCAGGGCTGTAGCAGCGCCATGCCCTCAATGTCGATGTCGTCGCCTTCGGGGTCCATGCCATAAACGCCACGCTACCTCCGCCCAGCCGCCGGCATCGCCACACTGCGCCGCGTCGCCACGCCATCCTCGGTTCACCGTGCCCAGTGCCAACGCCAGGGTCGAGCTTTCCTCCGCTCGGCTGCGCCCCCATCTCACCGGCGTTGCCGCCGCCAGGCCATGCCCCGCCGCACGGGTGTGCCGTCGCCGCTCGCGCCGCCCCTCTGGCCATCCTAATGAAGAATTGTTTTTTGTGTCTGTGTGTGGTGACGTGCGGGCATCTGGGCATTTCAAAAATATTCTCACCACTTTCAGGTGGAAAATGAATAAAATAATGTGCCCAGTGTCCTACAGTAAATTTCACAGTTTTTTGTAGTGCCTTGGATAGTGTCATGTTTTTGCGTGTCCTTAGCTAATTACACAATTTTTACGTGTCCAGTAGCAAATTTAATGCTGACGAAATAGATTTTTGTAGGTGATTGTGCAGCACCGCCTATGAAAATGAACTCTGTATATCCACGGGTGAGCCGACCGCTTGCTTAAATGAATTAATTGCAACAATACAACGGTAAAGTCCAGTCGTAAATCAGACAAGCAATTTCTGATCAAGTTTCAGATTTTACCTCGATTTTCATTAGCACGTTTTTTTCAACGGCTGAAAAGAGTATATTTCGTGAAAACTTTTTATATAGAAATTATTTTAAGATATTAGATAAATCCATTTTTCAATTTTAAAACTTAACCAATTATGTGTTAATAGCTTTCTGGTTTTACATGCAATCCTAATTAACCCTTCTCTCTGTCCTTCACTGCATAATCCTAATCCTAATCCTAATCTGTCCCTGATATTTTTTTTTTCTCTAAGGTCCTATTCGAGAAGCGACGGAAGATATAGTACCGGTACTGATCACGGTCAGCTCGGCGCTTATACTCTTTCATGCTTACTCACCATGACTACGCCCAAAAAGTTTTTTCTAGTCCCTTCGTTCATAGCGTCAGAGTTTTTCCCTCGGACTTTGACAGCAAAGGGGCGAGCAGATCATCGAATCCATGTGCATGCCATATATACGTGCGGCTACCACAAAAATGTCGTTGAATGGGCTCGCTGCTGCTCACGCGATCGACATATCGGTTGACTGCGAGCGCGTGGGCCGGGCAAGTCGTTGCGATGGTGTGATGCTGCGCACTTGCAGTGTGTGTGTATATATATCCGCCACTAAATTCTGATCTGATTACCAAGTGCATGCAAGTTCAATGAGAGATCTGCCGGTGAGCAACGCACGCACGACCGTCGTCCATCTCGCGCGCCGCCTACCTACCTTCGGATCGATCTAGGGCTGTCAACGAGCCGAGCTCGAGCAAGCTCGTCTGCCCAAGCTCGAGCTCGACACAAGCTCGAGCCGAGCTCGAGCCGAGCCTATTCTGCCTTCGAGCTTTTAGGCAAGCTCGTTCGAGCTCGTTCGAGCTCGAGCTCGGCTACCGAGCTCGGTCATAAGTAGTATAATATATATTTTAATGATAATCTTTTGATAAGTATAATTATTTTCTAGTTAATCACACTAATAAAAGAGTAGAAAATGATTAAAATAAATATATTGTGCTAACACATGCTAATTTTTGTGTAAATAGATACTAATATATATATTTACCTATAATTTATTATATTAATAAGGTGAACATGCAATATGAACTATAAATAGTCAAGCTCGGCCAGGCTCGGCAAAAGCTCGAGCTCGGCTCGGTAAAGCTCGCGAGGTTGCTCAGGCTTGGGTTCGGCTCGTTTGAAGCTCGAGCCGAGCTCGAATCGAGCCTAGGACGAGCCAAGCTCGAGCTGCTCGCGAGCCTCGAGCTTTTTTGACAGCCGTACGTGGGGTCGATCGTCGTACGTCGTCGTTTCCAGGTACGTTTAGAGAATCGATATATCGATCCTTGTTATTTAGGGCGTGTTAGTTCCACGCCAAAATTAAAAGTTCGAAGGAAAAAGTTGAAAGTTTACGTGTGTAGGAAAGTTTTGATTGTGATGAAAAAGTTGGAAGTTTAAAACAAAAAGTTAGGAACTAAACCCGGCCTGACATTTACGATATATCTGCCATATGTATCGCTTAGAGCAAGTTTAATAGTATAGCCAACTATTAGCTTCAATTCATATAGCTGGTTTATAGCCTAGCAAACATAAGAGCACCCGCAATGGTAAAGTAAGGTGCTACCTATAAAACATGTACATCTCAGCAAATTACTAGATTAATAGTAAACCATCTCAATAGTATGTCTATATGGGTATCTATAGCTCTCTCATGCATTGCCTCTTTTCTTTATAGACTATCTCTAAGTTAGTAGAAAGCTTTGCTCTCTCTCTCTTCATTTAATATCTTCCAAGTAGAAAAATATGCTGATATGGATCTCTTGTAGAGAGCTTATAGATAACCATTGTGGGTGCTCTAAACTAACTATAAACACAATCGAGGAGATGAAAGAAAAGGGAAATGAGCAGCGGACTATAGATTTGTAGTCAGTTACAGCACATACTCTCTAAGGCGCGATGTGCGTTATGATAGGTGGGACCAGATATTAATAGTACACTATATATTTATAGGTAACTATTGTATGAATTGGGTATTTAATTGATTATGGATGATTTGAAGCTAGTAGTTGGCTATACTATAACTTACTCTTAGATGCACGATGTTTGTGCATGACGGTCCAATGACCGTTAGACTAGAGTTTAGCTTCAGAGACGGGAGAGGCGCATTGAGTTTAGCTAGCGATTGCGTGAGACACTATACCCCTCTTGTCTCCGTAACCGTCTCGAGTGATTACCGATGGCGATATATACTACGAGATGGCTAACGGGCGATCGATCGCGCCGATCGCCCGTGGCATGCCCCCTCTCCCTCTCCTCTACGTAGTTTCTTTTTTTTTGGCACCACATTACTTTCCTTTTTAGTAATTTTATGCACATAAAGTTTGTACACTTCAAGTTTACATATCTAAAGTTTAGACACTGAAAGTTTATAAATCAAAAGTTTATAATCCGACTCAAATTTGAATTTGAATTCAAATATTTTATATATATAGTATTTCTATAACATCTAAAGTTATACACCTAAAGTTTATAGACCAAAGTTTATAAGTCAAAAGTTTATATACCCGATTTCAAATTTGAATTGAATTATATCCGATTCAAATTTGAATTTGAATTCAAATATTTTATATATAGTATTTCTGTACATCTAAAGTTTTATACACCTAAAGTTTATAGATCTAAAGTTTATAAGTCAAAGATTTACATACCCGGATTCAAATTGAATTCGATCTCAAATATTAGTTTATAGACCCAAATTATAAGTCAAAAAGTTTACATACCCGTTTCAAATTTAAATTTGAATTCAAATTTTATATATATAGTATTTCTATCCATAATTTTTCTAACTTTGTTTTTTTATTTTTTTAAATTTTATGGTGTACTGTAGTAGGAAGAGATGAAGGGGAGGAGTAAGGGAGAGAAGAAGAGTGTATGGGGGCGGGGGGGGGGGGGGAGGACAGCCGATCGCTAGGAGGAGGGGGAAGGATCACCCGCCACTAGCAGTACCGATATACTACTTATCTAATAATATACATACTTTTTAACGTGTAAGATTTTTGCGTGCGCGTGAAAGAAAAAGACGGCTAATAGACTTTTTCTTCCCCAAGGAATAGGAACTGGGCATTAAAGATACTTGCTTCCCGATCGAGCTAATGTATGATTTTAAAAAAAATGACATTCTACACATTTATAATTCCGATTGACAAATTACTATTTCTCACCAAATCCTCTTTTACCACCTTACCACTACAACTCCACTGACACATCAATCTCAACCCCTCCCTCACTACCCATCTCTGAACAGAACACACACCTATTCCCATTTCACCGAGCAGACCGCCACCATACCATCACACCCTGCTACATCTATAAAAAAAACAACATTGAACTCATCCGACCAAAAAAACAAAACTCATGCCCAGCAACCTCTAGTCACAGCACACAACAACAATCCAATAGACCCACCACTCCTCGCTACCAAGAGCAGCGGCCGACCAGCCGACCGCGCGACGACCTAAATGCTCCAAGATCCGCCACCCAACACAACATCTCTAGCACACATATCAACTCTATCTACGCTCTAACCGACCAACAAACCACCAGCGCGCACGAAACCACTCAGCACACTACCGAACGCCACCCCCCGTGATCTGTATTTACTCTTTCAATTTTTATTTACCCTCTACATGGGTAATAGTAGGCCTAGGTGGTGATTGATATAGAACCATCCCGAATGCGTAATAAAGTGCTGATCCCAAGTGCATATATTAGACGTGCGGTGGTGGGAAGGGTTTCTAGTAGGCCTAAGTGCGAGTTATGGTTAGTAAATGGAAATGGGCCCCGCAACCACACACACCACACCCTATCCTATACTTGAGAAGCCTAACCAATCACATGGAATGCTAAATGACATTAATTAAATTCAAACAACTAGAGTACGCTATCAACAGCAAACTAATCTACCCAAACCAAACCGACTAACACACGCGCAACCACATGCAGCACACCAATGCCCAAACAACAACTACAAGTCCTATCATCCTACCGCAACCACCACAACAAGCACACCACTCCCCCCACTCGATACCACAACCTCTCACACACACTACCCCACCTCCTCCCACCACACGCCCACTCCGAACACGCAACACCCAACAAACCACAACGCACATCCACCACACAACACTACCCGAAACCCCCATGTTTGATTCTTGTCTCTCAAAGAAAAGATTATCAACTCTATCAATATAGTTTAAAGTGATTAAATATAGATTTATTATTCCATTTTCCAAAAAAAAAATATTTTTATATAATAGGAACTTGACTTGATCAGCGAATGAATTGTGTGTGTAAGATACAAGGTTGAAGATATATATCTATTAGCATTAATAGTACGATGCAATCTTATTTTGAATTGTCACTTGCTAAAGTACTTAAGACTTACAAGCTAGAAAAAGACGATGTAAAGATGTTTACTTGAAGAATTCAAGTATGAATTAATGGTAGTTTTCATAGCTGTTTCATCTGCTGCAATTCCTCCAACGAAGGCTGTTAGTATTTAAATAAACAAGTACTACCTCTAATTTTTATATAATATACTGATGACGTAACTTTTTACACATGACGCTTTAACATTTGTCTTGTTCAAAACAACAACAACTCAATAACCATCCCCTGCCTGCGTACATGCATTGTCACACACCACACATGACCCAACTAACAATGACCTCAATCACACATATCACCTAAACATTACCAACAAGGAATCATCCTACACTATTACCTCACCTACACCACCCACTTTCTAGAACACATCCCCCGCTACGCACCCCTCATCAACTAACAAGACCACCACTCTCACACCCCTGCGCGACACCTAACACACACAAATACCCGAGACATAGCAACACACACATCGCCACCATCGCTACACAATTACGACAACAACGCCAACACACGCACTCCGTTATCACTAACACACTTACTCTTCATATAACAAACACGGACAGACACGGAGCAGAAACACTAACACCTGCGATCAGCAGAACACTACAACCATCAAAACCCACTATCTACACACCTACACAGACCACTCTAGCACGCAACTTCAGTGTTAAAATTGCTTGTGGATGTTTACAATTGCTCTTTATGTTAAAAGATTTGGAGTAAAATTACTTTAAACTATATGGTGCCTTTACAACGGTCCATTCAACACAATTTATATTACTTATTATTTTGTAGAGACAAGGTGGTCAACATTTTCTTTGGAATCGGGCATATAATATTGTTTGGTGCGTTCTCTAGAGAATAACTTATTAGCATGGATTATTTACCAAGGGAAAAGCAAGACAATGAGAAGTCCACGATATAATAATGTTCGGAGTTTTCACAGAAGATGAAATAAAAAGAATTTACAAAAACTAGTAGAACTCTCATTGGGAAAAGGGGTGTGGAGAAAGGTCTTTAAGCGGTGACCTTGAGATGATGACGGATCAAGTTGCGTAAAGAGATATATCCTTGGGGATTTAAGAGAAGAGTTCATGGAAAGAGGTAAGAAATCCATGCCAAATGAGCCAAGAATATAGTGAAACTTATAGGCTATTGTTATTGGAGAAAACCACTCTAATGATGGTAACTGAAGTTATTCTTGAATGGTTAGCTTTGAAGATGTTACTTTTGCAACAGGGAAATTTTCCGACCCTTTGAATACACGCTGGGCATTAGATGTAGGGTTGTGCCAGAAGCATTGAGCTACATGCTTTATCAAAGTGGACCAGCCTTGTCATTATCAGGTGTATTAAGCCTGGAAACATTCTCCTAGATGCCAATCTTACTTCCAAAGTTTTCAGATTTTGCATCTCAAAATCTCTTTCTGGAGGCCTCACTCGATAACTTTACATATTATGGGGTGTGAAGATTACGTGGACCCTTTATATTGTCGAGACGGTCGTCTTACCCGCAAAGAGCCGATGTTATAGCTTGGATATTCTTTTGGAACTCATAGCTCGAAAAAGGTAAAACAGGATGGCGTTAAACTTAATTATATCCTTTTGTCAGCGTGTGCAAAACGGATAAAGGGCTTGAGGGAACTGTTCGATGCAGAAATAGCAGAGGAATCAATATGAATGTTCTTGAAGAGAAAATAGCAAAATTGGCAATTGAATGTCTGGACATTGGACATGAAGAACGCCCTAAAATTAATAATGTGGCTCAACGCCTTCGGACCCCTGTCAAACTCATAGGAGGGGCAGGGAAAAGTGCAGCTCGGAAATCTTCTTCCTTCACGAAATGCTGAACGCCGTTAAGGAAAGCGGGTACAAGCAAAGACAAGCCATTTTCATACTCTACTCCTGCCACGGCCAACCATGGCGGAATGCCATTTCGAATAAAATACTGAGATGCTAAACAACACAATTTAGAAGTTTTCCAAAGGAGGAATCTATTTGACAGTCATGGGGCGCTTACAAATCTCCTCTTGGTGACAAAGGGGTTCTTGCATAGTAGGTACAATCAAGGAACACTAGAGGAACAATATGTTGGTTCGGTAGTGAAAAGGCACCTTTCAGATGAGGATTCTCATGTTTTTTATGAAGCATCCATTGTGTCCGCAGATCGTTCACGAGGGCCATCATAAAAATAGTAATTGAAATCCTAATTAAATCGCCATAGAATTCGATCGATCAGCTCTCGACGGCAGCAGCGATCTCCATGATTTCATGAACCGATGCGGTGGTCGATTAGTTCTAACGAATGTCGACGGCGACATGGCCTGCTGCCAGCCACGTACCTTGCCATGATGCTGTTCTTGTTCTTGTTCTTGGATCGGTTGGCCTGATGCTGTTCTCGCGGCCTCATCAGTAGCTGAGATGCAGAGGAAGAAGAGGAGGAGCGACGCCAGCAGCAGTAGAGCGGTGCACCGTGGCGGCGCCATGGCTGGAGTAGCTATATCTAGCTATCTAGCTTCTGCTGCTTCTGCTTGTCTGGTTTGGTTTGACAAAACGAGATGGAGAAGATGGTGGTGGTTGTGTGATGGGGTTGGATGGATTTATTGGGGAGGTGTTGGTTTGGAGTTGAGGAGGTTGGAAGGAAGAAGAAGAGTAGTATAGTACTGTATTACTAGTAGAGGGTCAGAGAGAAGGTAGAGGAGCATAAATGTTGCTAGTTATATAGTAGCTGATGACTTTGCTGTTGCTGTGGGCTAAGGATTCTTATCATGATTATTGTTTCTTCGTTTTCCAACTGCAGCGGTTTGGGCAGGTTGGTGTTTGGATCCATGTACTAAATTTTAGCCCCTGTCACATCGGATGTTTGAACGCTAATTAGAAGTATTAAACATAGTCTAATAAGAAAACTAATTGCATAAATGAGAGCTAATTCGTGAGACAATTTTTTTAAGCCTAATTAATCCATAATTAGCACATGTTTACTGTAGCATCACATAGGCTGATTAAGGATTAATTAGGCTCAATAGATTCGTCTCGCAAATTAGTTCAGGGTTATAAAATGGATTTTGTCATTAATTAGTCTACATTTAATACTTTTAATTAGTGTCTAGACATCCGATGTGATAGGGACTAAAATTTCAGTCCTGGGACCAAACAGCGGGGATCGAACGATTCTTGAAAATGGGTGTTTGGTTGGCAACATTAATAGAAGACGAAAAAGACATACTATTACAGACCCCCTGATAGGAGACATGCTCATAGGTGGTGTTAGTTCATCTAAAACTGATATATATGAGGCTTTTCATGTTTTTCTAACCCCCTCACAAGAGTTCAAAATTAAAAACCGACACCTATAACATCTTCTAGGTGTTGGTTTTTGATGCCTGTTTTTAAAGTTAATTGTCACATATAAAATTATCATCGATGCTTTTTTTTTTATTAAACTAACACATATCGAGCAGATACGCCGAGCTGAGTGAGGTGGGAGAAAAAAACTGCCTGCTTCCTTATCCTCTCTCCACGTTTGCTTCCTTCCCCTCATCATTATCCTTTTCGTCGTCCATCCCCGTTCCATCTACTCTCTTCATCCTCCTGTCTCCTCACCGGAGCCACCATTTCCGCACAACCCCTACTCCTCTCCTCTCTGCCGCCATAGCCCAATCTCATCTCCTCTCCGCCACTGCAGCATCGTGGCCTCTTCCGTCTCAATGGCGCCTCGGCCTTCTCCCCGTCGACGTACTCAAGGGCAGCATATCCTAATCCTTGACCACGACGGCGGAAGCTCTCGCGAGCAGATTTAGTGGCGGCAGTGGCTCTTGTGCATGGAACTGGCAATGGTAAGTGCACCCTCCCTCTCTCTAGCAAGGTGTGGCGGTAAGTCCAATCCATGTATCTTATGTTCTTGGTGTGTTGATGTAATGCTATAGTTATTCTTGATGTTGGAGGAGGAGGTCTATTAAATGTTACCTGATGTGTTGTTGTATGTGGATGTGACGTGTTCTTGACTTGTTCTTAGATGTGGATGTTGTGGATCACTCGAAGCATCGGTTTGATGAATCACATCAGTTTCATCAAGTCAGTTTTCTTCTTTTTTTTTTTTTGTCTTGTGGAACTTTATGCGTGTAGGGTCTTAACATGATATAGGTGTCGACGTCCCTCATCAGTGTATCTATTAGGGTGCCGTTAGGAATCCAACTTCTATGTAGTTTTCCCAACTAACACCCATTAGGTCTTCTGTAGTAGTGATGTAGCGTCAATTTATCACTGTAGGAGAACATTGCAATTAATAAGATGGCCTTATAGAGACGGCTTGGTTTGGTTGAGCTTTGGAGTATATATAACCCAAAATTTTTGGAACTTTGAAGTTTAATTTTTAAGTGCACTTGTAGCGTTGTAGGTGAATTGTATGTGCTCAAGCGCGGCACAAAAAGAGGTGGGATGAAATGATGAATGCACCACATTTCCTGATATATTTTGGGCCGATTTGCATCCAAATTTGAGTGGGCTGAATCAGGGATCACCAGCCTTAAGAGCCCATAAACATTCCTTTTCTACTTTTTTTGGTGGGCTAGTTAATTTGGTGGACCACGCGGCTCACAGTTTCTATATGCTAAGGATATGCCCACGGGCCTATGCAGCTATGCTACAATGCTCTTGCTAATTAGCTAATGTGCTTCTTGTTGCCATCCATATTGGAAAAAAGTGCACTTTAGAGCGTCTCAGAACAGAATATCTATTTTGACTCTTCAAGCCAAAATTTAGTCATCAAAGGAAATAAAAGCTCTAACAGACTACCCATCAAACTCTTCAAGCCATCTAGATGGCCAAACAAGTCTCTTGAATGGTCAAATGTTACTAGCCTCCTCCACTAGCCAAAAGTGGGTCCCACCACCTCCCCCATCCTTGCATCGCTCGATGGCTCTATGGCAAGTGGTGCACCGTCCTGGCGTTGCCCCCCCCTTTCCATACGGTTCCGCCACTCTCTCCACTCCGAGCTTCGCCGATGTCCACATCGGCGTCTAGATCCCAACGACAGCCATTCACGGCTGCGCGCAGCCTCTGGACCCCGTCGCCATCATTGTCTTCCACATTGAGCTCATTGTCCGGTGATGGGTGTAGGGGTCGTGGGGTGGATGGGGATGAGCAACTCGGCGACAAAAATAGCAAGAATAGGAGTGATTCGGTATGACAGCGGCGAGGTCACCTTGTCGGCTATGCATCTTTCCACGTCCCCCCTCTCTCTCCCACAATGACCTCCCAATCCACCGCCTCTGCCGTCGCCATTGGAGTGCTCGACCAAGAGCTTTCCCCGAGACCACCACCAATCATGTCCTCAACGCTGCCTAGACCGATGCCCTCCTTCATCACTCCTTTGCCTCAGCAAGGAAGCCCGAGAAGAAGGTGTGCATCACCGTTGATGGCCTCTGCTTCATCGCCCGCTGTGGCCATGGCCATGGACTAGGTTGCTTCTGCGGCTCCTGCACCCGTGGCCTCCATCACCTCTGTACATGTACCATCTCAGTTGTGCGGGAGCTCAAGATGGGCGCCGACATAGATTTGGGTGTGGGTGGAAAGAGAGTGCTGCTATCAACAACGCAAAGGAGGAAGCGTGCGGTGGCGAGGAAGAGAGGACACCGTGGTGTGGTGGCACGATGATGAGGAAGGGAGGGCCTGGTGGCCGCGAATGGCATATGGGAGAAGGAGGATGAAGTAAAGAGGGGCTGATGTGGGACGCATTGTCAGATTGAAGAGTGTAATGGAGCGTTAGATTGGATAGTGTAATGGAGAGGCTGTTAGAGTAAAATGCAAATTTGGCTCTCTAAATTAACAAACTAGCCAAATAGAAATGTTGAGAGTCAAATTTAGAGAGATCGTTGGAGATGCTCTCATGTTCATTAAATATGGATCGAATTTTATTGGTGTGCCCTAACCACAAAACCGGGTTTGCACTGTTTCACGAAACCATTGGCCCAACTGCTGTGGGACTTGATTTGCACTAATTTGATAGTTCGAGAACGGTCCACATCCGATTTTATAGTTGAGGGATGTGAATGAAACTCAACCCATAGTTGAGGGATGTAAAGAGATGTATATGAAACAAGGGTATGAAGCCCGACCGAAGGCACAGGTGAGTGGAGGGTCTGATTTTTCCAAAAAAGTGTCAGGCTGTCGACGTTTGATGTCGCGATTCCGGTATTTGCATAGTATGGGGATCGTTGGTACTAGGATATATGCGAGACTGAGGTAAAAAAGACGGAGACGGGGATTTTTATACAAGTTCGGGCCCCTGAATTGTCAGGTAATAACCCTACATCCTGTTGGCCGAAGCCGATATTGCTCTTATTCATCATAATCACACCAGTACAATATTTGGGGTAGCCTATCTAACTGTTGTCGATATGGCGGTCTGAAGGTCTGACTCGTAGTCGACAACAGGGTAGTCTTCCTCCTCGAGACAGCGCAATGTCTCTCCTGACGGTATCCGGAGACACCGTAGGGGACTAGCCGTGCCTATCTCTGAAGTCGATATCCGGCGTCTTGTCTTAGCGTATGTTGGCTTGTATGTAGATCTTGTGTCTTGATCTATGGTGGGTGTCTGTTGATTCCCCCCTCTCCTCCTAGGGGGGCTTGTATTTATACCCATAGGTGTCCCCTTGTCCAAGTAGAACTAGGGAAACCAATATGGATACAATCCGAGTAGTCCTTGTCGTTTCCATGTAGAACTATAGTTGTCTTTCCTTATCCGGAACTCCTCCTATATCCGCACGTTGTTTCCGTATAGGACATGGTATGTAGTGGGTCCCGCTGAGATTTAGTCAACTACTATTAGGTATGTGGTATCCATAACTCTGACACAGGCCATGTACAATTTATTACATGTGGAAAATTATTTTATCACTATACTATATACTAAATGTGCACTTGATGAAAAGTTTCAAAGGGACACGACATTTTAAATGGATGAAACATTGATATTCACTGCATAAAACATTGAGTTCCAACGAATTAAACATTGAAAAAAATACTAAAAATCAAAACTTATAATATACGGCATGGTCTAAATTTAGTTAGAACATTCACTGCTCCCATGTAAAATATCGAATTTTAATGATTAACACATTAATTTTTTTTATCATAGTGTAATCATCTAATATCTTGTTTTTTTTTTTTTAAAAATACTACTATGAAAATGCTGACAAAATAGATTTTTGCAGCTGATTGCACAGCACCGTCTATGGAAATGAACTATATATATCGACGGGTGGAGCCGACCGCTTGCTTAAATGAATTAATTCCAACTATACAACGGTAAAGTCCAATGGTAAATAAGACAAGTAATTTCTGATCAAGATACATATTTTTAAGGTTTTCGTTAGTACGTTTTCAAATGGCTGAAAAGGTAAGAAAAGTTTTTATGTAAAAGTTGTTTAAGATATTAGATAAATCTATTTCTTAAGTTAAAAATAATTAAAATTTACTGATTAGGATTACGCAGCAAACCCGTTCGAGAAAGGGACGGAACGGAATTCAATGCGTAATCCCAATTAATCCTAATCCGTCCCTGATTTTTGTTTTTCCTTCTAAGGTCCCATTCGAGAAACCGATGGATGAAGATATAGTACCGGTACTCACGGTCAGCTCACGCTTACTCTTTCATGCTTACTCAGCATGACGACGCCCAAAATGTTTTTTATAGGCCCTCGGGTGCGCATATATAGCTAGCGTCAGATTTTTCCCTCAGACTTTGACAGATAACGAAGCTAGGGGAGAGCATATCATCGAATCCATGTGCTATACGCACGGCTACCACAAAAATCTCGTTGAATGGCTCTGCGCACGCGCGCTACAGTCAACCGAAAACGGATTGCGCGTGGAGCACGGCTAGCTAGCTAGCTCAACGTCGTCGATCTCCGCGCGCCGCCGGCCTTGGGATCGGATTCCAGCCGCGCCCGGCCGCCACCGCCACCGCCATCATTGTTGTTCCGGACGGTACGTTTAGTGCGTGTTTGGTTCGAGGGATAAAGTGGGTTGGAGGGTTAGATCGAATCTATTTTTAAGAATGTTTGGTTTTGGGGATAGGTGGGATCGGATAATCCTGAAAGGAATAATACTGTCGATCCGTGTTAACTTTCAATTAATCTGTGCCGTCTATGTCGCGCTTTGATGCACTGCACCGTTCGTCCATGACGACCAGATACCGTCGGATGCGTGCGTGCGGGACTAGATTTTGAACTTTAGAGACGGGAGAGTTTAGCTAGCGATTGTGTGTGACACACTATACCCCTCTTGTCCTCGTAACTTGTTACCGATGTATACTACTCTGATCTTAATATATATATTTTGAAGTGTAATATTTTTGCGTGTCCGTGAAAGAAAAAGATGACTAAGGAATATAACTGGCCATAAACATACTTGCTTCCCGAGCTAACGGTGTGTGATTTTCGAAAAAAATGACATTCTAACACAAATTCCTTGAAGAACTGTTCAAATCTATCTTTTAACTTTATAATATCTAATTAATTTATTTTTATCATTGTAATTATAAAAAAAATCATTGAACTATTCGGAAAAAAAAAACAAACTCTTTCTATGCAAGCTACCGCCTACGGGAGGGACTTTCATATTAGGGTCTGAAGGAATTATTTTGTGGAGTAGTTGTTTTCTCCAACTTGCAGAGTAGGGTTTCAAACTGGCTTTGGAATGAAAATTGCAACATATATACAAGAGGGTTGATACATGAGATGCCACGTAAGTTTGTGAGTTTGCATGTATGTTTAACGTTCCTGTTTTGAGACGCTGAGTGTCGTATCATTTGTTTGTGATTTTGTCTCAACGATATACACTATCGATATGAGGCAGCTTGCGAGAGGAGGCACAGTGCTTTACATGTCGGCGGGGAGATATTTGGGCCACACCTTAGGTGATTTCCTACGCATTGCTACGAAAATTCCTAAATAACTTTTAATATTTTTTTAATAATCGGGCTAAAAGTAAAAATTATATCTGTTATTAACAACAAATAAAGCTGGTTTGTCAAACTATGTTCAGAGAGATACATTTAGTAGACTGTATATGAGATTGTAAATGAAATATGATATCCCGCACTTTGATATTGTAGATGAAATATGACATTCCACACTTTGATTGTAGGTTCAATTTAATCCTTTCTCATTTCCCTGTTTTATTTGACTCTTAACTTAGAAGACTGATTAATATTCTACTGGCATAACAGATTTTGGGTCATTGAGAACTCTTTGACGCTTGAATACAAGCTGAAAAGATCAGCATAACAAACAACCTGTGACACCATGGATTATAGGTTTACTTATACTAGCCTGGTAGAAGTCATTTTATTTGCTTGGTATTTAAAGAGCAAACTAATGTTCGGAAATACCATTCAAATTACCCTGTTTTGAGGATGGCATTGAAACTTCTTCCCCAGGTCACAACGTGCAAACAAAACCCTGTTAAGAACATCATCCAACAATAGCATTCAAACAAGAGCACAAAAAAAATCCCCAGGTCACAACGTGCAAACCAGAGATGGCACCGGGGCATCCAGCCACGGTCGCGCTCCCTCCACGTCTCGCCGTCATCACTACCTCCGTGCGTCCTCGTTGTCGTCGCTCCCTTCGTACGCCGCCGCCGTCGCCGCCCCCTCCGTGCGCCGCCGCCGTCGCCATCGCTCCCATTGCCCGCTGCCCCTCCCTTCCTCCACGCGT
>CM020179.1:24610740-24625436 GCA_009805545.1 Oryza longistaminata | reverse complement strand
CTGGCGTGGCGAGGTGGCGGCGCGGAGGCGGGCACGACTAGGTGCCGGCGTGGAGACCGGGCGAGGTGGTGGTGGCGGCGGTGGAGGAGGCTGGCGGCAGTGTAGGTGCCGGTTCTAAGATGAGGGAAAGATTGAGGGAAAGATGCCGACCAATAGGTGCCAGCTGGGAAACCGGCACCTATAGCCAGTTCCCAACCGGCACCTATAGGGGTTTTTGTACTAGTGTACATTAGTGATTTGCTGTCAACAAAATATTAGCTATCTAGAATCATGCGATGATTTAATCGTGATGATGAACAATTGTCAAAGGTGAATGTTTATTGAAAATACAGTGAATAGTGTTTTTTTAGGTGAACAGTGTAGCCGGCACTGGACAGCCGGTCTGACCAGGTGGCCGGATGGTTAGACCGGCCGACTCCAGGAGAGAGTTGGTTTTAGGTTATTTTCGCTTCATGTTTATATCTTCTAGATGGTTTCTATTCGTAATTGATACCATTGTGTGCTGATGTGAATCAGGTTGTTGCGAACTTGTACTCAGATATGGAGTTTATTTGTTTTTCATGTGCAGGTGTTTGTTGAGGCCATGGGAATATAGCCGGTGATGGATCAAGAGTAAGCTTGGGAGAAGTTGAGATTTAGACAGTCAAGAAGATCATGCAGGGTGCTCAGGTCAGAGAACAATGCACGTGGAGGTGAAAGTTTCTATATGCATACACGTAATGTCGTGTGCTTATGGAAAGATGAGTCAAATTTAGATTATAGTCCAAGTTTGGAAAGATTGGAGTGCGAAGTTGTATAGGGATGTTGTTTCTCTGGTTTGTTGGGTTTCCTGTGCAATTAGGCATCCCAGTTCTAGTTAGATTTTTAGCTAGGTGCAGCCATGTTTTGGGTATAAATAGAAGAGGGGTTTATGCTAAAAGGATATTGCGTATATCTATTTTTTGGGAGAGAAAAGTTAGGGTATGTTTGGAGGTTTCTATTCTAGTTTGTGAGTTGAGAGAGGAATGCTTTAGATACACTTTGTAAACACAATTTGATGCAATAAAGTTAATATATCTTCAAGAGCATCTTTGGTGTGTTTTTCCCTATACCTTGACGGTGACACTGGTGACAAGGCGACTGTCCAACCAACAGTGAGGCGACGGTTAGATCGACGACATCTAGGTGGTTAGACCACCAGCGGCGTCAGGAGGTTGCGACGGTGAGCAGTGTAGTCAAACCGGTTGAACAACACCGGTTAGACTAGCAACAACGGTGCAGTTAGACCGGTGTGCACATGTCAGTCATACCGAATCTCCATCGAATTTGAGGGTATTTTATTTTCGTTAAAAGTTTTGGTTTTGATGTTCCTGCCATTCACCCCTTGGGGGCAAGCCAGTTTCCAAGAGGGGGGTTGTCAGCGCTCCTGCATTGCCTGATGGTCTACAGAACTCTGACGAAACTGAAGCTACAACAGCTGTTAGTCCTAAACGTACTAGAATCAAGAATCCACGAGTGTATGGGCCGGATTGGGCCAAATGAGCACCTCTGCCGGCCCACAATGTCTAGTCGAGTGAGAGAGCGTGATCAGGAGTTAGTTAAATACTCTGTAATCTGATTGTTAACTTGAACTGGAAGAAAGAACTGGAGGCGAAGGCGCGGCGGCTCCGATCCTGTCGGATCTGGTGAATATTTTCTCGTGTTCTTGAGTTGCTTGATCGGATCCGTTAGTGTAGCTAACACTTTCTTTTGTGTGTTGTAGACCAATTCAGTCATATGGATTGACTTCCATTCTTAACAGAATTTGCAGAACATAACATTCTTTACAGCAACGCTCGTTAGGGCCACATATGTATTTTGTCTTCTTGTTTGTAGGTCCCCTAGTATCATCACATCGTCGTACCCTGTATAAACTAATACACGTACGGTATACTTGCCGAGAATTGGTGTACCAGGCAGCTAGGGGCCCATCGATATTTAGAGGACCTTTTTTGGAAGAGTACGGCTTTTCCGACAAGCGGGTTTCAACGACAACTTTAGACTGGGCACTACCCTCAACTCAAAAGGTTAAACTTGTCCATCTCAAAAGGTTGGAATCAACTCGCAGACCTGACCCGACCACGATCGATGCAACTGGGTGACGACAAAGATCACACCAATGTTGGTGATGGCTTGGTCGGATTCATCGACCTAGATGAGCCCCCTCCGTACTTCAAAACTTGAGCAATACGAGCCATCAACCAGCTGGCATTCTCAGAAACCGTTCACCTCCCCCTAATTACCATGAAGAATTGAACACTGTAACTCCATCACCATTTGGATTAATTGTTTTTAAATGGGTTAATATACAATTAAATCTAAGGGGGCTACTATACCGTAGGATCTTATTCAAACTGGATGATATATATAACACCAAGTATTACCATATGGTTGCCAATGGTAAGAAAAGGAAAAAACTTATTTTTTTCCTCGATCAGGACGAAGGGAAAATAGAAGGTAATATAGCATTGAAATCCTATATTACTAAATTCTATAAAAATCTTTTTGGGCCACCTGAGGATACTTCCATCACACTAGATGAATCTAGAATTGAGGATATTCCGCAGGTAACGAATGAGGAAAATGAATTCCTAACGGCACCTTTCTCGGAGGATGAGATCCGGGGAGCTGTGTTTGAAATGGAACACAACAAAGCCCCTGGTCCAGATGGTTTCCCGACGGAGTTCTACCAGAATTTTTGGGAGGTCATCAAAGAAGATTTGATGAATCTATTCCGGGATTTCCATGTGGGTGATTTACCATTGTTTAGTCTCAATTTTGGGATAATTACACTTCTTCCAAAAGTTCATGAGGCAAACCGTATACAACAGTAAAAGGCCAATATGTCTTTTGAATGTCAGTTTCAAAATTTTCACCAAGGTCGCAACAAATAGAATTAATTTCGTGGCAGACCATGTGGTGAGCTCTTCTCAAACAGCCTTTATGAGAGGACGGAATATCCTAGAGGGAGTTGTCGTCCTTCATGAAACTGTACACGAATTACATCGTAAAAAACTAAATGGGGTAATTTTTAAAGTAGATTTCGAAAAAGCCTATGATAAAGTCAAATGGCCTTTCCTCTTGCAAACTCTACGTATGAAAGGTTTCTCGCCTAAGTGGATCTCTTGGGTTGAGTCTTTCATTTCTGGAGGAAGCGATAGTGGTAAAGGTTAATGACGAAGTTGGACTTTTTTTTCAGACAAAGAAGGGGGTACGTCAAGGTGATCCCTTATCACCTATATTATTTAATATTATAGCTGACATGTTGACTGTACTGATTAATAGAGCCAAAGAGGATGGGCAAATTGCAGGAGTAGTACCACATCTAATTAATGATGGTCTCTCTATCTTGCAATATGCCGATGATACGGTTCTCTTTATGGATCATGACCTAGAAAAAGCTCGTAACATGAAGTTGTTGCTTTTTGTCTTTGAGCAATTATCGGGTCTTAAGATAAATTTCCATAAAAGTGAATTATATTGCTTTGGTGAAGCGAAAGATTTTGAAAACGAATACATGGAACTCTTTGGTTGTTCCACTGGTCAATTTCCATTTCGGTATCTGGGTATCCCTATTCATTATAGGAGATTAAGAAATGCCGATTGGAAGGAGGTTGTAGAACGCTTTGAAAAGCGTCTAAGCAGTTGGAAAGGAAAACTCCTATCTACCGGAGGACGGCTAACATTGATTAATTCGGTGCTAAGTAGCCTCCCGTTGTATATGATGTCCTTCTTTGCCATACCACGAGGGATACTTACAAATCTTGACTACTTTCGCTCCAGGTTTTACTGGCAAAGTGATGGTAAAAAAAAAAAGTATTGTCTTGCTAAATGGAACATACTGTGCCGCCCCAAGGAACAAGGGGGATTAGGAATTCATGATTTGGAAATTAAGAATATGGCTCTACTTAGTAAGTGGTTATTCAAGTTGCTCTCCACGGAAGGGGTTTGGCAACAGTTGATGCGTAATAAGTATCTCGGTGATAAACCTCTTTCTCAAGCTCAATGGAAGGCAGGGGACTCACACTTTTGGTCTAGCCTCATGAAGGTGAAACGGGACTTTCTCCGTTTTGGATCCTTTATAATTAAAGATGGCTCCCAAATTAGGTTTTGGGTACTTCACGGTGAAACAGAATGCACTCGGTGGCCAGCCGCAGCCTATGGTCTTATCACCTATTAATCGTAGCAGGCAAGGGGTGACGTCAAAAGAAAGTTTTGCAATTTGCTTTCATAGTTTCATTCCATTTTTTCGATAATTTCAAACGAAAAATTAAGCTGTTTTGTCTTTTTTTTTCTTGAGATGCTGATGTTGGACGAGTAGTTCTCCAGTTTTGGCCATCTATTGGTTGTGATTTTAATCTTAACTTCTTCAGTACACTGCGCTGATAACTATCGTCATTGGGAATTCCCATTTTGGCAAGTAGTTTTATAATTTACCGCTAAGTTTTCGTTCTTATATCACTCGTTCATGTTAATGTAGATACTGAAATCAATGGTTTTAGTATTGTTTACCATAATGTTCTTTGATAAAACATGGTAGGTCGTACGTATATCATTTTCGAACATGGTAGTATACTGCTACTATAGTGGTGCACCACCCTCTGTTTTGCTCTAGCTTCGCCACTGTATGTTTGGGAGCTGGCTTGATGGAATTCATAATAATTTGAAATCACATGTTCTGTTAGGAGCAGCTGCTACTTGTTGGTCGCTTTGGCTATGCAGGAATAATGTGGTTTTTGATAAAAAAAGTCATATCTTCACCTTTGCAGGTTATATATTCTCTTATCCATTGGCTTCGTATATGGGCTATCCTACAGAAGCCTGGTTCGCGGGATATGGTAGTTGCGGCATGTCAACATTTGGAGAAGGTGGTCAAGGAGTTTTTTACCCAGGGATATGGGTGGCGATCTAGTCTTAGAATTGGTGGTCTTTAAAACTCTGTGCTTTTGGAGGAGATGGCCAAGGAGTTGTTCATGAGTGGCAATTTAGTCGTTAGATTGATGGTCCTCAATACTCCATGTCATTCTTTTTTCCTTTCGAGTGTGGTTTTGTTTGTTCGGCTGTGTGCATCTTAGTTATGTAGAAGCTGGAAGTGTTCTCAGGATAATTGTATCACTTTGATGTAATTGACTGAGTTCAATAAAAGTTTCCATTATCTAAAAAAAAATTAGATTCTAATACTTATCTGTATCAAATATGGCCTCCCATAGGTACCGGTCCGATACCCGTCAAGTACCAATTGATACCTTGTCAGTACCGATTGATACCCATCGGTACTAGACTTGGTACCACCGGTAACAGCCAACACCCATCGGGTTTATATGAGATCTAAGGTGAGCTGAGAGTGGGGAGAGAAGAAGGGATGGAGATAGTTAACGGCACAAATGGCTGCGCCGATGGCTTGGTGTGCAGGCCTTGTTGCGAACACATCCAGGCACACTGAAAATTATGATGGCAAAGATTTCCCACCACATCAAACCTAGTTGATAATAATGATTCCCTTTCACTAACAACCGAAGATGTGATTCCCTATTTCATATCACTACTTCATCACAGTCTACAGCTACAAGCATGGTCTAGGCCTGCCACTCGGAATGGTATGGGTGACTTACCCATACCCAATGTTATCCATACCCATTTCAAATTAATTTACTCATACCCAATGAGCATGGGTAATATTATCCAATGTGTTTTCGTAACTCATATATATATGGGCACTACTGGAGGTATAAATTACTCAAAATTTACATGGAGTTGTTCCTCTAGAAAATTCAATTGATTTTGACAAGATTATATCGTGTGAACACCATGTTTAAAAATTCTGGATTTGAGTTTTACTCACATGTATAATGGCTATGAAATAGGTATGGGTAATAACGGGTATTACCCTCGTCTACCCAAAAACTCAAATGGATAATTCCTCCTTACCCATACCCTCTTCAAATGGTGTGGGTATGGGTATATGGGTAAGGGCAATGGATACCCAATGGCAGCCAAGATCCCTAATTCCAGCAGCTCGGAATGTTTTCATGCGCAGGCGACATTTGTTTGTAGGTTAGGATGCATCATGCATGCGTGGACGAGGAGAAGCGAGAGAGAGAGAGAGGATGGAGAGTGCAGGTACCGCGATAGAGAGAGAATATATGATGATAAAGCCTTTGCCAACACTTACTATGTTGATAAACATGCTTTTCCCATACATATTGGTGTAATGTGAGTCTGCGGCGGTGGTGGGCCTGGTGGCACCGTCGAAGTTGGGGATGCAGTGCTGGAGGTCACACACAACACCATCCCGGCCCGCTCGTGCTGTTGCATGGAGGCGGAGCCGCTCGACCTCGAACCCTTCCGAGTTGAACAAGGCCGCCGCCCGAAGCTTTTGCCCTCAAAGGGCATGCTAAGTCGTGGACGGGATCCCGTCGCAATAGTGGGGACAGGATCCCAAGCTTTCCCCTAAATCCTACTTCCTCTGTTCTAAAAATATTACTCCCTCCGTATTTTAATGTATGACGCCGTTGACTTTTCGACCAACGTTTAACTATTTATTTTATTTAAAAATTTTGTGCAAATATGAAAATACTTATATCATGCTTAAAGAACATTTGATGACGAATCAAGTCACAATAAAATAAATGATAATTACATAAATTTTTTGAATAAGACGAACGGTCAAACGTTAGACAAAAAGTCAACAGCGTCATACATTAAAATATGGAGGTAGTATAATATAGAACCTGATTAAACATATCCTATGACTACTAGAGGGCTTGTCCAAATTCGTAGTCCTTGTTCAAATTCGTTATCGTAGGATGTGCCTAATCTGGTTCTAGATAACAATATTTTGAGATGGAGAGAGTAATACTTACCCATATACCCATATCGTGACAAAAAGACACACGCCATGCATATCCTATCCTAGCCAGGGTCTGCACTTTCGATTTCAGCAAAATTAAATTTGAGTGCTTTCGGTATGACCAAAATTTATGAAATTTCGTGATTTTCGGCATTTTTTGGACTGATTTTTTTTTAAAAAAAATTAACAGATTTTGATTGGATTTGAATAAACTTTGTTTGGATTTAAAATTGAGAAAATTCGAAAATTTCGGTCGATACATTAGTTTGATCTTTTTCGGCACTTTTTGGACTGATTTTTTTTAAAAAAAATTAACAGATTTTGATTGGATTTGAATAAACTTTGTTTGGATTTAAAATTGAGAAAATCCAAAAATTTCGGTCGCTACATTGGTTTGATCTGTATGGTCCGAAATTACTGAAATTTCAGGAATTTCGAATTGAAGTTGCGCAATCACTCGTCCTAGCATATATTGCTAGATTTGTTTGTTCCAGTGCAGCATCCAGCGCGGGTAGTACACATGTACGCGGATGCCTTTGTAGTCAACTCCTGCATATATTTCCGCCATATAGATTAGTTAATTAATTATATAGGTGGATCTATAAGATATATGAGACATTAGTAATTAATTTCGCCAGGCCGGCAGGAGGAAACACCGGTCATGTTTGTTAATTATTAGAGCAAGTTTAATAGTATAGTCAACTACTAGCTCTAAATCATCTATAGCCAATCTAATAGCTCATTCTTATAACAATTATCTATAAATCATTAACATATGGTCCCACCTCTCATACACACAACGTATTGGAGTTCGTGCTGCAGCTAGCTACAAATATGTAGCCCACTTTCCTTATCTCTCTTCTCTTTTCTCCTCCACATTTGCTTATAGCTGACTTGTAGCCTGCTATTTTACTCGCTTTTATAGCAGATACAATAACAAACTATAATCCAGCTATAAACATATTTTGAGATAAAAGAGCAGAGATAAGAGCAGCGGGCTACAGATTTATAGCCATCTGTAGTATGGACTTCAAGACGCATGTCGTATGACAGGTGGGACCAGATATTGATTGTGTAGTATATGTTTATATGTAACTATTGTATGAACAGCTATTAAGTTGACTATAGATGATTTAGAGATAGTAGTTGACTATACTATTAAACTTGCTATTAAGAGCTTGATTGATATATGATGAGAGTTGTTACATAAACAACAACAAAGCTAGGGTGTTGTGCCCCTCACCTACTCTAGGTCTCTCTAGCTGATGTCTCCAAACGCGGTCTCCATGGCTCCATGTATAGCTAGCTGACCAGTTTGGCGAATTGCAGAAGACGCAGTGCGCGCGCGCATCCCAGCAGGGCGGCGGCCGGCTGCCCGGTGTCGATCGTCGTCCTCCCGGAGCTTCATATATACAACACCGAGGCGACCGGTATGTATATATAGATCGAGTATATCACCGTCTCGTCTTTTCGATTCCATCACGCGAGCGCATCGCTTTTCGATCGATCTCTCCTCATGACACGCGCGCGATCGATCGATAGTCAGTTTAGATTTTTGATTTTTAAGGTTGTTTTCTTGCATACGGATGAAATAATTAGGATTATGTTTTCTCGAGACAAAAGCTACTACGTTTCGACTTTAGTCAAACTCAAACTGCTTTAAGTTTGAATGATAGACAAATATAGCTAAATTAGTTTTATTAAATTAATAATTAAATATATTCTTATAACAAATTTATCTTGGTCGTAAATATTACTATTTTTTCTATAAACTTGGCTAAATTTAAAACAGTTTGATTTTGATCAAGTCAAAACATTGGTCATGGAGAATACTGAGCGTCTTGCGTCCGACTTCAGCCAAAAAAACCGGCCACTGTGATGGCAAGTAGCACGATATATTCATGCAAGATAAAAAGAAAAACTTTTCCCTTACATGCAAAGATAGGTTTTTAACTTAACTTCAAACTATTTGTTGTTTTAGCTTAACAAACCATTTATTTGTTCTATTATCCAATTACACTGTTGTATTCCTTCTAATTAAATCTTAATAACAACAAGATCCCACTCAATTATGTTTTAATCAAAAGATTGAGCATTGTTTCATCAATTATAGAAAATTGTTTCAATTCACAACGTAAAATATTTCAGAGAGATGCAATATTCTGAATTAGTTAACAAGTGAATGAAACATCATGTCCCAACAAGTGAAATATCAAAAAAAAAAAACTCATACAAAATACATGATATATTTCTAGAACTTGATATGTCGAATTTTTTTAATCATATATAAAACATTAAATTGTAATTGCTGAAACAACATAAAATACTTGCCAAAACATTCAAATAACATAATATGCAATATTTAAAAATTAACTAATAAAACATCACTAAAATATTAGCTGAAATATTTAAACAAATCCAATTAACAAGACTAAATATTTTTTTTATCAGAATATAATCATGTATGATCTTGTAATAATGATTTAATTACAATAAATTTAATGGTACAATCATATTGTAGATTGAAAAAATATTTTAAACTTTTTAAAAAGTGGTTATTATCAACATTTGAGGTCACAACTACGGTATTTGGCTGGTGTAGAGATCGTCGGTACCAGGGTATTTGCGAGATTGAGGTAAAAGAGAGGAAGATAAGGATTTTATAAAGGTTTGGGCCCCTTACCTAACAGGTAATAGCCCTACTCCTGTTGGCCGAAGCTGGTGTTGCTCTATATTCATCAGAATCATATAAGTACAATATTTGGGATAACCTATCTAGCTGTCGTCGACTTGGCGGCATAGCTATCCAACACGTAGTCTACGACAGGGTAGTTTTCTTTCTCGAGTACGAACTCGTCGAGATCAGATATGGCGCTTGATCCCTCTTGTCGACCTCCGCAGGCACTAGATTGCGTTTGTCTAGGCTAATCTTGATGTCAATGTTTAGCGGCGTGTATTGGTGTCTATTCTGACTTGTGTGTTGATCTGTTGTGTCTTGTGTTGGTCTGTCTTGTTGTGTCCTCTCTTCCGAGGGGGCTTGTATTTATACCCATAGATGTCCCTGTCGACGTTTGATGTCGCTATTCCGGTATTTGCATAGTATGGGGATCGTTGGTGCTAGGGTATATGCGAGATTGAGATAAAAGAGACGGGGACGAGGATTTTTATACAGGTTCGGGTCCCTGAATTGTCATGTAATAGCCCTACATCCTGTTGGCTGAAGCCGGTATTGCTCTTATTCACCATAATCACACCAGTACAATATTTGGGGTAGCCTATCTAACTGTTGTCGACTTGGCGGTCTGTAGTACTGACTCGTAGTTGACAACAGGGTAATCTTTCTCCTCGAATCCGTGCCCGGCGAGATCAGAAACAGCGCTAGATCCCTACGGCCGGCCTCTGTAGGTATCGGATAGGGTCGATCCAGGCATATCTCTGATGTCAATATCTGGCAGCTTATCTTGGCGTATGTAGGCTTGTATTGGCTTGTGGCTTTGTGGCGTCTATGTTGTCCGTGTCCCCTCTCCTCCTAGGGGGCCTTGTATTTATACTCATAGGTGTCCCCTTGTCCAAGTAGAATTAGGGAGACTAATATGGATACAATCCGAGTAGTCCTTGTCGTTTACATGTAAAACTCTGGTTGTCTTTCCTTATCCGGAACTCCCTCCATATCCGAAGTCAGTTTCCGTATAAGACATGGTATGTGGTGGGTCCTGCCGAGATTTAGTCGATTACTATTAGATATGTGGTATCCATAACCCTGACAGTCCCCTTGTCCAAGTAGAATTATGGAGACAATCCGAGTAGTTCTTATAGTTTCCATATAGAACTCTACTTGTCTTTCTTTATTCGGAACTCCTTCTATATATGAGGTATGATTCCGTATAAAACTTGATATGTGGTGGGTCCCATCGAGTTTAGTCGATTATTATTGGATATGAGGTATCCATAACCATGATAGTTAGGTGCTCCTAGAATATATATGGGGAGAAGCTAAGGCACCCCCATATTATATGAAATAATGGAGGAGAGAGAACAATCAATCAACATATCATTTGCATACACGTAGCTAGCTTTGAGGCCTGTGGGATGTCCATGCGGTTTGCATGTGCTGTGAGCAAGTATTGGGTAGTCGGGCATCCGATTTTTCTCAAAAGGATTTGTCAATTTGAGCCAGTTCAATCCGAATCAAATCACAATATAAACAAATCAACAAATATAACAATTCAGAGAATCATCATACACAGATTGATACTAAAATCAATGCCCCCATAGCATACCCAGAACAATGTCTAGATCAACAAAATCATCGCAGAACTGTATCAGAAAGTGAAACATAAATCATAACAGAATGCTGAGCTTCCGGCGAGGCCACTGCTCGTCGAGGCCAATGCCACCGGGCCCGAGGCCGAAGCCACTCCCGCTACCACTACTGCTCATTTCTCGTCGATGACGAGAACGCTGTCGTTCGTTCCTGCTGCTCGTCGAGGATGCAGCTGCTCATTGCTCGTTGAGGACGCCGCTGCTCCCGTTGCTCGCCAAGGACGAGGATGCCGCCGCAGCCGCCGCTTGCTGGAGGACGAGGACGCCACTGCTCCCGTTGGTTGTCAATGCCGAGGTCGTCGCATCTGCTGCTCGCCGAGGACGCCGTTGCTCTCACTGTGAGGATGAGCCGTGCGTGAAAGAGAGATGAGAGAAGGGAAGAAAGGATAAAAGCTGAGATGAGGATGAGCCGTCGTCTACGCAGATCTGGCTGAATTCTCCCAGACTTTTGGTGCAAGATCGCTCTCTAGACACTTGTCCTCTTATGTCAGTGCTCTAGCTTATGCCAGTTGGCCACATCGGAGGGTCTATGGGAGAGTGGTTCTATCCTTCTCTCTCACCGCCCCCCCTCTCTCTCTCTCAATCCTAAAGAGGTGGCTAGAGTTGAGGTTTGGTGTCACTTGTTAGGGATAGGTTCGAGTGACCTCGGCTGTAGTTTTCCTTTGTTGGCCTAGCAGCGGCCGGTTCGGTGCTAGCCTTCTCGCGGGTTTGTGTTTGGTGCTGTCGGTGCGTGGGAGGTGGAAATTATTTGTTTTTTTCTTGGTTGTGACCTTCCAGGGTTGTAATTTTGTAATTTTTTCCTGCTCTACGTCAATATGAACTTCGCACTGTCTTAAGACGTTCAAAATAAGTACTCCCTCCATCTAAAAAAACCGAGTCCCGCTCCGGTGCTTTCTACCTGGAGTAGAAAGCAATCTGAGCCGTTGATCATATTTAGTTGTAGGGTTGAGATTTAGTTCTACTTCCACCAGAGTTAGTAGTAGTAGAAATTTGGAAGGGCATATTCGTCCAGGATAATAATTCACGTAGGGGTATTATCGTAGTTTATCAGTATCTAACTCACCCTCTCCCTGCGCGAAGATGATCAATAGCTCTGAATGCATCATATTCAGAGTTTCAGTTAGTAGGTACCAAGTCACTGTAAGAAATCACCAATCTTACTCAGGCCATTTTACTGAGATCAAGATTGTTTCTGGCTTGGGAAGTAAGTTGGTACCTTAATTTGCATTGCATCTTAGAGTTGGCACATACAGAGGGGTATTTATTAATCAAAAGCAGGGTGATGTACTATTATATATTCAGTTTAAGATGCAAAGTACATCCTTTGCAGATAGCTTTTTAAGGATTCTTGTGTATTTTACTGCTGCTCTTTGGGTGCCGAATTTGTGATCATTGGATCGCCGCAATCATAGAACACAGGAGCTGGAATCCGAGCTTTATGTGTTGGAAGCAAAGCATACATCTTCAGATTCGCGGCCTATTAGGCCTGCACATTTGTATATTTGTTTCCTAAAGATGCAGTTGGTAGTAAGACAAGTGCTAGAGATTTGCCAAGTTAGGTGCCAACACCTGAACTCGAGTTCCCCTGCAATGAACAAGGTTTGGTCGTTGAAGAACTGAAATGATTGACAGAACAGATCATCAAAGGGAAACTGGAGCATCATGCCATGTTTGTACATGGCTGCAAATATGTTCTGTTGGGGATAACTACCCTAACCTGAATTTATTTTCCTTTCTTGATGAATCCTACTCTCTCATGTCCCAAACACAACTTTGGTGTCCTAAATTATAATGCTATCAGGAAAGCAAGTGCTTTTCGAGCCAAACCTACTCATACAATTTCCATATATCACCCATTTACAAATACCAATCCTACAAATACCAATCCTAAAAAGTTTCAGAAGCTTGGCTAGCACATCTGTCCAAAACAACATGGGTTTGTGGATGTACAACAAAGCACCAGAAAAAAAAAAATCAACCATTGCTGGTTGGTTGGCCGATACAGATTTCAGTAGGCAGAATGCCAGAATGTGAAAGAAAGAGCCCCAAATTCCATGGCAGAGAGCCACACAAATCAATGCACGTGCACCACGGAGGAGTGGTCCTTCTCCCGGAGCTTGCAGATGATGGACATGTACAGGTTGCGCACGCGGCGAGGCGCTGGTAGGGCACGCCGGCCGCGGTCACCACGTCCGCTTCCTTGGCGTCGAGGGACGTCCGATGTGTGCAAGCAGAGCGAAACGATTTCCCCTTCAATCAACGTTGGCAGCGCCGCCGACCGCGCCGCCGACTGCCGGGAGTAGTGATAACCTTTTTATAGGGGTAGCGATCGGACCTGATGCGAGCGATCGAGAAAGAGAATTATCCCATGCCAAAATTACCCCTAACTATATAAGAGATTACTAATCTACCCTTTAAAATAAAGGGTCAAGATTAATTGTACTTGTAGTATAATACTTTAAGTAGATAGCATCGGAGCGTCACTCAAAAAAACCTAGGTTGGCTTTTTTTGGACGGAGGGAGTAGGAGATAAGGTGGAGAGACAAGAGAGGAGTAGGAGGAGACTGGGAGTGGAGATAAGGGAGAGTAGTTGGTGAGTGGATAGACTTGGGATTTTTTATTGCACCCGGATCAGCTGCCTGATTGGCTCTCTCTCCTGTTTTCGGTCCTAGTTATTGTCTAGATCCGGCACTAAGGACTAAACATCAGTGCCAAGTTTTTAAAAAAGCCATCAGTACCATTTTTTTTTTACCGATACTAATAAGTCGAGCATCATTATCAGGTTTTCTTTTTTTTTTTTTTTGAAAAAAAGGCACTGATCACATCAATGCCAGGTTATGTAGGAGAAGGGCAAGTTTGGGGGACATGAAATCCTTATAAGTGTCGGGTTTACTTTAACCGGCACTGATAAGGACCACACTAATAGGGCGATTTGTAGTAGTGAGTCTTACCAGTACATCTTTATCACCAATTCTATTCTAATGCCGAATTTGGTGGGAACTCATCGGTAGTTAAGCCTTTGGTGCCATCTATCTATCTATTATATACTAAATATATACTAAAAGTCCATTAAACTTCTTACATACGCTCTCATGCCGCCACATGAGACTTCTACAAACGCTCCCAAGCCGCCACGTGGTAATCTAATAATCTGGTGGACCCAATATTATATGGAATCAGATCTATTTTTGGAAAAAAAAATCCACATCCCACCTCCAGCTTGGTCCGTGCGTACGGGAGATGTACGTACGCCCTCCCATGTATCCCCTTTAATTATCTCCTATTTCCATGCTACATGATCTCTTCTATTTCCATACTATGTTAGTTCCTATTTTTTATGATATATTAGTCAGATGTAAATCATAATTTATAATAATAGTTTTCAAAAAAATAACTAAATCACCGTCATATACACATTAACACATATATATGTACAAACGTACGTACTCCCGGGGGCCCCTAATGGGCGATTGCTCGCGTGTGGACGGGGGGCAGCGATCAATTC